>JBBBDQ010000537.1:520000-522500 GCA_037127315.1 Ascarosepion bandense | reverse complement strand
TTTTTTATTTTGAATGCTCTGGCATTTATTTTATTATAAACATATAATGAGTATTACAGAGCTTAATATAATTATATAGTTATGATTTAATTGCACATTGTGAGACGGACATTTCTATGTTTCGAGATTCTCATCAGGCAATGTTGCTATTGGTTGTGCAGATGATTTACATTTAAATGACAAAAACCTTTGGTTTGCTGTGTATGTATGTGGGAAGATATAAAAATTTACATGTGTGATTCTTTTGGCTAATTAGATTAGATATTCATTTTGGTATTTGGCCCCATACTAACCAACTTTTTCTCTTTTTTCCTCCCTCATCCTACCCTTTTCCCTTGTTTCTTTTCCCTCCTTGACGGTCAAGATGTTAACCTGCCTTTAACCTGATCTTATTTTCCCTTCTTTCCCTTCAGTTTTATTACTTTTGCTGTGGTATTCTCATTCAACACCAATTCTATATTTTTTTTTTTTACTTATCATTTTTAATCTATTTATTTATTTGTTGTAAAGTTTTCTTGTAAAGGAAAGATACATAAACAAATGAAAGGTTTTTGTCATTTAAATGTAAATCATCTGCACAACCAACAGCAACATTGCCTGATGATAAAAAGTGTGAGAGGCCATGAATATTTTATTTCAAGTGTATAATTATTGTTGTTTAAAAATCTTATACAAGCAAAATGATATTTGTGATGCTACACATGTTTCGAGTCTAAGATTGACTCTCTTCAGGCAAATAAATTTGTGGTTTTACCAATAGGGTTGCTTTTGATTCTGATGGCCAAATTCTTGTTTATATAATTAAGTTGACTATAACATTTTTTCTTTTTTCCTTCACGAGCGCGTTAATAACAGCAAAAACAATTCAAATGAAATAAACATATTCTTTGAAAAAATCTGGGATAAAGACTTTCAAAACAAACACAACACCCATAGCAATCTTACACACAAGCAAAGACTAGCACTAAAAAACAATGAAGAACAATGATATAATAATAAAGGAAGCAGACAAAGGTGGTGCTGTAGTCATCATGAATAAAACTTATTACAAAACAAATATTCAAGATATGCTAGATGAAAATACCTATAAAAAAATCAACCAGGATATAGATGAAAAAATCATATCAAAAATAAAAAACTCTGCCTCAAACACAGTAGAATATTAACGAAAAAGAAAAAGATTTTCTTAAAGACTTTACTTCAAAAACCAGTAATTTTTATGCATGCAGACACACAAACGCATGCACATGTGCATACATGCACACACACTGGGTTTATGAAATTTCCTAAACTCATTTGCCATTACAAAAATAACAAACACAGTTCGCAAATTTGCAATGTGGTTTTATAATGTCACACCACGTGATAGCCCAAAATGACAACAGAACCATATATTCAAATACAATGTAATGTGTTATGACCAGATTTAAACGTGATTTTATTAAGTGTGGGTTGTTTGGATTTGCATTTGTTATTTTTGGTAACTATTGCCATTGCTTAGCAAAGTTTTATGTCAACACAAGATAAAATTGTTGCTGATGGAGGATGTTTTTGTGTTACCGTCCTTATAACCTCTCTGAAGATGGCTCACGTGAGCCAAAAGCTTAGAATCAACTTAATAAAAAATTATCCAAATGTTGGAGAATTTTTGTCTTTATTTTCAACTAAAATTAAAACCAAAATATGATGTTTAGAACGGCTCATGATTAAACATAATAGACATTCGTTGTTTCTTATATTTAACAGTATATGTGTAGAAAATTATTTTGTGGCCTCAATAAACTATATATATATATATATATATATATATATATACTTATAAACATTATATATATATATATATATATACTTATAAACATTATATATATATATATATTTATAAACATTATATATATATATATATATATACTTATAAACATTATATATATATATATATATATATTTATAAACATTATATATATATATATATACTTATAAACATTATATATATATATATATATACTTATAAACATTATATATATATATATACTTATAAATATTTATATATATATATATATATACTTATAAACATTATATATATATATATATACTTATAAACATTATATATATATATATATACTTATAAACATTATATATATATATATATACTTATAAACATTATATATATATATATATACTTATAAACATTATATATATATATATATACTTATAAACATATTATATATATATATATACTTATATATTATATATATATATATACTTATAAACATTATATATATATATATACTATAAATATTATATATATATATATACTTATAAACATTATATATATATATATTTATAATATTATATATATATATACTCATAAACATTATATATATATATATATTTATATAAACATTATATATATATATACTTATAAATATTATATATATATATATATAATTATAAACATTATATATATATATATATATACTTATAAACATTATATATATATATA
>JBBBDQ010000537.1:335000-515000 GCA_037127315.1 Ascarosepion bandense | reverse complement strand
TAATCTCCTGATAGACATCAGACATCTGGTTTATTTCCTGTCTGGCTTTTATCTAGGTCGCCTATCCTTGACCTGCTATTCCAACACTAGCACTGGTCATTCACATGATCGACCTCTTGTTACTAAGCAAAGTCCACCCTCATATGCATAGGTGTGTGAGTGTGTGTGTGTGTGCATGTGAGAGTTGTTATCTATATATCTGTAACACCTCCCAATGTAAATGAAAAAAAATCTTTTTCCCTTTATTTCCTCTCTTTTTTTCTTTCTTTATTTTTTAAACCACATAGTTTAAAAAAGTTCTACATTCACAATTGATTGTTGACCCCTTCTTTTTTTTTAATCACCTCTTCTTTTTTCTTTTGTTTACATTACACAATATACATAAGATCTTTTTACAGTCTCATTCAAATATACACATAGTTTCTGCTCTCTTCTGTTCCTTCCAAAGTACATATATTTTCTCACTTTTTTGTCACAAAGTTATCCACACTATTCTTACAATTTCGATACAGTATATACATATCTCTCTTTTTTCATTAAACACAAATAGTTTAACTAATTCACCACCACTTTACAGTTAATATTTGCATTTGCCTTTATTATTATTTTCAATATTTCGACAGAGTATCTGCTATTTTGTTTGCCGAACCGGCAATATGTTTGATTTGAATATTAAACTCTTGTAATATTAAGCTCCAATGTTGTAATCTTCTGTTCTTATTTTGCATGCGATCTATGAATGTCAGGGGGTTATGATCAGTGTAAACGATCATGGGAGAAAGAGAATTTGTAATATAAATTTCAAAATGTAATATTGCTAATATCAGTGCTAGGGCTTCTTTCTCAATAGTTGAGTATGATTTTTGGCATCGATTTAGCTTTTTGGAATAAAAGCTCACAGGATGTATTTCCCCATTTTCATCTTCCTGCATTAGCAATGCCCCAACTCCCATATTGCTAGCATCCACCTGCATTTGGAATGATCTCCTGAAGTCCGGAGCCTTTAATACTGGGGTTGACTTTAGTTTGTCTTTAATGGTTTCAAATGCAACTTTGCAATCTGTCATCCACATAAACTTATGTCTTTTTCCCAATAAATTTGTCAGTGGTGCAGCAATCGTGGCTAGGCCTCAATAATACCTCTGATAATAATTAGCCATTCCCAAAAATCTTTTTAAACTTCGTCTGTTTGTGGGATGCAGAAAGTTCGCAATGGCTTCAGTTTCAGAAATGTGGAAAAATGCGACTAGGTCTCAACATATAGATAATTTTAATTAAATTCAGGAGTCAGTATGGAATGCTAATCAACTGTCTTTTTTTCTTCAAAAAATTTCCCATTATAAGAAAATCTGCTCTGAAGTGTGATAACAAAAATGCAATAAAACTATACCATTTTTTATTTGGATAAACTTTTAATTGCTTTCATAAACATAAATTAAAATGATATCATAGTCAGAATAAAAAAAAAAAATTTTCCGTTAGTAATAAATTTTTACAAGAATTGTTTTTATTTTTATTATTTTATTTCTTTATAAACTCTTTATAAGAAATTTCTTAAGTCTTTTAAAATTTCCTCTTCATAGGTCTCTCGGATTTTTTTAATTAATGTGTGGCAAATATATTTATTAATCAAAAAATTTAAATGCTTACTGTAAATAAGGGTGCTCATTTTCTGTTAAATAATAAAAAATATTATAAATTTTCTGCATGTTGATTACCCGTTTTTTGTTTGTATGAGTGGCCGTACGCGATATATATCTTTAAAAGGTCACGTGATTCTAGAATTATATAAAAATTAAATTTGATATTTTTACCTTGTTATAATCTTAATAACTTATTAATATGAAAAATGCATAATAAAAATATTAATAATTAGCATACTATTTCATAACTTAGCTGGATTATTTTAATTTCAATTTTTCTTATTAAATTGTAAAATTGTTTTAAAAGAAATTTTAATTTTTATTTATTCAGAAAGCAAATTCAAGCGTCCGGCTATAAAGCTAGACAAAAATTCTATAAAATGTTATGTAATTGTTGATTGTTTTCTAGATTTCTCTGATCTTGTTGATCAATACTTTAATGGTTTGTAATTTTTAGCTATGCATTGTGGTACAGTGGATATCGGCTCGGAACGAGAAACCGAGGAGCTGAGTTCAAATTCCACTTGAATCCATTGCATTCACTTACGCACAAATACCCTTGGGAAAGGTATTAATCCGTCTCTTGCCTCCAGTTATGGGCAAAATAGCAGGACAGACTGGGTTCTATAGCCTTGGTCGGCAACCAGTCTACTGCAGAAAGCAATGGCAACCTACTGTGGGATAATCTTCTGCCCAGTCAGTCATGCCCAAGCGTGTTTCACGTATGGCACTTAACTGGCTGACTGAATCAGCTATTTATCTAAGCCATGATTTTCTTATCTACCTATCCAAAGTTTTTTTTTATCCAAGTGAGAGTAACTATATTCTTACAAAGTTTATTATTCTTAGTCTATCTTGCATTCAGTTCTATTCATAATCACATTTCGAAATTTAATACTATACATGGTATCTTGACTGAAACTTGATGTAATTTACCTCCTTTAGTTGGCAAAATTTTAAAATTAAGGTCGATTACTTTTTATGATGTGAATCTCAATATAATGAACTAACCTATTTAACAAAAGCTTGGATTTCTAATCTTTATTTTCACTTGAAAAATTGGCACAACAATTTTTCATGTTAAGACTCAATGAAGGGAAATAAATCATATCTCTAATTAACCCCCTTGAGTTACAAACCCTAGCATTACAAACATAATTTTGAATTTAAGACAGACTGTATTGTTGAAATGTGTTTTCTTGAAGGAAGCTGTGTATAACTGTATTGTTGCATCTGAGGAGGAAGAAACATTTGCAGTGTTTTAATATTTGTAAATCTGTTTTCTAATGTTCACCCTATACAAAGCCCTGGAGCCACTTATGGAGGTGTTTATGTGAGTGATAAAAGTAACAGGTAAATAGGTACAGTTTATGAAGATATGTGAAAAAGATAAGAGTTATTCCTAGACTTGAACAGGTTAAGATTGTAGTGATCAAGAAAACATTTTCATAGAAGTTACAAAGTAGTGGTTCATTGGAAGAAGCTCTTCAAGTGGAATATAAATGGAATGAGGATGGTTCGTCTCAGTCTATTTAGTGTGGCAGGTCTTAGCTGTGAGGATTGATACGGGTGGAATTTTAGGTACCTCAACAAAATCGCTGAAAAAACAGCATAGTGTGAAGGAAAAAGGCCCCAAAAATAAAAAAAATTTTCCTGGCAAAATGTTTATATTATCATTAGGAGGATAGATCAAAGCATTTTTTAATTATTTCTAACACGTTCGAAATTTTTGTAGAAAGTCTTTTTTTTTTCTTACGTCAGTGCAAAACCTAAATTGACGCAACGTTTATTAAGTAAAACAAAAACCGTGAAAGACACATTAATTTGGAAATTCTTGCAAAAATCAAATAATGGTCGGATTTTGATGAAAATTTCAAGACTTATTCATAATTGACTGAAATCAATTTTGAAATAATTATTTTGTATAAAATATTGGTAAAAAAATTTTTTTACATATGTTACCCCCCCCCCCCCCACCAATTAATTTTCAGAAATGCTTAAAAATTCGACAACTGGCAGCAATAAGTCTAATATAATTAAATTCAGGGATCATTGGGGAATGCTAATCAACAGTTTTTTTTTCTCCAATAGTCCCCAACTTTCTAAAAAATAGGTCTGAATTGCGAAAAATGCAATAACTAATTTTTTATGTGAATAAACTTCTGCTTACTTTTATGAACAATATAAATTAAGCATATCATAGTCTGAAAAGAAAAAAAAATTCAATGAATAATTAATTTTTCCAAGAATTATTTTCATTTTTTTCATTTTTTAATTATATATAAAAATTATATATAAAAAGTTTCAAAACTATTATTAAATTTCTTCCTCTATTGGGCCAGCTAGGTTATGTAATTAATGCATGAAGACTACAATTACTAATCGAAAATTTAAAAGCTTAATACAAATGATTGACCCCGTCAATTTTTAAAATAATTAAAACATTTTAATTGTGTGCATTTTGATTGCCCGTATCTATATTTGTACAAGTGGCCATACGTGATATTTATCATTAAAAGGTGTTGTATTCCGGGAGGGGATAAACAGAGAAAGAATAGTGCAAGAAATAACTCTTAACACTGAGGATATATAAATAGAGATTTATTATACCTCAGTACAATAAACCAAACATAAGTACACCAACGAACAGTTAACACGAATAACAAGTAAGAAAGCAATATCTCGGGAGAGGACGTATGCTTCCGTCTTGAGAAGCAAGCTTCCGTCTAGTGACGTCTTACTAAAGCCAATGGCTTTTGACTCTGGTATAATGACGAATAATCTCAATCACTCCCGTGTAATGACGAAGACTCTCGTATAGTCACGAACACACTCGATCTCTCTCGAGTGCTCTGTGTAGTTTGTTCCCGTCTAGGTCTTTTAGAACCCGGGCCATACCCATTCCTGGGTAGGACAGGATATTCCTCCACAACAAAAGGTCACGTGATTCAAGGGTTGTCTTCCCTTATATAAAAAATTACATTCGTATATTTTTGTTGCCTTTGGCCTCCCTACTTTAGCCTTCTTGACAGCTTCCGGTTGTCATTAAAGCTGTCAACACTTGAGATAAGCACTGATACTTGGACTACCATAACTGATAAAAAGCTTTACCGAATATTTCAGAGATTAAGCAAGTACAATTGTTTGAAATCAGATAAAGGTAAGTTTTAATTTAAAAAATTGACTTCAATAATGTGTCAGTGATGTATATTTTATTTTTGCCAGATTTTTAAAACAAAAATGTGGCTACTGTTTACGTAAATGTGTCAATCAATCAAAAAAAAAAAATGGCAGTACATTTAGATTTTTTTTAATCTGAAAAGTTTTAGATTCCAATCAATATAATTTCGCTTTAAAATATGCCAGTGTATTTTGTTTACTGGAATTACTAAATTTAATCTCTTGACTTTCAATTAAAGCTAATTTTAGAGCTAAAATATAACTTATTTATTTCAAAAATTTCATTTTAAAATCAGGTATCGAAAATTTATACTGAAAAGTGGAGGTACCTAATTTTATCGTAACTAGCCCTCAGGTATTTCAGGTAGGGGATAAACATCAGTTTTTTGTCAATTAACCCCAGAAACTTACATTCATTTACTAAGGGGATTTCTGTCTTTCCAAGTTTTAGACTAGGATCATTGTGTAGTTTTCTCTTATGACAAAAATGTATGCATTTAGTTTTTTAAGAAAATCTAAATCCATTTTCTGTTGCCCATTTGTTTATTTTTTCTAAGCATTGTTGGAGTTTACACTCAATGGTGGGTATATATTTTGACCTTCTACATATGAAGATCCGTCAACTCCAGGGATTCAACATTTTGTTATGTCATTTATTTTTATGTTAAACAGAGTCACAGATAGTACACTGCCTTGAGGGCATCTCTCTTCCTGTTTTTTTTTTATATCAGAGAGAGTGGGTCCAATACAGACTTTAAATTTACGGTCTGATAAGAATGCCGTGATAAAATGTGGGAGTCTATATTTTAAGCCGAGATCATGTAGATCTCTCAATATTCCATATTTCTATGTGGAGTCATAAGCCTTCTCTAGATAAAAAAAAATTGCTGAGAGATGCTCATCCCTAATAAATGCTTCTCTTATAGCTGTTTCCAAGTGAACCAAGTGATCTGTTGTGCTTCTTTGTAGGTTGGAAATAAGGCCATTAGATTCCAAATACCAAACTAGTCTATCATTTATCATCCTCGCCATTATTTTGTATAAACAACTTTCAAAAATAACTATTGGCAAATATAAATACTGTTTTTAATTTTAAATATAATTAAAGGTTCATTAAATGTAATGAATGGAAAGGGGTACCTGATGAAAAAACAGCAGTGTTGTTTAACTCAGATGAAGTTATGTTTGCAAAGGAAAATTAATTTAAAAACTGAACTGATAACTGTAAAATGGGATCTGTTTGAAAAAAATGAAAGGTGGTATAGTTATAACAACAATGGTACAAAGCAATGCAGAACACAAACAATATCTGTAAAGATTTTTTAACTTGATCGAAAGAGACAGTTTGAATAGCACTTTTCTAGTTAGTGGATAGATAACACTGCAGATGTAACAGCTGTATACTTGCAAGGTAACAAAATTGAATGAAAATAATTTACTGCTGAGACCACCTGCATCTTGAGAGAGAATTGTGGAAACTAAATACATCTATATAAGTGTTATCTGAATAATTTTCTTTACACTGGTACCATTGTGTCAGAAAAGTATATCATTGATATGTTAAGTAACATATTCTTGATTGAATCTCTTATATATATGTTTAACCAATTTATCCCAAGCAAAGTGATAATGGCACTAAGATACAAGGGGCTACTGGGAGTGAAAGAGAATGAGTATGCAATGTGAATATTAGATACAACATCATTTTTACTAATTCCTACTAATTTCACTTTGATTGTGGACTAATTTCAAACAGCTACAAGTTATTATTAAACAAACTTGGTTAGTTACAAATACAAGACCTGACTAGACATTGTTTTTGAAAATTGTAATTTGAATGTGTTCTACAACAGATCTACTATAGCTGAATATTTTAAACCAAATAAATTTATCAGTAGAGTAACCCATAGTAATCTGAAGTGTTTTTTCCCTCCAAGAATACAAGGTCTTGTTTTCTTTAATGTCTTTTCTCTAAAGCTTTTGCCAACCTCCCTTATAGAAGCTCTAATTAGGGTTTTATAGTTTTTCTTAGAAATTGTAAAAATCAAGAAAAAGATGAGTCATTAAGTCAACCTTGTTTGTGGATATTATGGCATTGTGTGCTGTTGCTAACATTGCAAATAGCATTAGAAAAATATCAAATTACTTTGAAATGAAAACCTTTGAAATGAAAAACTTTTATAATTTCATAGGTTTTATAAAGACATTGTATACTTAAAGCATGTAGAAGATAACATGTTACAAATAGATGTTTCTATAATTATAGGTATGTTAGACAAAAGAGAGATTGTACATAACGAGAGCATTTCTCAACAAAATGCTGATTGTTTCAGCAAGAGAGGAAAAAGTAAGAATAAACTAAAAGAACCAAAAATGCAAAGTACAAAAGGAGAGGATAACAAAAGATATCAGGGTAACAAGCATTTTGTCCTCAAAATATTTAGAATAGCCCACTTCCATATATAATTGATGTAGTGGAGTTATACTACAGGCTAAGAATTATACTCATCTAGTCAAGAAGGATAGTTGATGTACCCACTGAGAACAAACATTGTCTCTCTTTTTGTGGTTGACAGGAAATCAAACAAGACTGAAAATCTATCTGATTCAATTACTGTCATGTCTGAAGGTAAAGTTACAAGCTGCAAGAGAAATAACCTTTCTCATAAGGAAGATAATGTTACTAACAGCTAAAGATTGCCAGGTCTTAACCAAAAAAGAGCTATGAACAAAAGTAAGCATATTTAGATGTACCCTATAATGGAGTGCAAAGTTTGAGTTCACTTATCAAAAAGTTTCAGATTATAGTTAAAAGTAGGGCATGTGCTACAACCAAGCAATCATTAAGTCATTAAAATCCTTATGAAGGAGTTGCTTAGTCGGTTGACATATTGCAGTCATCTGAATAATCTAGTATAATCTATGCAATTTATTGTGCAAAGAGAAGGGAATAAAAGTTACTCACTTCTTTGAATGGTTTTAAAGTTTTTAAAAGTTGCAGAAGAAAAAGAAATACGATAAAAGTGAAAATAGTTGACATTTTTTGAATGAGTATTTTTAAGTGAATTCACTTTGCAATTTTTTTTAAAAAGAACTTTAAATGCATCTATTTTATCCTATTATTTTTTAAAATTAATATTAAACTTGGATAATTTTTAAGCAGGTGGTATTTCTTAATAGCTTATGGATATTTTCTAAGTCCTAAAATGTGAAAATTCATTTTAATATCTTTATATTATTATTTACAACTTATTTATATCATTCTTCCTCAAATTATTCATTCTATAAATATCATTAAAGTAATAATTTTTCTTGGTAATAATTCTGTGTGCTTTAAATATATGTTTATATATAAATTTATATGCTCTTTCTAGAAATGTAAATAGGCTTGTGATGTGATACTTCAGCAAAGATTTCATTAAAATTCATTAAGAAAAAATCTATTCATATAATTCCTGAGTACATTTGCCTGATTAGACTCCTGACATAACTAAACATAAATATTTTGATAAAGTTAAAAGAATAATTATATAACATTCGAAAAAATAGATGATCAAAAACATCAGAATGATAAAATAAATCTATAACATTTAATAATTATAATAATTATTTTGCATTATTGAAAATTTTTTAGGGTGAGAATATAAAACCAGGTATTTTACTAAATTACACTGGCTCTTTACTGGCTCTTGCATTGTAAACATGGTGAAAAAAAATGTGACGTCAATGGACCTTAGAAAACTGATAGTCAAGTTACATAATGAAGATAAACTCTCGATTGGGGATATTTCAAAGAGTGTGGGGAAATCTAAAAGTTATTCATAGTATTTTAAGAAAACTTGAGGAAACTGGGTTATGTGAAGCCAAGAAACCACCTGGCAGGCCTAGGAAAACTACTGCAAGGGAAGACAGAAGGGTTCGGAAAGAATCAAAAAAGGATTGACTTGTGACAGCAACCACTATCTTTAACAGAGCTAATGCTAACCTTGGCATTAAAATATCAAGGCACATTATTTCCAGAAGACTTAATGAGATAAATCTGAACAGCTGAGTAGCATCTAAAAAGCCTTACAGTTCTAAAAATAATCAAATGAGCCAATTGAAATTTGCCATTGAACATGTCATATGGACAGAAGAACAGTGAGATTGTGTTCATTTCAGTGATGAGTCAAAGTTTAACCTGTTTGATTTTGACGGGAGAAGGTTCGTTCAACGCAGTCCTAAGGAATAATATTTGCCTCAGTGCACTAAAAGCAGCATTAAATTTGAAGGAGGAAGTATGATGACACTTGCCATGATTTCAGCTGCTGGTACGGGACCTCTTGTTAAACTACACGATAAAATTAACACAACTGTATACAAAAAGATATTGAAGAAACATGTTGGACGTAATTTGAGAACTGCAATTAATCAACCAGTAAGATAATGTGCCATGTCACACAGCAAAGTCTGTTAAGACATTTCTCTCTGAGGAAGATGTTACTTTTATAGAGTGGCCTGCTCAAAAGCCCAGACATGAATCCTATTGAGAATGTTTGGAAGTTACTAAATGAAAGAGCTAAGGAAAAAAAAAATCCAATAAACGTCGAAAAACTATGGACTAATTTGAGAGGAGAATGGGAGAAAATATCCTGTTAATGAATGCAAGACATTAATTCGCTCATGTAGCAAAAGATGTCAAGCTGTTATTGAAAGTAAAGGTTTACACATCAAGTACTAATGAATTATGAACACTATTTTCATTTGGATATTTGTATCCATTATAATAGCATGATTTTGTTAATCATTCTGATGTTTTTGATCATCTATTTTTTTTAAATGTTATATAATTATTCTTATAATCTTATTTTGGAATTATATAATTTACCTTTATATCCTTATTTTTCATTGATAAAATGATCTATGAGGCTTTAAAATAAAAAGTTATTTCACACTTAGACTTATTCTTAACATTGTTCTGATCTTTATGCTTGCTACTGTATAAAAGGCGAGACAGCAATAAATATCAGGCTAACAGTGGCTTTCAATTTGCTATTTCATCATCCAACTGCAACTCAACATTTTGTATAACAAGATTCGCACACCTTCCATTCCTGTCTAATTCAAGTATTAGCTGATTTTAAAGATGACAACACTTTGTCATTTGCTCTATTTTCAGTCACTACTTATTTACTGGAGCATGTGCGTCTCTTGAAATGTCATCAATCATGAAAAGCTGACTAAGACGGTGAAGGAGAAAGATGATGAATGTGGTTGTTGGTGTGTGTGAATGTGATGTCAGCACAGTTTGACATATCATGATGGTGATCATCTGGACTGACACAGGACCTAACACCACCAATTCCTAATTATCTCCTCCTGGCTTCAGACAGATAGATGGCCAGCTATCTTATTATAGTAAGAGATTAAATCTTTAAACTTTTTGAAATTGAGGGAAAAATTAGTGGCGGTAATATTTTTTTCTTTTTACACATGATCAACAGTGGTGACTATGCAATTTAAGAGTCTGCTGAAAAGGCAGACCTAACTTCAGACAAAAATGAAACATAACAAAACAGGTCAATAATATAAATAGCAAAAAGAAAAAATATACTACTGAAATTACAGACACAGTAAAAGTATGAAAATAAGATACCCACCACTCAAACCTATCCTTCATTAAATAATAAAATTTAAAGCACACCCCTCTTTTCAAAATCATATTCATCACCAAAAACAAATCAAGAGACAAAGAAGTACTTCCTCAAAAAGTTATGAAAGAAGAAAGGCTTATCCATTATAAAATCTTTTAAATAAAGTTTGAAATTTGGGAAAAATTAGGAAAGCACTCAAATAAAAGTAAAACAAAATACCTTGAAAAATATTGTCTCATCTGTGATTGCATCAGATTTTTATCACAACTTGACTGTCAATTAGTTGTCCCTACAGCCATTGTCTACGGTAGACGTTATTCCAAGAAAGCATGCAAAAATAGTAATGCTGCATGGACACATTGGCAAGCCTTACAGAGAGATTGCGGATATTGTTGGTGTCAGCCTTTCAACTGTCAGTTGTGTCATCAAAGCAAACAAACTGGATTCATCAGTCCAAAACAAAGAAAAATGTGGTCAAAAGATAAAAACAACACCAAGAGACAACATGTACATGATCACGGAAAGTGTGAAAGATCCTAGGAAGACATTATTTGTATTGTTTCAGTTAATTTTCACAAGGATATAGAAGACCAAAAATCTTTAAAGGTTCTTACTATGATAAAAACTTAGAGGATTTATAAAGGCGGCTAATAAGACTAAAGTCACTTCCACTGGCAATGACTAAAAACAATTTTAAACATTCACCACTCTATAACATTTTAAAGTTAACCTTCTTATGGAACATTAGGATTCTCTTCCAGGACAGCACAATTAATATGGAAATAAGTACATTGGGACAGGTTGTCAGTGTTCTAACTCCCAGTATATTTGGAAAATCAACACCAGATTGACTTTGAATGGCTGAGGTCAGATTCATACAAACTTGTTCATGATCTTCAGTGCCACAGATTGGAAATATGTTGTATTCAACAGCCGCATCTTGCTGAGCTTCCTTGTCCCAGCTTATTTTGATTGTCATTTGACTAGTAAACCATTTTCTGAAGGTAATGTTTGTTCCTGTTCCAACAAACAAACTTTGCTCCTAATGCTACCACAAAAACCAAAACAGTTCACTGGGATCTATGTACATAATAACAGTAGAGAGTAGCACAAGCTAGGTGTGGGATGCTTCATCTTTATTGAGATATTTCACTCCAGGTGCTCAAAGCCATAGAAAGTGATACTTCTATTTTGTCAAGCCAAAGTTCAAATTACATTTCAGGGATGCTCATTTCTAAACATTGATAAGTTCTAATATGGTTTCATGTCCAGATTTTTAGTATGCTGTCAAAATAATGGATTATATTCAAATGACATTATCAAGCATGCCACAAATGGTTAAATATGCAAAAAAAAAGTTATGCTGCTCTTAAGTGGGTTAAAATAGGAATGAGATTTTTTTTATTACTGTCTTTCAATTTTAAAAAAAGATATTTTTCATCTTTTCTTACCTAAAAATATGATATTTAGAAAAATTTAAATGTCATAACAATTAAATGACTACAAATGCAAAACATTAACAAAAATATATACATTATTGCACCTGGCCGGAAGTTAGTGCTGGCTACTTAAAACATCTGAAAGCATCACCATAGAAAACAGAATGAAGCCGTTAATTTCTGGTGACTCAGCAATTTCAAAAATCGAAACAAAACAAAAAACAAAACATACATACACAAGCACTCCTACCTAAAAATAATGACCAGAAACTAATTTATATACACATAGTGTCCAAATGTGTACATTCAAAAGTGGAAGGTAAATTTTAATCGACAACCAAAAGACATTGTTAACTAGGCAATGATGCTAACTGCAGCTGACATAAACATAGCCGATTCCTTCCACCAAATAAACTGGGCCCTGGGGTAGAGCGACATGCTCCCCCTCTCACCTTCACCTGGCCAACCCTTGTCGCTGACCACACCAGCAGCAGCAGCAACCAGTGAAACCAGCTGCTCATTTGCCGAACCCAGCAGCAACAGCAGACCAGACTACAAACCCACATTCTTATGCGATAGTCCTTTAAGGACTACCAAGCTGCATCTCTTGCAGCCATCATCCTAAGGATGAACAGGCCACCTCTGCACTGCCCTACCAGCCTCTGGTCTTCTGCCCTGAACCAAGACGATACTGACTTCATGATTGGTCTATTCCAGACAATACCTGTACATACGTTTGCCAGATTGATAAGTAAAATTTATAAATCTTCGCCTTCGTTATCCTTGCTTCAATCATATTACTCTTAAGTAATTTTTTTCTTCACAGGTTTAACTGCACCTGCTTTGACAACCCTGCAACAACATAATAGAGTTCTTGATAAAATATTGTATTAATTCAAATAGACAATGATAGAGATAAAATTATGAGACAATTTTGCCTAAGATAAAATGGAGCAAAAATAAATGGATGATATTTGAACAATCATCAAATTTGTTGTTGATATGTTACTATCAGAATTACCGTATGAATTGCAAGGGCTAAACAATATAATTCTTAAGGTTGGTTAAAAATAAACTAAAAGAAAAACTTAATACTCAACCATATTATTCCAAAAACTATTATAAGAAAAGCTAATGAAGAACTGGAAAAATTCCAGGAATAAATCTATTCTAGTGCAGGTAATAGCATTAAAGAAAGACCATGAAAATTAAATAAAATGATGTATAAAAATTAGATGGAAAGCATTTAATAAAAATACAGATAACAAAAAGTACCTTGCCAATATTCTTAAAATTTAAAGTATATAATGAATGTATAATACCAGCTATGACATATAGATAGAAAATATGAAAATAAGCAAAACTGCTGCAATCAAACCTTGAAACAATAATGGAATAAACTGAAGAGACAGAAATATGTCAGCATGAATAAGAGAACAGACTATGATAATATCAAGGAATTGATTAGGCAAGACACACAGAAGAAAATATAACAAATGGAGAAAAAAACTGTCAATGAATAACAAAAACTACAGGAAATGGCGAACAGAAAATAGAGATGATATTTTGTTACATCTTGGTAGAGAATAACACAGAATTGGTGAAAGACCTTTATATAGATGTTGACTAGCAATACATGATGATGATGATAAAATATATTTCATCTCCACTGTCATAATCTATCAGTATAACTCTTCCAATTTGCATTTCTATTGTCAGTGTTGGGTGCAGATGCACTCATTATGCCTAACCTCAGTGAATGGAATTAGATCTATATCAGAGATGAGAGAAAAAGACCAGTAGGAGGCTGGGACGGGGATGGAGTGGAAGGTTAGATAATCATCATTGCGAGTGTTATTAGGGGATTTTTTACATGGTTCTAGAGCATAGTTAATGATCCATGGTGGAAAAATACAAAGATCCTTACTTTATAAAAAAACAGACGTTGTGAATACACTTTTCGTTGCATGAATCTATTGAAATAAATATTTTATTGACATATTTCGTACTGAATATGAAGTGATATGTAAATGGCAAACAATGTCAACCATATGGAGTATAAAAATAGTGACAATAACAGCAATATACACATAACATTCAGTGATATATGTAGATTATTGATCAATATTTAGAGTTATCATACGTATTTGAACAATTTTAGATTACATTTTCATCCTTTAAATGAATTATCAAAGAATGTTCATTATTTGTGTATCGTGAGAGTATCAGATTTAGTCATCCTTAGCAATAGGTGAGAGTGTTCAAATCATTTTTTATAATGTGAAAGTATTTTGAAAGGCACAAGTTCAGATAATTTTATGAGGATGTATTATAAACAATTTTTTTTTATAATCATTTCGCCCAAAGCAAGGCATTTTACTGCCACTGTTGTGCAGGGAATTACATAGGAGGAAAGTTATGAGAAAGAGTGACAGGTTATAGGGTGTATCAAGAAGTGGGTAAGAGAAGGATGAGAATACTGATGAGAGTGGAGTGGATGAAGAAAGGAGCATGAGAGTGATAATAAAACAATAAAATGTAATAATACTGTATAATAATAAATACAATAAAACATGAGAGTGCATGCATTAATCAGATATTTTCAAGTGACAGAATATATATTTGCAAACACTAAATAAGTGAGTGTTTTTTGACATGTTACATACGAAAACCAACAATTTCATTTTTCCCCCCAAGCAAGGCAATAATATCACAAGAATGCAGGGAGTTACAGGGAGTAGTTATGCTGTTGAGAGACAGAAAAGTTTCTCTGTGATGATTAAATGAAAGCATTCAAAATTTACAATCCATTACTTGCTCTAATTAACAACTGATTGGAGATCCTTTTCAAGAGTAATTGCCAGAGTAAATGGTACTGTCAGTTGTATAAGTACCTAGTTGGAAACTGATATTGATTTTCTACTGAGTTCCCTTTTCCCACCACTGTAAGTTTTCCATGAGGGAAAAGTATTTGTCAGATCATTTTTCAAACATTCTGAAGTTACATCATTTTCACCAGAGGACTATAAATCCAACCTTGAGCTTCACTTTTATAGTTAATATACCCAAATTAGTTTCAGATTGATATTCATTTTAAAATGTTTTGACTAATCAATTCACACAAAATCATGTCTCAAAGAGGACCACCATCACTCCTACTTATGATTTCAATAGAAGATATGATCTATTCAAAACCAAATCAGAATTATGGGGATAAGTCATACCAGCCCCCACCCCCACTAATAACAAGGAATCATTATAGTACTGAATAGATAAAACAGAATTAAATTGTCAGTCAGTTAGATGCCATACAAACTTGGGTAATCATGTCTCTTTTGAGGAATGACTGACTAGGCAGAAGATTTTCCCACAGTAGATTGCCATTACTTTCAGAGGTAGACCAGCTGCCAACCAAGACTATAGAACCCAATCTGTCCTGCTATGTAATGCATATCTGGAGAAAAAATTAGATGGACTAATACTTTTCCCTAAGGTATTTGTGCATATGTGATTGAAATGAATTGACCACATTCATCAAATTAATGTGTATAAAGTTTAAATAAACTGATTTCTTTGTAAGATAAGCTATTAGCAGAAGATGAATTAGAATTTGAAGATTACAAGAGATTGAATAAAGAAATATGTGGTGAATTTCAAACGCAAATGAGACAATATGAAAAATAAAGGAATTATGCTTCCACCTGAAGTCTTAGTTTTCAAGTTGCTAAGAAGAACTGACAATATCTAAGCAAGATAAGAAGTTAATCTTAACAGGCAATTCTTAATACAAAAATGTAAAGAAAGCCTTTAAAAAAGTACTGTGATGATGGAGGCAAGGCAGGGAGGCTCCTCACATGGCAATAGCTCTAGTAGTAACATCAAAGTTTGGAGTAACAACAGAGTACAACATGCCAATTATCAATATAACAAAGAAATACCAAGGTATGGCAGTCAGAGTGAATGTCCTATCAATCCAATTGGTTCTAATAATCAATGCTTACTATATGGTGAATGTGGAAGTTACTGTAATTTTCTAAGCCAATGTCCATATTCATCAGACAGAATTGTAAAATTGTGCCACAGCTGAAAATGATGGGCTTTATTGTGAAGATAAAGATTATGAAAGGTTTAATGAACAACCAGGTGACTCCTGTGAATACTCTGAGAACAACTCCGCAAAAAATGTAAAATGAGTCTCATGTAGTCTTTATCACTGGCTTTGATAAATCTGGAAAAAAAAACTTGTCTTCTATTGGTTACCTAGCCATATTATCATCCATGGAAATGGAAAAGCTGATATGGCAGCAAAGGAATCCCTAAAAATGAACATTTCAAATATGAAAATGCCCTATACAGATTTCAAAGCAATTATAGATTATAAACAAGTAACAAGAGTTATAGAACTACGACCCAGATTAACCTTGTTTCAAAGAGTGGGATGAGAATTTGTTTGATGATTGCAGCCAGTAAAGGATGGTATGTAGATCAAGTATGCAATTCTTCAGAGCACTGGAATAGAAAAACGCGTTTATGTACAACCACAAAATAAGTTGGAGATGTATCTTTGCTGTGTTTAAATAAGTGCCTATAGGGTCCTAATGATGCTTCCAGACAGGTCTGCTTCACTGTGGAGAAAGAGCTGGTTGAAAATTTAGACCAGAACTAGATTCATCTCTTTTCAAAAAAGATAACGCATTTTTGTCATTCATTGATAATTTCATGCATGTTGGTCAGTAGGGAAATCTTTCAAAATCAAGTCATCAAAAAAATGTTAAATCTGCTCCAAATAGTAAAATAAAAATTTTGGGAAGTTAGAAAACAATGACTTCACCTATGTAGGATATATAATCAAACAATGTAAATATTTAATCAAACTGACTATATAAAGTTCCAAGCTCCCTAATAAAGAAAACACACTTCTCAGATCAATAGTTGGTTCTCTCAACTGGCCTGTGCATGGAGTAAGACTCGATGCTGCTTTTGAAATGATAAATATTAGCACAAACTTCAACAAGGCAACAACAGGAGACATGGAAAGAATTTCCAAAATAATAAGAAAAATCAAGGATAAACATTTTTCCAATATTGGTAAACCCGATTACTAGATAATGTACTTTTGGATGCAGCTTTGCCAACCTTTACAATGATATTAGTTCATCAATGATAAACATTATATTTGTAGTTGGAGACTATACAAGATGCGATCCTGGGTATGACAATAAACTGCATCCAGCAGCAAGACTTCTGATCGGGAAGTTGTGAGGAGCATGGAACCACTTCTTAATTGCTGTTGTTCCCAGGTTCACCCTGACCAGGTGTGGTAGCACTTGTTAGGGTCCCAGCTATGGGCAAATAGTTAACCCCCAATCTGGGGTCAAAACACTATGAAAGTATAAAAATATACTTTTATTGAAATATATACATTTTCAAAAGAAAAATATTACCAACAATACATTTTTGAAGGAAAAAAAATTGCCATAAAGGAAAAAATTTTACTAGCAATAAATTTGTGAATACAAAACTAGAAGACATCTTCAGTTTTCTACAATAAAATAAAAAATAAATTAATTAATTTTTCATCAAAATCTGACTAAATCAACCTTCTCACTATAACTGAACAAAAAAATCTATACAAGATGCTGTCCTATAGTGTGGAGTGCATGCAAGATTGCCAGAGTAGTGCATTAAACACCTATTGCTGAGACAATAGCTTTATAGGAAGCAGTGAAAAAAGCAATCTGCATCAAGCAAATACTAACATGTTTCGTGGTTATACATTTCCAATCTGACAAAGCTGACAACAAAAGTCTCGTGGAGAAGCTCTACTCTCTTTGTAGCAAGAGTGAAGAGAGATCACAGGAAAAAAACAACATAGTTTCATTAAAACAAGCAATTACAAACAATGGCATCACAGTGATTTGTGTGGAATTCAAGAGCCAGCTGTCAGATGCAATAACAAAGCATGAAACCAACTCTACTAATCTACAAGCCATTCTTTATATTTGTATATGAATGTATAAAGACATTTTTTATTATTGTTTTGTATTATGCATATATGAATGTACAGAAAAGTGAAGGAATATTGAAGAAAAAGAATTTTTTTGCATTTCTAATTATCTCTGAAAGAAAGGAATGTTTGCATGCTGATAAAATAAATGTGTTGTATGAAGATATACAAGTTATACTCCCAATAGTCACCATCAAGAACAAGAGGAAAAAGGGAGGAATGTCATGCTTGTGTGCAGATCTACACATTATGCATGAACTTGGTGACCTGACCTAGTCATAGGGTGACATGAAGAGATAAGACCAGAAGGAGTATGGAATATGGGTGGGGAGATAATCATTGTTAAGTGTTATGAATCTTATTTGTGTATTATTAGGTGAGTTTTTATAAAAATAACTTACCCGAATTGCTTGTGGAGCATCAGAATAATCAACAGGTTGACATCTCAAGCTATAAGTTCCAGACAACCAACCTGCCAGATTAAACTGAAAAATAAATTTCAGTTGAAAAATGAAACATCTAAAATGCCAAAGCATTATGTAGTAAATTCTTTCAATAACTTTTTAATTCTTCTTAACTTATAACATTGTTAAATTATTCTTCTCTGTGCCATGTCTTTCACTACTGGAGCAATTGTAGCTCGCCATAACTTATGTTTTGTAGAACTTAGTAAGGTTTGTCTTTTTGCTATTTCTGTTTAATCACCTATTCTGCCAACATTTTACGCAAGCTTCATATGTATATTTGCTGATTTCCTGTGTCATCCTTGCCTTCAATATGCTCTGTGAGTTTCAGATTACCCAAGCCATTTTTCCTCATTACATGCTCTAAAGATTTCAATTGTCTCTTTTTGATTCTATGTATAAGTGTTATTTTTGTTTCTGCTATCCTTAAAACTTTCTCATTTCATATTCTGTCTATGGTATTTTCAGCATCCGTCTGTAGAACTACATTTGTTGTCTCAAGTTTGGCATTATTGTCTTTCTGAATTTTCACTCGACTTCAGGTCAGGTTTTCTGAGTGGTAAGTTAGCTAGATCACTGTTTTTTTCTTTTTTATTGTTACTAATTTAAGTAAAGAAATGTATTTTGCTACTTATTTTTATGGTACATTTGTTTCTCTGCATTGGTTCTATTTAAAAAAAAAAAAAAATCTTTTTTCCTCTGGTTAAAAAATGAGGCGGCTGTTTTTTGAGCAGCCCAAGGGTTGTTTATTTTGTCTTTACATGGTCTTTTCTTTAAACTTGCTAGAGAAGGTTCTGTCAATTATTTTGGCTTTAAAGGATCCTCTCGATATAAATGGGTTGAGGTATTATTTATTTATTTATTGAACTTCTTAGCAATGTCTTTCTATTCAAGAATTTAGGGGTAGCTTCTCTGTGACTGTGGGTCATTTTACCTCACTTCACCTTGGCCATCAGATGCATTCGCTGTAGTCCCTCTCTTTTTCTCTCTCTCACCTCATGTTCTGGCTACTTAGCAAGCAGTTGACCCACCTATGGTATCTGAAAAAAAGAGTTGAATTGCATTTTGTATTTTGGCATTATTGTTTTTCGGAATTTTCAATTGACTTCAGGTCAGTTTTCTGAGTGGTAAGCTAACTAGATCACTGTTTCCTTTTTTTTTCCTTATTGTTACTAATTTAAGTAAGGAAATGTATTTTGCTACTTACTTTTATGGTACATTTGTCTCTCCACATATAGCAGCAGTTCTATTTAAGAAAAAAAAATTTTTTTTCCTCCAGTTAAAAAATGAGTCGGCTGTTTTTTGGGCAGCCCAATGGTTGTTTATTTCATCTTTACATGGTCTTTTCTTTAAACTTGCTAGAGAAGGTTCTGTAAATTATTTTGGCTTTGAAGGATCCTCTCGACTTATACTAAGTTAAAACTTAGTAAATTTTTTTTTCTTTTTATTTTCTTTTATTTTTTTTAATTGAAGTAGATAGTACCTACTATTTCCCGGTTTCAAACTCCACCCTCTTCTGAACAGGAGTAGAGGTGATGGCCTTGTTTCTTGTTTAAGAAGGAGTTCCCAGTTCTTTTCCCTTCTTCTTTGCTTTTCATGTTCAGTCGCAAGCTCTTTGCAGTATTTGAGTATGGTGGCAATGTCTCTTAATTCTGAGGGTACCAGGTTGGTAGTTTTCTGGTTGCTGCTTCCAGCTGGTAGTTAGGAACCCAAACTCTTGCATAGCATCTTGATAATAATATCGGGGTTCTTGTAGTGCCATATCACACATGGACGAGCATTCCTGCATGAACCTCCGGTGGGCAACCCCGAGGCAACATTATGCTGCAGGCTGGCACAAGCTGGAGACTGGTGCAAATCTCCATCCTACACATGCTGCATACAGTGACCAACTGATTCTACTCTAGACCTCTCTCTCTCTAAATAAATCACTATGAATACAAGCAAACAAAATAGCAAAACTAAACCAGCTCATCAGAAAACGCCCAAACCTGTCTGCATCTACTTCGCAAACATACAAGGTATCCGCACTAACTTTTACAGCATAGAATCAATCCTTCAAACTAACTCACCTGATATCTTAGCTTTCTGTGAAACTAACCTTGACCCTTCTATACCCTCTTCTGAGTTTTACGTTCCTGGTTACCTTACCCACTCTTCAGAAAGGACTCCAACGTCCATATGCATGGGCTTAGTGTTTATGTCAGTGAACATCTCCCTCTAGCTAGGATGGCCTCTCTTGAATCCCTGGATCATTCTTTCGTGTGCTTCTGTCTCTCACTTCTAAGCTTGATTAGCTATCTCTTCTTTCTCTACCGTTCCCTCTCCTCCTCTGACTGTTCAGTATTTGACCAAGTGGCTGGAAAACTGTCACCGATCTTGCTGGTGTCCACACCATGAATTTTTCAATCACTTAATCTCTTATGCAAGTGGTGGATTTCCCCACGCATTTCTCCAATAACCCTAATGGAAGGGACTCACTACTAGACCTCTGCTTCACTTCCATCCCAGACTCTTGCACTACCAGACAGCTCTGCCCTCTCGGAAATTCTGACCACGCCGTAGTTTCCATTAACATCTCATTCCATTTCCACTCTACCCAAGAAACCCAGACCAGCAGAATATCATACTGCTACCAAAGAGCAGACTGGGACTCGTTTCATGACTTTCTGTGTGACGTCCCTTGGAACAATGTTTTAGTCTTCCCGTTGAAGACTGTGCATCCGAGGTCTCCTCTTGGGTTAAGGCTGGTATCGATGCTTTCATCCCAGCCAGAAAATTTCAGCTTAAATCCCATTCGTTCTCCTGACACTTGCCTGCTTGCTCAGCTACTATTGCTCACTGGAATCACTTCTTCCAGCTTTATCAAAGCCACGCATGAGACCAAAACAGGCGCCTTTTCACCTGAGCTCATAATAAGTGTAAAAAGATACTTAACGAAGCTAAGATGTTGTTTGATTGAAGCAACACATAGCATCCAGTAAGTTCGTCACCAAAGACTACTGGCGACTCTGTAAAAGCGTGCTTAACAAGAGTAAAACCTCAATACCCCCCACCCCAATCAATGAATTTGAGGTCTTCACCTCCTCAGCAAACAAGGCTGAATGCTTTGTTCACAGATTCTCCACAAATTTGAGACTGGATTCATCTGGAATATCTACACCCGACTTCCCACCTAGAACTGAGGTTCAACTGAATGATGTCCACATTACCCCCTCGCTGGTCTCTAACAATCTCAAAACTTTAACCTCACACAGCAAGCAGAGGGGACGGAATCCCAATCAGTCTTGAAGAAATGTGCCCTTGAACTCTCCTCTGTCCTCTTTAAGCTCTACAACTTCTGCCTATCTGCTTCCTGCTTTCCTGCTTGTTGGAAGTTTTCCTCTGTAGTTCCTATATTTAAGAATAATGGAGAACCCTCGGACCCCACTAATTACCGCCCTATCAGCCTCCTTCCAATCCTTGGCAAAGTGTTCGAAGCCATTATCAATGCCGAGGTGGTTCAGTATCTCACAGCCCACAGGCTCCTCTCAGACAAACAGTATGGTTTCCGCTTCACCAGGTCTACTGCTGATATGCTAACAACCATCACTGTGTATATATACCAGGCTCTCGAAAAGAATGGCGAAGCTCGAATCGTTGCTTTGGATATTTCCAAAGAGTTCGACAGAGTCTGGCATGCTGGCCTTCTACGCAAACTGCGGAGTTATGGTATAACTGGACATTCCTCTCTAATCGCACATTGAAGGTAGCATTAAATGGACATACCTCCCAAAACTACCTTACGAATGCGGGTGTCCCTCAAGGCTTTCTCCTAGGTCCTACGCTCTTTCTGATCTCCATTAACGATCTCCCCTATGCTATAAGATCCCAAGCAGGCATGTTTGCCGATGATACCACAGTTTACTCTCACCTTGATCAAAGATCTGATGTGGGCGACAAAGCAAACCTCATTGCCAAGCTTGAGAAGGACCTACAATCTGTGGTGGACTGGAGTAAGAAATGGTTCATAAATTTTAATGCTTTTAAAACAAAGCTGCTATCAATTAACCATCATAGACAATCGCTCCTATCTCCCATTAGCATGGAACAGGCTTGCCTCCCTGAGAGTAAAACACTATGCCTACTTGGCCTCACACTCTCAGCAGACCTCAAGTAGAATGACTAGATTGAATCCATTGCTAAATCTGCTGCTATGAAAGTCGGTTCTCTGTGCAGAGCCAGGAAGTTTTTCCCGTCTGAGTCCATCCTGCACATATATAAATCTACCATCTGCCCGTGTATTGAATACTGCTGCCATATCTGGTCAGGTGCCCTTGCTATTCTCTTCGGAGTTCTTCACAAAATACAATGGAGAATCTGTAATGTGATCAATACCAACTTGGCAGCCCGGCTGCAGTCTCTCTCTCACTGACGTGATATGGCTTCCCTGTGCCTCTTCTATAAATACTTTCACAGCTTCTGCTCCGATGAACTTAAATCACTGGTGCCCTCTAGGTATGAATTTGCACAAGATACTAGATTAGCAACTAGATCCCACTCTTTTACAATGAAACAAATAAAATGTAACTGCAATTTCTACTCTAACAGCTTCTTTTCTTGCACTTCCTGCCTGTTGAATTCCCTTCTGTATACTCCTTCCTCATTATGTGTCCCAAAAACTTCAGCTGTCTTTTCCTGAAGTTAAGTATGCTTCCTTCATTTCCATCCTCTTCAAAACCTTGTTGCTGCTCATGTTTGGTCCATGGTATCCTCAGCATCCTTCTGTAGAACCACATTTTGATTGCTTGAACTCTTTCCTTCATCTCTGATGAGATTTGTCCTGGCTATGAAGAACAGACATCACATAATTCAGTACTCTCATTTTTTTGTTTCCAATGAAATTTTCCTGTCTTTCAATACTCTACTCAGCTTTTGGAATGCACCTGTGATGATTTAAATCAAGTTCTGCTTTTTTCTTTTAACTAGTATAGTCATTGATGAATGTGCATTGTGGTGCAGTGGATATCAGCTTGGAATGAGAACTCGGGGAGCCGAGTTTGAATTCCAGTTGAATTCCTTGCTTATGCGCAAACACCCTTGGGAAAGGTATTAATCCATCTCTTCCATCCAGTTATGGGTTAAATAACAAGACAGAATGGGTTCTATAACTTTGGTCGGCAACCAGTCTACCACAGAAAGAAATGGCAACCTACTGCAGGATAATCTTCTGCTCAGTCAATTATGTCTCTTTCGAGACGCAACCGCCCCAGCATGTATCACGTGTGACACTTAACTGACTGAATATAGTCACTCAAAATTATCACGTTGAATTTCTTGAATTTTTATAAAATTAAGTGGGGGTGAAACTAATGATGAAAAAAATATTTTTATTTAAATTTTCTAAAAACAAAATAATTGCAATCATGTCTCCCCAAATGTCTTATTCTCTTTCACTCGTGTTAACCTGTGTTTTAGTAGTTCAGGTCGATTTTGGAACTGTAGTATTGCACTGTACATGAAAGTTAGGGTTTGACATGCTAAATGACAAAAAATATTTTTCAAAATCGTTTTTTCATGAAACGAGTTTAAACATCAAGTTTAGATTCAAAATTGTAGCATTAGAATTTAATTCCAGTGATTATTGAAAGATTTAATGGAATGCTGTCAAAACTTTCCATATGTTTTGTAAGCCCCAAACTTAATAAAAACAAAATTTTTTCATTAAAATGCTTGTTATTATTAAAGAAGAAAGATCAAAGTATCAAAATTTTTTTAAACCTTTCTAAAATGTTCAAAATTTTTGTGAAAAAATCTCGTTCTTTTTTTTCATTAGTTAGTGACTAGATTTTTACTAAAGTTTACTATGGATAACATAATCATAATAAAATGCCTTTGTTTCTTGTAAAAACATTAATTTGGAAATTCTTACACAAATCAAATAATCATCAGATTTTAATCAAACTTTCAAGACTTACTCACAAATGAATGAAATTATTTTTAGAAAATCTATGTTTATTTTTAACATAATTTCCTAAAATTTCAAGAAATTAAATACTGTTGCAAAAATGTATTTCATTCATTGAATGCAGAAATCCTTGGGGAATGTAAAACATCTATTTGTTTTCTTTTATCAAACAGTAGTCTTTTTTCCAACAATCTGCTCTGAATAGTAAATTAAAAAATGCAATAAACTATGATATTATTTAATTAAATAAACTTTTAATTACTATGAAAAACAATATCGCCCATAGCCCAGAGGTAGAATCGCCGACTGAGGCCAATTCGGTCAGGTTTCAAAACTGGGTTAAAAGCAATCGAAGTCTAACCGTACTGATGAGTTGTGATACAGCGAAACAGATCTGTCTGCAGATGACTATATATATATATATATATATATATATATATATATATATTTTAAAGACATTATAGTCTGAAGAAAAAAAAATTTCAATGTGTAACACCATTCAGCACTAGTGACTAGAAATGAAGAGTTTAATGGATACAACAACAGATATACCACGAGAAAAAAAAAATGAAGATTTCTCTTTTCAGAAAATATGAAATCTCTAAACCTAAAGAATTTCTCATGGAAAAAGCCAAATTTCAAGACAACCATGTGGTAAATTTTGGACAGTTGATTAATAGTTTCTGTTTCCAGAGTACAGGTTATCAAAACACAGGACCGATAGAGAATCTTGCATAAGGAAAATCAAGAATGATAAAATTTACTTAATGACTACACTGAACAGACAATGAACAAGATTGTACTATAAACAGGGCCAAGGGATAAGGATTTCTTTTTGACTGAAGAAATTAACGACCCTGACAAAGATCAAAGGATACATCTGGTAACAATCTGATTTGAAACAAATTTTTTCCTTCAGTATTGGTCTATATTTCTGAGATGAGGTAGTATTTACACTATTTACATTATTTAGACTTTGTTGCCATTTGTACAACATTTCAGCTGTTGTATGCTTCGGCCTTCTTCAGGTGCTAGGAATTTCAAACTGAACCCTTTATTATGATCACTGAGGTATATCATTCTCATTCCTTGTGCAAAGCCACTTTTGGTAGTCATGAGTTATTTCTCTCTAACTGGATTCTCTAAGTTCACCACTGCTGTAGCTTGGTATTAAATTCACAACTCTTTGGATCAAGTCACTGGAACTAATCAATGTCTATATCCACTGGGCCATGTGTCCTTAAGGGCTTCACACTGGAATAATATCCAGGTTGTTCACAGGATCCAAAAATTTGAGGTTTCAGTGGGCTCTTAATAAGGATTACATTTGGAAGTGGTTTTAGAAAGGCAACTAGGATCATCCAGGAAACATCTCTCTAAGGTTAAGAAGGTGCTCATTGTTCTACAGCTCATGGAACTCTTTCAATCATTGGTTTCTGAGATCCATTGTCTCAATTAACCTTCTTTAGCTTGGAAGAACCAAGGAAGAAAGATTAACTCTCTTCAATTGCAACGGCAATTGTGGGCTCTTACTGGGTCTCAAGAGCATGTTGGGACCCTGTTGGGATGATTGCTTCTAATTCCATTTCAGCTGCTTCCAGGTATGTTAAGGGGTGGTTGTTCACTGCTCTCCCGCTTTCATGGAGAGAAAAAAAAAACAAGGATCATGTCTAGCTTCATGTTGCAAGTGCCAAATTTATCTTGATATTCCTGGAGTAGGGACAGGTGACAAAACAGTCCTTTACTGCCCAGAAAGGTCTTAGCATTATGATGCGATGATAATGTTTGTCCTTCACAAGCAAAAATGACTATTTTTATGGGTGCTTGTGGTGAGTGGTGAAGTAATGACTTGTGCTTTAATTTTTTTTAATTGAGGGAGAGTTGCGCATGGTCATCAGCCTCACTCTCTTGACCCTTCCTATCTGGACCCTGTGACATGACAAAATCAGGACGACTGGAGATGAACCAGGATGCAGTGGATGGCCAGCAGTGTCTCAATGGTGAGTGTGCCCTAGTCACATTCCACAGTGCTCTGCTAGAACTGTCTTTGTGCCCATTGAACCTGTCAAGAGATTTTGTCCACACAATCCACCAGAACCAGATTTTGCTTTGTTGTTGGATTGGGCTTCTCCTAAGAGACTTACTTACCAGAGCTAATGAGCATCTCCTGCTCATGTAGATTGAGGTAATATTTGCTCCATTTTTTAACAAGACAATACATTATCACTGTAAAGAGCATCAGGAATACCATACAAGTTAGGAAACCTGATCAGAGCCTGGAAAATAGCAAAACTCATGTTTGGTATCACTTCGATGTCTACTGCCCTGATACTCAAGCAAGTAAATAAAAGCATATACATTTTCCTTTCTGTGGTTCTTCCCTTCACCAAAAGTTGTTCTGTGAAATTGACGCCTGTTCTTAAAAGGGCTCTTCAAACTCTATACAAGGAACTGATAGGGACCATGGTACCAAAATTCCAAATTAGACATGAACTACTTCAATATTAATCAGGTCAGCAGGCTTTTGCATTGTGATAACATACTTAAAGCGAGGTTTAAGTCCATACAGCAAGTCCAATCCACAACACATTTGCAGGATGTCCGAGAGTCTATTTATTGCCAAGTTATTCTTACTAGCCATGGACTATGATAAAACCTAGGGAAACACTACTTGAGCATCCATGGCTACATACAAATAGCCATTGTCCAAGATGGTTGGTAGACACTTGCATTTAAAAAACAGCCATCACCTCTAAGGTGGGTTTTATCCTTCAGGGGTGCAACTTAGCTGTAAGTTACAAAATCATATTCTATATTTCTATTTATTTTTTTCTTCCCTTCCCATAGATTTGCACACATCATTAATTCTTAAAAGTATTTTATTGTATACAACATTACACAAAAAATATCAAGTGAAACCCCATTCTTTGTGGTAAAAACTTTTATCTTATAGCCCAGAAAAATCAGATTTTACTTCTATTCACAATAGTCAATAAAAATAATAGTTCAATTTTTCATCATATGTCTTGTGTTACCTTCATTTTGTTGTTTATTTTAAAGTCTTGTGTTATAATTTTCCCATGTGCTTGATGTGTGAATAACAGAATCTAATCGCTGTCTGACCTAACATCCAGTAAATCTTCTTGGCATTTACCCAGGAAGATTGATATTATTGCAGAGGAAGACACAACATTGTCATCCTTGAAGGTGAGGGAGCCCCCAGATGGAGAGGGTCATGTTAGCAGTCATGACCATTGAGTAACTGTCTGACCTATGTTGTAATTTAATGGGGGTTGATTTTGCTGCCAGAGCACAACCATTGCAGGATTTTACTAATTTTTTAATGTCTTTTTGATCTAGCTGTAGCTTTTTTTCTGATGGTACTAGTGAACAGAAAGCATGTGCAACAGCATTCATGTTACCGTCATCATCATCTTGAATTACTGCTCCTATATATAGATTTACCACTTCTGTAGCATAGTCACTACTGTTCCTATACCATAGTCACTGGAATCTAAAGCCAATACAATTTCTGATTTTGGATCATTGTTCACTAATGATAAGTCTGACATTAGTATTTTCTTGAATTCTTGAAATGTCTTCTGACACTTCCAGTTCCACTTCACACCTTTTTAAGCAAATTGCTCATTGAAGCTTTCAAATTATTCATTGTGTGTAGATTTGGTAATAGTTTGATAGTCTTAAAAAATGCTTTTAAGCTAGAAACATTTGTTGGAGAATTATACTTAATTGTACTTGCCCTTGGCAAATCTGGTTAATGACCATTTTTGTCAATGATTTGTTCAAAGCAAAAAAACAATTTGACTTTTCCACACTGAGAACCCATACTTTCATTTTTCAAAAGTTTTTTTACATGTACAATATGTTGTTTCTTAGATACTCTTAATATATACTCCAGATAAGTAACAATGATATCACAATCTGCAAGCATAGTGTCCATAGCTTGTTGAAATATGGCTGGAACCACTTTATCCCAAAAGGAACATTATCATTGTTATTTCTGAACATTCTTTTTTAACTGGTATTTGCAAACATTCCTCAGAAAGATCCAGCTTAAAAAACTTTTTCTGATGTATAATTTCAAAAAATTTTCTCTGAAATTGGTAATGAGTAATTATAATTCTAAACATTTGTTTAACCCAGGCAAAAATCAGCACAAACATGCATTTTTTTCTTTTTTTACATACTGTTAGTGCTGCCCATAATGAATGACTCATTTTCTCAAGTCTGTCTAATTCTTTGTTGACTTGATCCAATGCTCTGAATGGTACACTACATTGCAGTTTAAATACTGACATCAACCTTTTTTCACTTGAAATATTGCTTTGACTTTAAAACACCAACCCAACTCATCTGACAGAATATCCAAAAAATATTTTTCAATTCTTCCTTTAAATTTTCACATTGCTTTTTAAACTGGTCACTAGTCCACTTACATTTTTGCAATATATATTTATAGGTACATCCCATAACTCAAATAATTCCATCTAGTCAGTACTGAGTATGTCTATTTTTTTAAGCATAAACATGTTACAAAATGAAATGCTGCAAGTCATTACACCAATAACAAATTTCTCATCCAACACACATTTTCCATAGATTTTCTGTTTGCTTTCCATGTGGTTTTGTTGATTATTCTGATATTACCACCAGTATCTAGTTGCATTTTTATATTCATATTACTAATTTTCACATACACAAATATTCTTTGGTTTTCTGTAATTCTTTTTTCCATCTCAACACTAGGTAAAAACTTTTGCACTTGTCCTTCTCACAAGAAGTTAATGTTAATTTTATACTTGTTTTTCTTTTTCCTTTTAGTTTGATTTGAATTAGTTCATATCCTGATTTCAAAATTTAAATTAATTAAATAATATAAATTTACCTCTGATAATCATCACTTCACTGGTAAATAATATTGATATTTTCCTTCATATTTATCATGTATGCTACATCTGTTTTTAAATTTATACACATTTTGAAATTTCAAGTTCCTATTAAAGAAAGGGAATATTTAAAAGCTCAGAAAGAAAATACAGGGCCAAAAAGCAGTTTTCAACTTGAACTATTGATAAAGGTGATGTCAAATTATATTTTTAAATGTGCAACTGAATTAATTTGAAAAATAGCAACAACAGGATACTAAACATGTTGCCTCTACATTGGATATTTTATCACTAATGTCTTCCATGAAAAAACAAACAATGACAGTTTTGAGCCAGGGAGACAGTCTAGAAGAAATTCCAGTCTCTAGATATTGCATGGAACTTAAGGGTGATATCTCTTTCAACCTTGGAGCATGGCTTGCTAATGCCTTTTTATTAGACTACAGGATATGACCTTTCTTCATCTAAGCCTTAACTTCATAAATCAGAACTAGACAGAGAAAATGATATGTCCCAGAAAGAGATATATATATTATTTGAAGTAGCTAAGTGATTTTGGTAAATCGGGTAGGACAATCTAGCACATAGCCATAATGGACTGGTACTCATCATAGTCATATGCAATATGCTTAGGCGTAATCAATAGGTGTAGTCCTAGTCATCCCCACTTTAATCTGTATTTATGGCTGACACCAGCCAATCATATTACTGTGTATTACATCACCTCCCACTGAGCTAAATTTTCCCATGAAATTTAGCTTCAATATTTGCTCTTTTTAGGGTCTGGACATAATCAATTAATTTTTTTCCTAAATCTCTTGTGCGTCAATCCTCCCTGCCATGGTGGTGTTTAACACACTGGTACCTCTGGCCTTAAAGTTGGGAATACCTCCATTGACGAATGTTGACTTGCTGGAACGGGCATTTCAAAGGCGTCATACAGGACTTCTATTGGAATTTCTTTGGTATTTTCCGTGACCTCTGTAGTGTGCCTGGGTCTCAATTGATTCCAATGTCTTTTGCACCAAAATTTTTCCCCTTTTATGTTATATATGACCTGTCCAATTCTTTTGGTTATAATTCTTTGTTTTCAATACATTTTTCCAGCTCTAAAATTCTTGAAAAAATCTTTGTCATCTGGCTTTAATCATCTGGTTTTCTTTTTTAGCAGTTTTCTTTGCCGGACTAGGCAACAACCTGTTGAACACAGAGCGTATTTTTCTTGCAAACATTAACTCTGCTAGCAATAAACCTGACATTGTATTTAGGTTTGGCAAGATTCTATATACTGCCAAAAATTTCTGAATACTTCTTTCATTCGTGTCCACGCCTTGACTTTTCTTCAACACCTGTTTAAAGGTGTCCAGAAATTTGTCTGCCTGTCCATTTGATCTTGGATGATATACTGGTGTTGTCACATGATCAATGGACAATCATGAACAGAATTCCTTGTATTCTCTTCCCGTAAACTGTGTTCCATTGTTGCTGACTAAAAGTTTTAGAGAGACCAAAGTGACTAAAAATTTCATTAAGTGCATTTATTGTATTTGTTGCAGAATTTTCTTTTGTAGAGTACCTGGCATTACAACTATCTGCATATAGATTTCAATCTGTTCGCAGATTGAAAATGGTGACAGACTAATTCCTTTTTAAGTTTTCTCGATCAACCAGACTTGCTTTTTAATTTTTTTAATGAAATCATCGTTCTCTGCTGCTTTTTTCACATTTTGTAGCGTAGCCGGTAGTTCTTTAATAGTGTTTCATAACAGACCCGACAATTCACTTCCGTCTCTTAGCGCCGATATTACATTTTCTTCCAGTGGTTCCGTATATTTGGGTATCAATATTGATAACCCATTGGCGTGACCTAGCTTCTTTGAAGGCACATTTTCTATTTTGAAATTATAATTCAAAAGAATTACACCCCGAACGCTGTAGTTGAGTTGCCATCTGAGATGGTATACCTTTTTTTTCCAAATATTGATAACAGCAGTTTGTGGTCAGTTTGCAGAATAAACACTCTTCCATAGAGAAACCTGTGAAAATTTTTTACAGCATAAATTATTGCTAAACTCTCTTTTCCAATTTGACTGTAACTACGTTCCATGAGCAAACATTCTTGAGGCATGTGTTATTGGCTTCATAGATCTGTTCTGGAATTTATGAAGCAATACAGCACCTAGGCATTACTGGTATCTGCTGCTACAATAATTTTCCTCCTTGGATTGAAATGCACGAACAATAGGCCTGCTAATAGCCAGTTTTTTATTTTTTTAAAAAGCATGTTCACATTCTTTCGACCATATTCACTTTGCACCCTTTTTCACCAACTTATTTAAAGGAGCTCTCATATCATACATTTTTGGGATATCAATGCTATAGTAACTTACTAATCTGAAGAATACCTGGAGTTTAGCCACATTATCAGGTGTTGGAATATTTTTTATAGCCTCAGCCCTTTCTGGATCTGGTTTTCTTCCTTTACTGTCAATGATCTGCCCTAAATAGTTTATTTTCTTTAAGAAGAACTTGCATTTTTCAGCACTCAGCTTGAACCCATATTCCTCAATTCTCTGAAATAGTGCACTAATATGTGTTTTGTGTTGGGCCTCGTTTTCACTTTTAATCAAAATATCATCTAAATATGTGATTGCATACTCCATACCAGCCAACATTGTGTCTATTATTTGCTGGAATAGGCTTGGAGCTACCTTTAATCCAAACGGAAGATGATTTAGTTTAAAACTTCCTTCATGCATGTTTATTGTGAAGTACTTCAAACATTCTTCACTGACTTTAACCTGAAGGTAAGCCTCCAACAAGTCCAACTTTGAAAATACTCTACCTCCGTTTTAGTGAATATATCTTCCGGAGACAGTAGAGGGTATGCCTGTCCTTTCAAACAGTAATTTAAGCCTATCAAAAAGTCAGCACAAACTCTGATTTTTCGTTTTTTTCTTTTTTATATATACAGTTGGAGACACCCAATCTGAGTAATCAACATTTGAAATTATGCCACTTTTCCCCAACCTTTCTGATTCCTCATTTATTGTGTCTAGTGCCAAAATGGTACTTTTCTCTTTGGTCTAAAAATTGGTCTAATATTTTCCTTCAATTCAAAGTTAACTTTTGTTTTTCATGCACAGACCTAGTCCTTCTGAAAAAACATGAGGGAATTTGCTTTTCAAATCTGTAATAAATCTTTGTTTTCTTCATCTTATCGTTCTCTATGATGTTAACTTTGTTACAGAAAGCATTTACTGGTAATTCCTATAAGTTAAACAATACAATCCAGTCTAAAACAAAGAAGTTTACTTAACTACTTACCACTATTTTTCTTAGAACATTTAACTCCTACAAATTGATGTTATTCTTTTTTTTTTTTAAATCATTTCACCCCAAGCAAGGCATTCCATTGCCACTATTGCACATGGGGCTACATAGAGGAAGGTAAAGAGGAGGAGTGGTTAGGTGTAGGAAATGTCAGAAGGAAGGTGATAGATGGGTAAGGATACCGAGGATGAGGGTTGAGCAGATCACAAGAGTGTTTGAAAGAATGGGAGCGAGTTAGTGTGTTAGGAGGTGTCTATTGACCTTACATTTAAACTCCTGGAGATTGTAGCCGTCGAGGAAGCAGTCATGTGGAAGGGAATTCCACAGTCAGGAAGTACGAGAAAAGAAACTGTTGGAGTAGAAGTTGCGGTTGCATTTTATCGGTTTCACTGTAAAAGGGTGGGATCTAGTTGCTAATCTAGTTTCTTGTGCAAATTCATATCTAGGGGGCAGCAGTGATCTAAGTTCATTGAAGCAGAAGCCATGAAAGTATTTATAGAAGAGACACAGGGAAGCCACGTCGCACTGGTGAGAGAGAGACTGCAGGTGGTCTGCCAAGTTGGTATTGATCACATTACAGACCCTCCGCTGTACCTTGTCGAGAAGCCCAAGGAGAATAGCAGGAGCACCCGACCAGATATGGCAGCAGTATTCAATGCACGGGCGGCTGATAGATTTATATATATGCAAGATAGATTCAGATGGAAAAAACTTCCGGGCACAGAGAACCGACTTTCATAGCAGCAGATTTAGCAATGAATACGATATAGTCATTCCATTTGAGGTCCACTGTAAGTGTGAGACCAAGGAAGCGTAGTGTTTTACTCTCTGGGAGGCAAGCCTGGTCCATGCTAATGGGAGGTAGGTGCAATTGTCTATGATGGTTAATTGATAGTAGCTTTGTTTTAGAAGCATTAAAGCTTACAAGCCATTTCTTACCCCAGTCCACTATTGATTGGAGGTCCTTTTCAAGCTCGGCTGCAAGGTTAGCTTTGTCGCCTACACCAGATTTTTGGTCGAGGCAAGAGTAAACTGTGGTGTCATCAGCGTACATACCTACTTGGGATATTATGGAATCAGGGAGATCATTAATGTATATCAGAAAGAGCGTAGGACCTAGGATAGAGCCTTGAGGGACACCTGCGTTCGTATGGTAGTTCTGGGAGGCATGTCCGTTTAATACCACCTTCATTGTGCAGTTAGAGAGGAATGACTGGATTAGTTCAAACAAATGTCCAGTTATACCATAGCTCCGCAGTTTGCATAGAAGGCCAGCATGCCAAACTCTGTCGAACACTTTAGAGATATCCAAGGCAACGGTTCGGGCTTCACCATTCCTGTTGAGTGCCTGATATATGTACTCGGTGATGGTCGTTATCATATCAGCAGTAGACCTGGTGAAACCATACTGCTTGTCCGAGAGGAGCCTGTGTGCTGTGAGATGCTGAACCACCTCGGCGTTGATAATGGCTTCGAATACTTTGCTAAAGAGCAGAAGAAGGCTGATAGGTCGGTAATTTGCGGGGCCCGAGGGTTCTCCAGTGTTTTTTTAAATATAGGAACTTCAAAGGAAGATTTCCAACAGGCAGGAAAGCAGGAAGCAGATAGGCAGAAGTTGTAGAGCTTAGAAAGTACAGAGGAAAGTTCAGGGGCACATTTCTTTAAGACCATGATTGGGATTCCATCCCCTCCGCTCACTTTGTGAGGGTCAAGTTTTGAGATTATCTTAGAGACAAGCGAGGGTGTAATATGGACATCATTCAGTTGAGCATCGGTTCTAGGTGGGAAGTCGGGTGTAGAAACTAAAATTCTGCTTTAACATGCAAACAAAACAATTTTATTCTTCCACATTCCAACCTTAAACCTTCTGATGATTCCAATAATCCTAAGTTGTAGAGAGTGTTGGCTATGTTTGTGAATTAGCAATGTACCAGACATGGCTGACTGCCCCTTACTATTGACCCTTCCATTCCTTCCCCTGATTTCTATATCCCTGGTTATCTTCTTCTCTTTAGGAAGGACTCCAGTGTCCATGTGCATGAAATTGGCATTTATGTCAGCAAACATCTCCCTTATGCTAGGATGATACCCATGAATTTCCAGATCATTCCTACATGTGTCTCCGTCTCTCTCTACTAACCTTGGTTAACTATCTTTTCTTTCTCTACCAGTCACCTTCATCAGACTGTTGCGTACTTGACAGCATCTCTAACAATATAGAGTTTCCTTTTGTCCATTAGCTCATATATTTATGTTTAGAGACTTCAATGCCCACCACACCAAGTGGCTGGAAAACAGTCATAGATCTTGCTGGTGCCCATACCATAAGCTTTTTAATCACTCAATCCCTTATGGATTTCCCCTTGCATTTCTTTAATAACCCTAATGGAACTGACTCACTGCTAGATCTCTATTTCACTTCTATCCCTGACTCTTGCCATGTCATTCAGTTTTGCCCTCTTGGCAACTCTGATCATGCTGTGATTTCCATTAATATCTCCTTCCACTTCCCTTCCTCCTAGGAACCTCCAACCAGCAGAATATCTTATTGCTAAGAGCATACTGGGAGTTATTCTGCGATTTCCTGTGTGACGTCCTTTGAAACAAAGATTTTAGTCTTCCCGTTGAAGACTGTGCATCCAAGGTCTCCTCTTGGGTTAAAGCTGGCATCATTGCTTTCATCCCAGCCAGGAAGTTACAACTTAAACCCCACTTGTTCCCTGGTTCTTTCCTGCTTGCTCGGCCGCTATTTTCCACAGGAATTACTTCTTCTGGCTTTATCAGAGCCACACATCTGACCATAATAAGCACCTTTTTGCGTCTGCCCATAATGAGTGCAAGAGAATCCTAAATGATGCAAAGCTGTTGTTTGCTGAAAGAATAAAGCAGCATATAGCATCCTGCAAGTTTGGCTCCAAAAACTACTGGCAGCACTGTAAAAATGTGTAAAATAACACAAGTCCTCAATTCCCTCTTTAATAAATTTGAGGTCCTGACTTCCCACCTAGAACTGAGGTTCTAGTGATCTTTACATTACTCCCTCACTGATCTCGAACAGAATTTCAAAGCTTTACCCCCTTAAGGTGAGGTGATGGAATCCCAGTCATTGTCCTGAAGACATGTGCCCCTGAACTCTTCTTTATTCTCTCCAAACTCTACAACTACTACCTCTCTGCTTCTTGCTTTCCTGCCTGTTAGAAGTCCTCTTCTGTAGTTTCTGTTTTTAAGAACTCTGGAGAACCCTCAGTCCTCTAATTATTGCCCTATCAGCCTCCTATCGATTTTTGGCAAAACGTTTGAGGCTATTATTATCATTGCTGAAGTGGTTCAACATCTTACAGCCCACAGCCTCTTTTCCGATAAACAGCATGGTTCTGCTTCACTAAGTCTACTGTTAACGACCACCAGTGTATATATACTAGGCTTTCATTAAGTATTTCAAAGCTCGAGCTGTTGCACTAGATGTCTCCAAAGCATTTGACAGAGTCTGGCATGCTGGCCTTCTATGCAAATTACAGGAATATGGTAGAACTGGACGCTTGTTAGACCGAATTCAGTTGTTCCTTTCAAATTACGTAATGATGGTAGTATTGGATGGGCATGCTTCCAGATACTATCATATGAATGCAAGTGTCCCTCAAGGCTCTATTCTAGGCCCTATGCTTTTTTGATCTTCATCAATGATCTCCCTGATGTAATCAGATCTCAAGTAAGCATCTTTGCTGACAACACCACCATTTACTCCTGCCTCAATAAGAAATCTCCCGAGGCTGACAAAGCAAACCTAGTTACTTATCTTGAAAAGGACCTCCAATCTGTGGTGGACTGGAGTACGAAATGGCTCATAAATTTCAATGCTTCCAAAACGAAGCTGTTATCCTTTAACCACCATAAAGAATCGCTCATATCCCCCATCAGCATGGATCAGGTTAGTCTCCCTGAAAGCAAAACACTGCGCCTTCTCAGCCTATCAGCCAACCTCAAGTGGAATGACTACATTGGATCCATAACTAAATCTGCTGCTAGGAAAGTTAGTTTACTGTGTAGGGCCAGGAAGTTTTTCTCGTCTGAATCCATGTTGCACATATATAAATTTACCATCTGCTTGTGCATTGAATACTGCTGTCACATCAGGTTGGATGCCCCTGCTATTCATCTCGGGGTTCTTGACAAAATCCAATGGAGAATCTGCAATGTAATTGATCCCAACCTGGTAGCTTAACTCTCTGGTGCCTCCTCTGCATCAATTTAGTCGAGCTAATAGACTAGCAACAAGGTCCCACCCTTTTACAGTGAAGTTGATCAAATGTAACTGTCTATTCTAGCACCTTCTTTGCTTGCACTTCCCACCTGTGGAATTCCCTGACAGCTACAATCTCCAAGAATTTAAATGCAATGTCAATTGCCATCTCTTATCTCCTTGACTAGCATCCTTTCACTCACAATCCTTGTATCATGTTCTTCTCTCTTTCCACTCTACTCTCATGCAGCCCTTTTTACACCTGTATTCTCATCTTTTTCTTACTGACACCCTCTGTAACTTGTTCCTATTTTTCATCACTCACCTCTTATGTATAGGGGGATACTTACTTGGGGTGAAATTATTATTAAAAAAATAAATGAAAGCAAATGAAAAACAGACACTTCAAACAACTTAAAATTAAACTGTTTAATTTTAAGCTGTTTAAAGTTAAATTTCTAATCTAAAAACAGTTGTTGCCTGTTTACTTCTGGTTCAGTTGTTCAGGAACAGTCAAGTACACATCATTGAGCTCAGTGGCTCTACCACAACCCTGTCATAGTAGTCATAATAAAGGAAAAAAAGATGATTTCCAAGAATATATGTATACAAAACAGATTATAAGATCAACTGATATCAGAAGGAAATTTTTTTCCTATTTTTCCACTTATGCAATTATTACCTAAATTCACTTTTACTGGTCCTTTAGGGAAACTTGGCAGAAATGATTACCAAGATTTTACTCCAGATAGAATTTAACACTATCAATAACTAACTTGATAATTTATATCTTACTTGCAGGGGCAATGGAAAATTTAAGTGGTGACTAAAGACTGCTCTTTGAATTATAATAGAAATATAAAAAAAAAAATCTGTATGCCAAAACTAATTTCAATTATAGTAACAAAAACCAAGTCCAAAATCCAACCTTCCCCATGCAAGAGCAAAAATTGCACTTTTACTCATTAGCTCAAAAATTATACTTTCTCTCAAAGCTCCAAAAAGTTATTTTTCAGTCAGCAAAAACCAATGGCCTTTATTCACCGAATTAATTTTCTGATTGGTTACACCAAACTCACAGGGAAGCATAATTTCTGATACTCATAGCAGTTCTTTTTGTGCTAACAATTCTGTAATTTTTTTTCAGCAGGCCACAAACTCTTGTTACACATAGGTGACACCCATCTTGGTCATCTTTTGCCTCTTCACCTTCCACCCTTGCAGAACCATGGCGCCTCCTATTCCACCATTGCCATTGATTATGTGCATCGATCTGCAGTATATTTGCTACCTTGCACATAATTTCCCCCAGTTCCAGTGACATTGGCAGCTTCATTACCCTTCGCTCCCTCGATGACATGAAACTCCACTTTCTCACCATCTCCAACACTCCTCAGATATTTACAAGGATTATTTTTAATTATAGCTGTCTCATATACAAAGACATCTTCTTTTATGTCTTCCCAGTTGAGGAAGCTATATCCACTTTTTACATTAAACCATCTTATTGTCCCAATACTTTCAAGGCTGTTACTTTCTTCCCACTGGTTGCAGGCCTCTCAATGGTCTCTACTTCACCCTCAGGTTGTTTCTCTGGTAGGTTATTTTCTGACAATTTCCGCAGTTTTTGTCCATGACTGTACTTTGGTGGAACTTAGCACTCAAGTAGGGCTCATCAATCCTCAAGGCAGCACAAATAGGTGGACTAAAAAACTGAACATCACCCAACTCTGTGATGCATACTCCAACCTGTTCCTTAATAATATACATCACAAGGAGCAGGTCAAACCCCAACCATATACTGTCCATGACCTGGTCACTGTTGTTGACACTGAGTCTTATGCTCCCAAATTCTCAGCTCATGAAAACCTTTCCATCGGCTGTTAGTACGTCTATCTTTGGTCTGCACCACTGTCGACAAATTGATCTATTCGTGGAAACCGAGAGCAGCCAGAATCTACCAAAGCGGTACGTATTACTCCATTGAGGCACACTTTAATCATGGGGAGTGCCTCTTGCATGCTCTGTGCAAGGAAGAGGTCGATGCTGATGTTTCTTTTATTCTATTTCTCGGACTTAGAATCTTTGTGTTGATAACAGCAGTCTTTGGCAAAATGATTTAGTCCAGAGCATTAATAATAGGTGACATTGCCATGGTGACAGATAGCTAGGCATGGATCATTTTTAACTGCAACTAATTGTATGGATGTGGCTCCTCGGTCTCTTTTTTGTCTATCACGATAGGGCAGGCTCTGGTCAACAACTGGTTGAGTGTCATATTTTCCATTCTAGATTATTCTCATGGTATCTGTTGAACATGGCTCGGTAATCCAGACACAAAAGTGCAAGTCATCCATTCTTGAGGTAGTGATGCAATTGGTACGGTAAACTTCTTCAATTCCGCCAAAAATACCTCTACTGTCTCACCAGGGTACAGGTGCCACATCTGGAATTTGGCCATGAACTGGTCAGTACCAAATGTGATTAATAAAGCACACTTTATCTCCTCGATGTCAGCCTTCCGCTCTTTGCTTAGTTACTGCAAGAGCTCCTCTTCTCAAGTGAAGTGGAAGAACTTGTTCAACATTTTTTAACCTCACACAAGTTACACATGAGCTTCACAGTTTTTATCTATTTGACCACAGGCTGGCTGGTTTTATTGCCAGTGAATTCAGGTATCAGTTTTGTCGAACTGTCTTTCTGCCATCTTGCGAGACAAAGTAAATGATAAAAGAGCTTGATAAAAGAAGTAGAAAAAAATTCATGTGTCAAAACTAAGTTTAAATGTAGTAACAAAAAATGGGGTCCAAAATCCAACCTTCTCCATGCAATTTGCTCACTAGCTCAAAAATTGTTCTTTTATCTCAAAGCTCCAAAAAATCTCTTTTTCAGTAAGAAAGAAAACAATGACCTTTCTTCACCAAGCAAATTTTCTGATTAATCACACCAGACTTGGAGGGAAGAAAATCCAAAGTTTCTGATACTCATAGCAGTTCATTTTGTGCTAACAATTCTCTGTAATTTTTTCTTTAGCTGACTACAAACTCTTTCATTACAAATATACAACAGAAATTTCTTGAGGAAAAGTGAACCCAAGATTTGCTACCTGGAAAATTAGGTCTCTAATTCAAGCAAGATGGCCAACTTTAGCCATCAGATTATGCCTATTCACAAGAACTATGTACAGCCTTATAAAATTTATGATGGAAATGTATGCACTTGGTCTGAAATTAAAAGGTATAATAAATTCCATAACCAGCAACAGTATGGAGTTTGTGAAACTGTGCTTACAGAAGGTTTTTCAAATAATGAACAGCAAGATGTTCTAGTGAATGGAACAACACTAAAACAGTAAATTTTACAAAATTTACCTGCACATTTACAAGATATGCAAAAAAATAATTAAGTTAATTTCTGAAGCTTCACAAATTGTATATGGACAAGAAGTAAGGCACAAGCACATTATTAGTAAATCATTGTGCCATCAAATATGACCTTCATTTACTTCAAACGGACATTATACTGAACAACTTAGTTATATTAAGACTTAATATATTATAGAGTGCAGTAGTTTTAGCATGATTTTCAATAAACAATTTAAATTTAAAACATTTTGTTTTATAATTTGTGCCCAAACATATGGACTTGATGGTATCCCAGTAATTCTCCTTAAGAAATGGGATATAGAACTAGCTGTTGTTTTTTCTAAACTACAATAAATGCCTTTTTGCTTCTTGCTTTTCTACTTGTTGAAGATCCTCTTCTGTAATTCCAGTCTTTAAGGACTCAAACTTTTAATCATCTGAGAGAAACCCTTTTTACCTTCCATCAGCATGGCTAATGTTAACCTCCACAAGAGTGACTTATTATGCCTTCTCTGGCTAACTTTTCCCACTGATATGAAATTGAAAGAGTATATTGAATCAATTGCTAAGTTTGTAGCTAGGAAAGTTGGTTCAGTGTGTCAATTTTTCTTGCCAGAATCTATCTTACATGACTACTTTCATTCTTGCTTTGAATATTGTCACATATTTGCTAGAAGGAAATTACTTGAAAAGTAATTGAAATTTACCTGAAGCAAGCTAAAAGCTCTTTATGCCAATGACACTTCCACTGAGCCTCTCTACGGCATACCATTTCAATGAATTTTTTTTAATGTCTTCCTCTTGAATTTACATTTAAATTAATTTGGGGTCATCATGAGTGAATGTGCTATATATTTAAAGATTCAAAGAAGAATCTGGCATCTGGGCTTCAGTCAATTTTCCACCAGCTGTAATGTAGCTTCCCCTTTGCCTTTCATGATAATTGTTTTAAGGAACTTTTCTCTAGGGTGTCCAGATTTTATGATTTTAAGTGCAGTACTAGATTGGTCTCATCCTTTTATAATTAAAATGGCAAGATGTAACCATGCTAACAGTTTCTTCTCTTGCACTTCTCACTTATGGAATTCTCTTTCGGGTTCTTGTTTACCAATCAACTTTGATCTTTAAAAATTTATCATTATCAATTGTGATCTTCTTAAGTTACCTCTCCTTAATAATGTTTTCTTTTTTTCACATTCAGTAATCCAAAACATTAATTTATATCCTAAGATTACTTTAAAATTCAAACTAAACTGAGAGTTCAGGAGAATAAAAAGAAATTTTCAATAAGTTTCTAATGTTGCTATTAATATGAAAATTAGAAAGAACGAGAATTTATTTCATGTATCATAAAATATTTTCAAGAAGAAAAAAATGATGTAAAAATAATTTTCAAATTACTGCATGTAAAAAATTCTATATTCATTGCTATTTCATTTTAAACTGAAACAAATAATTGAAAAGGAAATGAATCCTACTTACCTCAACAAACATATAACCAGATAAAAGCATCATAGAAATATTGTAGATAACTAAAATCTTTCGAATTTCAAAAGGTTTTCTTTTAGCCATCATACCAATACCAACTTTTACAGACATCACATACAAAACACACATCATGAAAGATGGCCAAGGTGAAGCCATCATAGGCCAATTGGCTACTCGTGGGTCTGAAAGAGACAGCAAATTTAACAAATTTTTAACAATAGTCCATTTAAATATTACAGTAAAACTTAATAACAAATTTAGTTAAAAATAGCTTGAGTACAAAAGAACTGTATAAGCTTCAGAGTTCTATAAATTAATAGAATAAAATTGGTTAATTTTTTAAATTTCACAAATTTCATGCCTTTGTATGAAACAAAATATCAGGAATAGCCCACTCCAGTTAAACAAATAGGTATTTCACTATTTACACAAGTATAAAAATCCCTCATTTACATTATTCATATACTATAAAAAGGTTAATCTCATTAACATTTAAAATTGGGTGCATGTTAATGAAATCTATTAAATAGGTTAAAAAAAATTAATCTATCAATATTTTTATGTCATTTTTTTTCACAAATATGATAGGATATTCAAACATACAAAGACTTAAAAATGCAACCAAATTACAAGTCAATAGATAAACATAAAATTTACATAATCCACATATATAAACTTACATAAACTATACCCCAAAACAATAGAACAAAAATACAAATTAAACACAACTTCATATCTTTTAAACTCTAATATTCACTCCAATATAAATAATTTAGGTACCTCCACTGAACTGCTGTAAAAACAATATAACATGAAGAAAAAAGGCTGCAAACTTAACAAAAACAAGGTGTTATCATCAAAATATTTTATTAAGATCAAAGCATTTTTTAATTATTTTTAATCCTTTCTAATACAATCGAAATTTTGGTAAAAACTTTGTTATTTTTTTTTTCATCGGTGGATAACCAAATTTTTACCAGAGATTACTATGGATAACACAATATTATGAAACAGTTTTGTTTTTTTTTTCTGGTGAAAAACACATTAATTTGGAAATTCTTGTAAAAATCAAATAAGTGTCAGGTTTTAATGAAACTTTCAAGACTTATTCGCAAATAAATGAAATTATTATTTTTAGAACATGTTGGTAAAAATAAATATGCATATATGTTACACCCCTCCACATAATTTCATGAAATGCCAAGAAATTAAATTTTGTATTGAAAATTTGTTTTTACACAGAACTCCTTGGGGAATAGAAATCATCAAACCAAGAATTAATTTTTTTTTTAACAAACTTCTCAAGCTGTCAAAATGGATGAAAAAAAATGAGGAAAACTCTAAAAAAGTTGAAATTCCAATCAATATAAATTCTATTTAAAATACACTGGATCATTCTTTCATGTGCTTCCGTCTCTCACTTCTAAGTTCGGTTAGCTATCTCTTCTTCTTCTACCACTCCCCCTCCTCCTCTGACTGTACGGTACTTGATAGCATCTCTACTAATATCGACAGGGCCATTTCTTCTCGCCCATCTGCCCATATATTTGTGTTTGGCGATTTTAACGCCCACCACACCAAGTGGCTTGAAAACTCAGCCACCGACCTTGCTGGGATCCGCACCATGTATTTTTCAATAACCCAAGCTCTAACGCAAGTGGTAGACTTCCCCACGCGTTTCTCTAATAACCCTAACGGAAGGGACTCTTTACTTGACCTTGGCTTTACTTCCATTCCAGACACCTGCACTACCAGGCAGCTCTGTCCTTTCAGAAACTCTAACCACACCGTAGTTTCCGTCAACATCTCAATCCGTGCTAACTCTACACAAGAAAACCAGACCAGCAGAATATCATACTGATACCAGAGAGCAGACTGGGACTCGTTCCGAGACTTCCTCTGCGACGTCCCCTGGAACAATGTCTTCGATCTTCCTATCGAAGACTGTGACTCCGAGGTCTCCTCTTGGGTTAAGGCTGGCATCGATGCTTTTATCCCGGCCAGGAAATTCCAGCTAAAATCAAATTCGTCCCCCTGGTTCTCACTCACTTGCTCGGCCGTCATTGCCCACCAGAACCATTTCTTCCGGCTCTATCGAAGCTGCTTGTCGAACCAAAACAGGCTCTTTTTCGCCTCAGCACGAAATAAGTGTAAAAAAGTACTGAACGAAGCTAAGAGGGCATTTGCTACCAGAATGAGGCAACGCATAGCATCCTCTAAGTTTGGCTCCAAAGATTACTGGCAACTCTGCAAAAGCGTGCTCAACAAGAGCAAGACTTCAATACCTCCACAGCGGACAAGGCTGAATGCTTTGCCCGTAGATTCTCCACCAATTTGACACTGAACTCGTTAGGAATACCTACACCCGACTTCCCACCCATAACTAAGGCTCAACTAAATAATGTCCACATTACACCCTTGCTGGTCGCCAAGATAATTGCACAACTTGACCCACACAAAGCGAGCGGCGGTGACAGAATCCCAGTCATAGTACTGAATAAATGTGCCCCCAGAACTCTCCTCTGTCCTCTCTCAACTCTATAACCTCTGCCTATCTGCTTCCTGTTTTCCTGCCTGTTGGAAGTCCTCCTGTGCAATTCCTATATTTAAGAATTCTGGTGAAACCTCAGACCCAGCCAATTACCGTCCTATTAGTCTCCGTCCGATCTTTGGCAAAGTTTTCGAAGCCATTATCAACACCAAGGTGATTCAGCATCTCACGGCCCACAGGCTTCTCTCTGACAAACAGTATGGGTTTCGCTTCACCAGGTCTACTGCTGATATGCTAACGACCATTACCAAGTACATATACCGGGCACTTGACAAGAATGGCAAAGCCCGAACCATTGCCTTGGATATCTCCAAAGCGTTTAACAGGGTCTGGCATGCTGGCCTCTTGTGCAAACTGCAGAGCTACAGGATAACTGGACATCTGTTTCACCTCATCCAGTCATTCCTCTCTAACCGCACATTGAAGGTAGTATCAAATGGGCATGCCTCCCAAAACTACCATACGAATGCGGGCGTCCCTCAAGGTTCTATCCTAGGTCCAACGCTCTTTCTGATGTACATTAATGATCTCCCCGACACCATTAGATCCCAAGTAGGCATGTACACCAATGACACAATCTATTCTCGCATCAGTCAAAAACCCGGTGTGGGCGACAAAACGAACCTCGCTGCCGAGCTTGAAAAGGATATCCAATCCGTAGTGGCCTGGGGTAGGAAATGGCTAGTAAATTTCAATGCTTCTAAAATGAAGCTGTTATCAACTAACCACCATAGACAATCGCATCTACCTCCCATTAGCATGGGACAGGCTTGCCTCCCAGAGAGTAAAATACTACGCCTCCTTGACCTTACACTTTCGGTGGACGTCAAATGGAATGACTATATCGAATCCATTGCCAAATCTGCCGCTATGAAAGTCGGCTCTCTGTGAAGGGCCCGGAAGTTTTTCCCACCTGAATCTATCCTGCACGTATACAAATCTACCATCCGCCCGTGTATTGAATATTGCTGCCATATCTGGTCAGGTGCCCCTGCTGCTCTCCTTGGGCTTCTTGACAAAATACAAAGGAGGATCTGTAACGTGGTTGATACTGACTTGGCAGACCAGCTGCAACCACTCTCACCGGCGTGATGTGGCTTCCCTGTGCCTCTTCTACAAGTACTTTCATGGCTTCTGCTCCGATGAACTTAGAGCACTGGTGCAGCTTAAGCACAAATTTACACGAGATACTAGATTAGCAACTAGGTCCCACCCTTTTACAGTTAAACAGATAAGATGTAACCGTAAATTCTACTCCAACAGCTTCTTTTCTCGCGCTTCCTCCCTTCCACAAGTCTGCTTTCCCGACAGCTACAATCTCCAGGTGTTTAAATGTAGAGTCAATAGACACCTCCTATCACACTAACTCTCAATTATTCTCAGAACACTCTCATCTACCCAACCCTCATTCTCGGTATCCTTACCCGCCTATCACCCACCCTCTGACATTTCCTATATTTAATCATCCTTTCTCCACTCTATGTAGCCCCCTGCACAGTAGTGGCAGTGACATGCCTTGCTCGGGGTGAAACGCTTATAAAAAAAAAAAAAAAATTTTGCTTACTGGAAATAGTAAATGTAATTATTTAGTTTCCTATTAAATTGAATTTTTAAAAATAAAAATTTTTTTGAAGCATACATTTAAAATGTATGCTTCAAAAACTTTTTATTTTTAAAAATTCAATTTAAAACTTGGGTATTGAAAATGAGTTGCGGTACCTTTAATAATTATTTACCTATCGAACACATTTCAGTTCAATTAGCTTTTGGCCTTAGAAACACATTCAAAAATTAAAAAATATATTGAAATAATATCCTTCATAATAAAAATGAACTTTTTTCTTTATTTAGATGTTTTATATTGAAATGTATCTAACAACTAAGATGGAGATGCTAGTAGGAATAATGATCATAATCAGAAATACGATAAATTATGCTCCTTGACAAAATTTCTTTCACATTCAAATTTTTCATGTAATGTATTATTTACAAAAAAAAAAAAAAAAATTATAACCTTTTACTTTTTTAAGATGTATGTTTCTGTTCAAATTCTTCCTTTACTCCAAAAGCCCAACAGATAACAAAAAACTATTTGTAAATATAATTTTTAGAAAATTCCAAAATGAAAATGTCAGATTCTTTTTAGAAATTGTCAAATTTTATTTATTTTCATAAAGTCCAAGAGAGACAACCCTTCTTTTTTTAAATAAACATGACAAGTTTTTATTTTTTATAAAAGCCATAAGTAAATTTTATATTTTAGGAAAATGTAATTTTTTTTAATATTCTTTGAATTAATATTGAAAGATATCATTTAAAGTACACGTGATTTTAAATATGTTTTTTGAGAAATAAAGTATTTACTTTCTTAGAGAAAAAAAGGAAAAAACTTTTTTTACATCATTCGCCATTTTTATTTGTACAACGTTTCGGGCATTGTACACTATGGCCTTCTTCAGGTGCTAGAAATTTCAAAATGAACCCTTTATTGCAATCACTGGGGTATATCAATCTCATTCCTTGTGTGAAGCCTCTTTTGGTAGTCTAGGTTACTTGTTCACCACTACTGTAGCCTGGTACTGAACTTACAACTCTTTGAATCAAGTCACTAGAATTAACCAACGTCTATACCCACTGGGCCATGTGTCCTTAAGGGAGAGAACAACTCAGTTTCTGGGACTTATAAACCTAATGTTCAGTAATCATTTTTACCAGATTTCATATTGCAATTTTTTTTTATGTTAATGGTTTTTCTCTAGTATTTTCTTTTACCAGAAATCATATTGCAGTTTTGACACTAATGATTTTTCACTGGCACTCCGTATTACTGGTTCCCATACTGTGTCCATCTCTATGCTTGATCGGAGATTTTTGTAGCCTAGCATGTGCTGATTCCTTAAGTTTACGTAGTTTCTAGTGGTGTTCTCTATTATTTCAACTTCATCCCATAGAGGGCAGTGATCCCCTTTCTCCCTCCATATGTGGTCAGCTACACCCGATTTTTCTATCTCCCTTTGTGTGTTACAGCCTTGTGATGTTCTTGTAGCTTTACCTTAAGGGGCCAGCCTGTTTCTCCTTTATATTTCTTTTCACAACTACATGGAATGGCGTACACACAGTCCTTAGTCATGTCCTCCTCTGTTGGTGGTCTTACTCGGGAGAGGTACCTGCGAAGTGTAGAACCACTTCTGAAAGTTGTCCTGATGTTATATGGACCACAGATCCTTTGTATTTTCTCTGATAACCCCTTCACATAGGGCAGACAGTTGTTATCCTCATGCACCTTCCCTTCCAGGTTTGGAATTGTTGTCATGTACCCTGGATAATTCTTTCATTGTAGAGTATTGCTTATACTGACCATTTCCTGTTTGTATGTCTCTGGGTTGCTAGGTATGACTTGCTAGATGTTGCAGGCAGTGGACGATCCCTTTCTTTACATTGTATAGGTGGTTGGAGTTGAAGTATTGTCTGATGAATGTTGGCTTGCAGTATACAGATGTCTTGAACCCCACCTGTTTGAGTTATTAGCACATCCAGGAATACCAGTTTGTTGTCACTCTTTTTCCATAGTGAACTCTATGGATGATCTCTTGCTCCAGTAGTATCTGGACCTCCTCCTGTTGTGGCTAGAGTATGAAGGTGTCATCAACGTATCTCAGCCATAGAATTGGCTTTAGAGCTGTGGATTTTCATCCTGTGCCGATATATGTCTGATCCCAATCCAAATTGTGTTTGTGTGCAGAAAGTCAGCATCTCTATCAGGTTATCTAGTGGAATACTGGAATTCTAGGAATGAGTCCAAGGCCAGTCTGAGAGTGCCTCCACCATAGGTACCTTGTTGAACAAACTCACCACATCCAGGCTCACCATCTGGTTGCATTGGATGGGAGCACCTTTTACAAGTTCCACAAAGTGGGCGGAGTTTCGAACATATGATGGTGACTTTACTATCAGTTAGTCAATTATGTCTACAAGGAAGCAATTCAGAAGGTGACACACCGAGCATAGGCCTGAGTAAAATACCGTCTTTATGAATCTTTGGGAGACCATACATATGAGGTAGCTTGCTGTAACATCGAGATAACTGCCACTATGTCCTAGCCTGGAAGTGATCTTTGTTCTTGATTATGATCTGCAACAGCTGTCATTCTGTTTTCAACATGGGGTCTTTCTTTACCTTGCTATAGCTACCACTTCTGGTTTCTTGGTGTTGTCCATCATTACAGTTGCATTGCCTTTATCAGATGGTAGTATGATGATGTTCTCATTTCTCTGTAGGGTCTTGATTGCCAGCCCCTCCTCTTTCATGATGTTTGGTTTGGGTGGCTTGACTTTCTCTAATGTCTGTGTCACTTTCCACCTTAGCTTATCCGCCTGAGCCTGAGGGATGTTCAAGGTTATTTCCTCGATATGGCAATGATGTCTAAGTATGGTATCCGCCTGATGGTTGTTGCAAAGTTGAGGCCCAAAGTTCAGCACTGACTCTTCAGTGGCACTCAGCTGATGTTGACAACTGCCTTCACAGGTGGGCGATGGATCTCATGTGTCCCATTCAGAGCTTTTATTTAGTTTCTATACTTTACAAACCTTGACTGCATCAAATTTTTGCCTGAAGCATTTGTCCAACTTGTGCTGGACCCTTTTTTGATCTTCATCAGTGACCTTGCTGAGGAATACTTCGAGCCTCTGGAAGATATCGGAATGTAATTTTTGTTTCATCCATCAGTTGTACTGAATATGTTCTCGAATCAGGGAATGTCTCACTTTTTCTGTGACCAAACAGGCTCTCCTTGATTTGACAGCAAGTCTTGGTGCCAAGCCTGCAGGGATGAATCATAGTTCCCTGGATCAATGTAGGAATGTAAAATGGTTTTATGCCAGCTACAGGTGGGACTTTTCTATTTGTCTCCATATTTTTAGTGTATCTGGTCCTTACCGATGCTTCAGTATTTGTCTATATTTCTGAGATGAAGTAGTATTTACACTATTTACATTATGCTCAAGGAAGGAGAATGATATACCCTAGTGATTGTAATAAAAGGCTCAGTTCAAAATTCCTAGCAACTGAAGAAGGCTGGAGTGTACAATGACCGAATTATTGTACAAATGGCAACGAAGATGAGGACAAGTCCAAATAATGTAAATAGTGTAAATACTACCTCATCTCAGACAAAAAAAAATTCAGGTCATACTGACATTGTAACTAACTACAAAATGGTAACTTTTCATATAATTATTTTTTTTTACAATATGTAAAATGAGAAAAATATTCTAAATTAATTTGTAGCAGAGCTTTTTCAAAGAAAATTCAAATAATTTATTAAAGTAATTGAAAATTTACTTAAAATCTTCTCTTATCTTATTTCAATGTGGATCTGATGACAAAATATCAAATGATACAAGAATATATGATCACAGAATTTGGGTTTTCTTCTGTGAAAAATGTGGTCAAAAATTGTATATATAGTAGAGAATATATGCTCCTAAAAATTACACTAAACAATTGAAAATCTAGAAACCATGATGATACTACAAAGTTGGGCATAGGAATATATAACGAAGAAAAAAAAGAGTACTTCACTTTTTAGGATGAGGTTCAAATAATAATACATCCAGTAAGTCCCTAAGAAGAAAAATGTTGCTGACACAAGTCTGATCAGAGGCGACTTTCACCAAGCAGGTAAAAATGTCCAAATTTATGCAGATACCAATTGCAGTATGTTTAAACTGGATGGTGCTGAATGATATTCCTCATTAAAGAAAATAAAGTGCATATTTTGTCTGAATTTTTCTTGTTTAACTTGTTGGAAAGAAAATATATCAAATTTATTATCTGCCTCTACCTTCAGAAAAGTATACTCATCTTGGTTGTAATACTCACAACATTTTGACCATTGTACCTTCTGGCCTTCTTCAGTTTCTTTTATATTCAGTAGCTGTCTTGGAAATTTTAACAAAACACTTTATTCAATTCAAAGAATGAAACTGTTCTCATTATACTTTCCATGCTTACAAGATCAGTTACTACTCTTCAACCTATTTGCAGTGTACTACAACCATTGTGAGTATAATAACCAAGATTAATAACGTCATTTTCCCACTTCATGGTATAGAGGTCAAAATACTTTTTTGTATGTTGCCCACACTGAACATTTGCCTCAAAGTTTTATAAAAAGTTAACTTTCACAAGATAATGTTGTTAGCCTGTTACTCAAAGAAAATAGAACTTTCAGTTATCGTATGTTATAAATCAGTATACAAAGCAAGCATTCAGTTGAAGGAAAATAGTCACCTCTCTTACTTTGAGTCTCACAGACTGCACATTCATGTGCCATCTTTAATAGTTCTAAACTGAAAACAATAGTCAAGTAAAGAATTTTAGAACATATTTCCCCTTCTTCATGTGCTGTGTCCATTCAGGATGTTGGCGATCATAACTCTCCATAATTTCCTGTCCTTTGTAGTTCTTTATAAATTGTCTTTTTGTTTCAGTTAAACCCTGTTCCACTAACTTTTTATTCAAGCTAAGTATGTTATGTGTCACTCTTGCCTTCAATCTGTTCTCTGAGTATCAGATTTTCCAAGCCTTTTTTACTCATTATGTACTCTAGAAATTTCAACTCACACTTCCTGATATTACATCTAAGTTTCCTTTTTGTTTTCATTTTCTCTAAAACTTTGTTGTTTTTTACATGTTCAGTCCATGGTATCCTCAGCATCCTTCTGTTGAAGCATTTCTGCTACTTCAAGTCTCTTCTTCATCTTTGAGAAAATTGTCTAGCATTCACTGCCATATAAGAGGATAAATATCACATAACAGTTCAGTACTTTTTTCTTTGTTTCAAAGTTGTTGTTTTTTTTTATTTTATAATACTCTTAGTTTTTGGAATGCATCTTTGACTACCCCAGTGAACCTTTGGATTTCAGTGTTACACTTTCCATCTTCTGTTAAAACAGATATTTCCTGATATTTAAATTTTAGTACTTGTTTGATTTTGATATCTCTGATTTATAATTTGCATTTTGGGCTCATCCTTTTACTATCAACCAAGCATTTTGTTCTGTTAATGTTTAATCGTTTATTCTCACTTTCCTTCACTACCTTCTGTAAGAATTTTTGTAGTTTTCTTTCTGCATCTGCTATCAACACTGTCATCTGCATTATCTTATATTGTTAAGATTGTGGCCACCATTAAGGAATCCTGCTACAACTTTCTCAGAATCAGACCTCACTGTATAGGTTGAATAAGTCTTACACTCCTGGTGGTAGTAATTGGGCCACACCTACAATTGTTTTATGAAAACCAAATAGAGATTTGAGGATATATGGCAATTACAACATAGGAGTAGACCACAAAGTATGCCTAACATTGAATCTGCTATTCACAAGTTATCAGTAATTAAATACTTTGCTAAAAATGAACTAAAAATGCCTAAAACCTGACATGAATTTAAAGAAGTCAATTACACAATCTACTGCTTTGTGTCTCCTCTCAAGATTCATGTCCATAGGCATCTTGGGTGCTCCTGAAATTAGGTGTTGGTAATTATTTGATCATTTGCTGTGCATCGCTGTACCCACTTTTTGCCATGCTCGGTTTGGGTCCTATCCCTAGTTCAAATTTACCAACTATTGCATCTTCTCATTCAGGTCCCATGATAATAGGGATTTTCTGTGATTTACATTGAGCACTGAGTCACTGTCCAGTAAGCTGTATATGTTATCACTTTCTCCATGCTCTGGTCAATGCATATACAACAAGAATTGCTATGTTGAAAAGCTTCCCTTTCAGTTGAACTGAAAGAAGTTTGTTTGAGAATTGACAGTATCTCAGAATACATTTATTCATGTCATTATCTAGTATTAATTAAACTATACCTCTTTCATTTTTTTCTCCAGCTGCATCTATTATGTGTCACTGATGAAATCCTCATAGTTTCATATATGCTTAGAATGTTGATATTTAATCTATTCATTTCTTGCTTGATATCTCCAAGCTGACCACTTTGATATATCATCCTTGTTTCAAGTCCCTATTTTTATTTTTGTTTATTGCAAACAGTTGCTAGGCAATGGTCCAGTGACACCTGTCACTCATGTCCATTCTTAAGGGTCAGTGCAAGGAGCTTGATCCCCTTTACACCATTATTTTTATATTCATTTTATGAACATTTGCTGGATGATGGTCAGGAGACAATAGTTGCTCATGTTTCATGATAGATACCGACTTGGCAGACCACCTGCAGTCTCTCTCCCACCGGCGAGACATGGCTTCCCTGTGTCTCTTCTATAAATACTTTCACGGCTTCTGCTCCGATGAACTTAGATCACTGGTGCCCCCTAAATACGAATTTGCACGAGATACTAGATTAGCAACTAGATCCCACCCTTTTACAGTGAAACCGATAAAATGCAGCCGTAACTTCTACTCCAACAGTTTCTTTCCTCGCACTTCCCAACTGTGGAATTCTCTTCCAAACGATTGCTTCCCCGATGGCTACAATCTCCAGGAGTTTAAATGTAAGGTCAATACACACCTCCTAACACACTAACCTGCTCCCATTCTATCAAGCACTCTTCCCATCTGCCCGACCCTCATCCTCGCTATCCTTACTCATCTGTCACCTTTCTCCTGACATTCCCTATGTCTATCCACTCCTTCTCTTTACCTTCCCCTATGTAGCCCCATGCGCAATAGTGGCAGTGGAATGCCTTGCTTGGGGTGAGATGATTAAAAAAAAAAAAAAATGTTTCCCCTTACTGGGCAAGGAGTCATTATTGACTTTATTTCCTTCATGCCATTCTCTTTAATACTTTCATTGCATATGAAGCAGTTTCTAATTGCCTTGTTCACAGTTGTATTTTTTCATCCTAACCACCAGATGAAGTGGAGCAGAGAAGCCATATAACTTGCCAACCATTCAACAAAATTTCATCATTGAAAAGAAAGATATCTCTTATCTTGGCAAGTAAATAGTAAGTTGTGAAAGGAGTAAAATAAAAATTCCACCAGTTCATTCTTTCAGTATTTGTCTATACTTCTGAGATGAGGTAGTATTTACACTACTTACATTATTCGGACTATTGTCTTCATTTTTGTTGTCATTTTTACGATGTTTCAGCCGTTGTATACTTCAGCCTTCTTCAGGTGCTAGGAATTTCAAACTGAACACTTTATTACAATCACTGGGGTATATCATTCTCATTCCTTGTGCGAAGCCACTTCTGGTCTATATCCACTGAGCCACATGACATTGGTTAGTTCGAGTGACTTGTTCCAAAGAGTTGTGAGTTCAATACCAGGCTACATCAGTGGTGAACAAATAACTTAGAAGGTTAGGTTAAAAGGGAGATAACTCATGACTACCAGAAGAAGCTTTGAACAAGAAATGAGAATGATATACCTCAATGATCGTAATAAAGGGTTCATTCAAAATTTCTAGCACCTGAAGAAACAATAGTCCAAATAATGTAAATAGTGTTCATTCTTTTACTTGAAAGTTAAGGAGGCAAGATGAAAGAAAGGTCACACACAAACAATAAGTAAATAAACCAAAAAAAGAAAAAAGGGTAAAATAATTGTTGCCCTCCATCATCTAAGGCAATAAAAACAGGCTGGAAAGTGGCTGAGAGTCCTTGCAGGGACACCTATCCATGCATGACATGGTATTGTTGTAACAATATTTTGGAGCGGATCGAAGATAATTTTATTAATTAATTATTAACTTTAACTGGAAAATCTTCTAATTGCTATTATAGATCATAAGAGAACATACTAAGAGAAATGTTCTTTATTCTCCGAATATGAGCAAAGGAAAATGGAGGTGATTAATTTTATTAATTATTAACTATAACTGAAAAATCTTCTAATTACTATTATAAGTAAGGGGAGAATGCACTAAAAGACATTTATCTTTATTCTCCGAATAGAAGCAAAGGAAAAGAGGGCAGGGGCAAAAGATATGAAATGATATTTCTCAGTTGTTATTTTAGACCAGAGAAAGAAGAGGAAGAAAAGACTTAAATTTGTTTCAATACCACGAAACAATAGATTTCGATTTCAGCCACCCAAGTAGGCTAACAATTATCATTCTGAACCTAAAGAAAGAGATAAATTCAATTGTTATTTTTTCGCCGGGCATTTGTAAAAGCTGAAAAAGAAACTTCACTTTTATTAATAATTATTGTATCCAATTGTCCAGCTAGCGTGAATTGTGAAAAGAATTAAAATAACACTGGTCCCGAATTGTGAAAAGAATTAAGATAACAATAGTCCCGAAGTAATTTAGAGTTAGAAACATTTTCACTGACACCAGATAACGAAGGTATTGCTGTCACTTGAAAATATAGGTGACTCAGGGATAGATGTTAGAGAACACAGGTGAGGAGAAATCCTTATCTGGGTAACAATGTCAGTGGACCCTTGTCAACTTGTTTTGGGTGAAGCCAGTTCAAAAAGTTTAATAGCGATTGTTTTAAGAAAAAAAAAATCCCCAAAATTGTTTCATGAGAAAGAAAAAATTTGAGAGAAAATTCAGTTAAGTCCAGCCCAGAAAAGGGGTATGGGAAGATGATGTCATAAGACGGAGAGGAATTCCATTGGTCCTGTAAACAAGTGCCGAAAGGGGGAGACAACCAACAATTGACGTCGTGGAAAGCAGATTAATCCCATTGGGTAAACCAAAGGCAACAACGAGTAGCAGCTAACCTCAGTATTCTATTGGTCGCCGAGATGGGGGGTTAGACACCCAGCAACCGTTGGCCCCACACCATGGCATAGGCATAAATACAGGGTCCCGAGGGTCCAAAATCAGTTGGATTGGAGAAAGTTCCAATACCAGTCCCAGCAGTGGTTTGAGGCAGTTCAGTTTCAGTTCCCGGCTCACAGATGTAACAACGAAAATAGGCACCATGTTGTTGGGCGCCAACCACAGACACCTGATACCAGCTAACCTGAGTTAAAGACAGAAGAGATTTTGCAGACAAAGTTTTGAGTTCAAGTTCCAGTTGAAATTCCAGTTGGATCGGAAAAAGTCCCAAAGATGTAATGACGAAGATAAGCGCCATGTTGTTGGGTGCCAACCGCAGAGCCTGTCAGACAACCAGAGTTAGAGAAAGAAGAGAAGTGATTTTGCAGACAAAGTTTTGAGTTGGATTCGAGTTGAGTCCCAGCAGCAGTTTGAGGCAGTTCAGTTTCAGTTTCAGTTACTGGCTCAAAGATGTAACAACAAAGATGTTGTTGGGTGCCAACCGCAGAGGCCTGATAGTGGCCAACCAGAGTTAAAGACAGACAAAAAGTGATTTTACAGACAAAAGTGCACCTGAAGTCAGAGTTTGATGTCGAAGTTGGAATGGCAGAGATCGACAGAAGAGGCCTGATGCCAGCTAACCAGAGTTGAAGACAAAAGAGATTTTGCAGACAAAGTTTTTGAGTTGAAGTTTGAGTCGGAGCACAGTCCAGTCGGAGTGAAGTTGTAGAGATCGACAGAGTAGTTGCAGCTTGAGTGGCAGAGAGTTCGAGTTTCCAGTCCAGAGACATGATTTTCTTTATAGCTTGATGGTTCAAGAAGTTGGAAAAAAAAAAAACATTTTGCCTGTACACATAAAAAATTTTCAACATCAATATTTTAAAGATCAATCAATAAATTCTAAAAATCAATAGATACACTGCATGAATGAAATCACTTAACACAGTTTATAATACATAAATTTAAGATATTTTGGGCTTTGGTAATTTTGAAAGAGATCAACTTCAGAAAATATCTTCCATAATTAATGAGTCTTTGCTGAAAAAGAATACACATTGACAACATCAAATTATAGTGGATTTTTCTATTTATTTTTGTTACTAACCTAAGTTCTTTGCTAGATTTCGTAAATTGTTTTTGATTCTCAAGGTTCATCTTGATATATACGGTTTGTTTTATTTGTTATTAGCGATACCTTCCTATAAAAAAACTGAGTAGTTAGTCTTTGAACACCGGCCATTTTTTTCTCCCCCCTTTCTTTCTGGTCTGTCAACCTGGCAACTAGACACATGCTTCGAGGTATTTCACCCTCTCTCTCACTTCACTGTCCCTCACTTTCTCTCTCTCTCTCTCTAACTCCTCTCTGTTGTAACTTACTTAACCGGCAGCTATCTGAAAAAAAATCCAGGATAATTTGCGAAATTTTCTTAACTTTTTCAAGTCAGTTTCTCTGCAAATGGTAAGTTTACTTCTTGAATGGTTGTATTTTTCCTGTTGATTTATCTGATTTTACTTTGTTATTTTATTTTATTTTTTTTTTGCCTCTTATTTTTCTATTTATTTTTGTTACTAACTTAAGTTCTTTACTAGATTTCGTAAATTTGTTTGATTCTCAAGGTTCGTCTTGATATATACTAAGTTAAAACTGAGTAAACGCATGTTATTTTAGCTGTCTTTTTTTTTCTTTTTTTTTTTTAAATTGGAGTAGATAGTACCTACTATCGCCCAGTCTCACACTCCACCCACTTCTTCTGGACAGGAGTAGAGGTGATCGCCTTGTTTCTTGCTTAGGAAGGGGTTCCTGGTTCATCTCTCTTTTTTGATCTTGGTGTCGGTTCGGCTGGAAGCTCTTATCAGTTAGTGTGTATGGTGGCAACGTCTCTTCATTCTGAGAGTACCAAGTTGGCAGTTTCCTGGTTGCTGCTTCTGACTGGTAGTTAAAAGCCCAAACTCTTGCGTAGCGTCTTGAGAGGCTGCTCTGATCAACAGTTGAATAATATCGGGGTTTCTGTAGTGCCATTTTGTGCATGGACGGGCGTCCCTGCATGAAAATCTGATGGGCAACCCCGAGGCAACATTATGCTGCAGGCAGCGCCAGTCTCCATCTGCTGCAATTAGTGACCATCTGACCCTACTCTAGACCTTTCTCTTTCCCCAACTAAACCACTATGAAATCATACAAACAAAACAGCAAGACTAAACCAGCTAGTCATAAAATGCCCAAATCTATCTGCATTTCCTTCACAAACATACGAGGTATCCGCAGTCACTTTAACAATGTAGAATCATTCCTCCAAACTAACACACCTGATATCTTAGCCATATGTGAGACTAACCCTTCTATCCCTTCTGAGTTTTTCGTTCCTGGTTACCTTCCCCTCTTCAGGAAGAACTCCAATGCATGGGCTTGGTGTCTATGTCAGCGAACACCTCCCACTAGCCAGGGTCACATCTCTTGAATCCCTGGATCATTCTTTCATGTGCTTCCGTCTCTCACTTCTAAGCTCGGTTAGCTATCTCTTCTTTCTCTACCGCTCCCCCTTCTCCTCTGATTGTTCGGTATTTGATAGCATCTCTATCAATATCGACAAGGCCATTTCTTCTCATCCAACTGCCCATATATTTGTGTTTGGTGACTTTAACGCCCGTTACACCAAGTGGCTGGAAAATTGTCACCAATCTTGCTGGTGTCCACACCATGAATTTTTCAATAACCCAAGCTCTAACACAAATGGTGGATTTCCCCACGCATTTCTCTAATAATCCTAACAGAAGGGACTCTTTACTAGACCTCTGCTTCACTTCCATCCCAGACACTTGCACTACTAGGCAGCTCTGCCCTCTGACCATGCCGTAGTATCTGCCAACATCTCAATCCACTCTTACTTTACCCAGGAAACCCAGACCAGCAAAATATCATACTGCTACCAGAGAGCAGACTGGGATTCGTTTCAAGACTTTCTCTGTGACGTCTCCTGGAACAATGTCTTCGGTCTTCCTGTCGAAGACTGTGCGTCCGAGGTCTCCTCTTGGGTTAAGGCTGGCATCGATGTTTTCATCCCGGCCAGGAAATTCCAGCTAAAATCAAATTCATTCCCCTGGTTCTCGCCCGCTTGCTCGGCTGCCATTGCCCACCAGAACCATTTCTTCCGGCTCTACCAAAGCTACTTGTGAAAACCAAAACAGTTGCCTTTTCGCCTCAGCTCGTAATAAGTGCAAAAAAGTACTGAACGAAGCTAAGAGGGCATTTGCTGCCAGAATGAAGCAACGCATAGCATCCTCTAAGTTCAGCGCCAAAGATTACTGGCAACTCTGCAAAAGCCTGCTCAACAAGAGCAAGACTTCAATACCCCCACTAATCAATAAATTTGAAGTTCTCACCTCCCCAGCGGACAAGGCTGAATGCTTTGCCCGTAGATTCTCCACCAAGTCGACACTGGACTCGTCAGGAGTACCTACACCCGACTTCCCACCTAGAACTGAGGCTCAACTAAATAGCGTCCACATTACACCCTCTCTAAGATAATCTCAAAACTTGACCCTCACAAAGCGAGTGGCGGGGACCGAATCCCAATCATAGTCCTGAAGAAATGTGTCCCAGAACTCTCCTCTGTCTGTTTCCTGTTTCTCTGCCTGTTGGAAGTCCTCCTGTGCAATTCCTATATTTAAGAATTCTGGCAAACCCTCAGACCCCGCCAATTACTGCCCAATCAGTCTCCTTCCGATCTTCGGCAAAGTTTTCAAAGCCATTATCAATGCCGAGGTGATTTAGCCTCTCACGGCCCACAGGCTTCTCTCAGACAAACAGTACGGTTTTCGCTTCACCAGGTCTACTACTGATATGCTAATGACCATTACCAAGTACATATACCAGGCTCTTGACAAAAATGGCAAAGCCCAAACCGTTGCCTTGGATATCACCAAAGTATTCGACAGAGTCTGGCACACTGGCCTTTTATGCAAACTGCAGAGCTACGGTATAACTGGACATTTGTTTGATCTCATCCAGTCATTCCTCTCTAACCGCACATTGAAAGTAGCACATTGAATGGGTATGCCTCCCAAAACTACCATACGAACGCAGGCGTCCCTCAAGGTTCTATCCTAGGTCCAACACTCTTTCTGATGTACATTAATGATCTCCCCGATGCCATTAGATCCCAAGTAGGCATGTACGCCGATGACACCACAATCTACTCTCGCCTCGATCAAAAACCCGGTGTGGGCGACAAAGCGAACCTCGCTGCCAAGCTTGAAAAGGATATCCAATCCGTAGTGGCCTGGGGTAGAAAATGGCTAGTAAATTTCAATGCCTCTAAAACGAAGCTGCTATCAACTAACCACCATAGACAATCATATCTACCTTCCATTAGCATGGAACAAGCTTGCCTCCCAGAGAGTAAAACACTACACCTCCTCGGCCTTACACTTTCGGCAGACCTCAAATGGAATGACTATATCGAATCCATTGCCAAATCTGCCGCTATGAAAGTCGGTTCTCTGTGCAGGGACCGGAAGTTTTTCCCGCCTGAATCTATCCTGCACATATATAAATCTACCATCCGCCTGTGTATTAAGTACTGCTGCCACATCTGGTCAAGTGCCCCAGCTACTCTCCTTGGGCTTCTTGACAAAATACAACAGAGAATCTGTAACGTGAGCGATACTGACTTGGCAGACTGGCTGCAACCACTCTCTCACTGGCATGATGTGGCTTCCCTGTGCCTCTTCTACAAATACTTTCATGGCTTCTGCTCCGATGAACTTAGAGCATTGGTTTTGCCTAGGTATGAATTTATGACATACTAGATTTGCAACTAGGTCCCACCCTTTGACAGTAAAAAAGATAAGATGTAACCGTAATTTCTACTCCAACAGCTTCTTTTCTCATGCTTCCCACCTGTGGAATTCCCTTCCACGTGTCTGCTTTCCCGATGGCTACAATCTCCAGGAGTTTAAATTTAAAGTCAACAGACACCTCCTATCACACTAACTTGCAGCTATTCTCCCAACACTCTCACCATCTACCCAACCCTCATTCTCGGTATCCTAACCCGTCTATCACCCTCCTTCTGACTTTTCCGATATCTAACCATCCTTTCTCACCACTCTATGTAACCCTTTGCGCAATAGTGACAGTGAAATGCCTTGCTCGGGGTGAAACGATTATAAAAAGCAAAAAAAAAAGAAAAAGAAAAGAAAGAAAGTACACTATAGACAACAAAGTTATTTCTTTTTATCTTATATCTTTATGCATGAACATCTTTTTGAAAATCATTGAAGTCTTCATTGGTACTTACTGCCCTGGTGAAACTTCTGATACCTGGAATTATTGTCCTTAGTCTTTTACCTCTTTTTATAAAAGTAATAGAGGGTCTAATCAATTCTGAATTGGTTAAGCATCTCACTTCACACAACTTTTTTTCAAATAAAAATGGCTTTTGTTTCTCTATGTTAATTGCTGGAGTTGTCTATCAGGTGTAAGATAAGAATGATGAGCCTTGGGCTATGGCTTTATATATCTCAGAGACATTTGGCATACCGGCCTTCTTTACAAGCTCAGGGGTTATGGTGTCTCCAGCTTAGTATTTGACTTAATCTAATCTTTAACAAATTGTGTAATAAAGGTAGTGCTGAATGGTCACACTTCTAGATCATTTCACGTTAATTCACGGGTCTCCCAGAACTCTATCCTTGGACCTACTTAGTTTCTTATCTTCATCAAAAAACCTTCCTGGTATCATCAGTTCCTAACTAAGTATTTATGCTAATGATATAACTATTTACTTTTGTCTTAATATAAGTCTAATATGTTCAGCAAAGTAATACTGGCAGCTGCTCTCACAAATGATCCCAAACCAGTTAACTGGTTAAGAAATAGCTTACTAATTTTAATGTCTCCAAAATGAAATTGCTATCTTTTAATCATTACAGAGAACCATTTTTTTTTTGCCTTGTGCTAGACATTTTTCTTGCCAGAATACATTTTGCACATTTATAAATCTCCATATATTGAATATTGCTGCAATATCTGGTTTGGAATTATTTGCAATATCCAGATATATATTTTTAGATTCTCAACAAAATCCAAAGAGTTTGTAATATACTGACCTTGACTTTAGTCACTTTCCCATGCTTTTGATGTAACATCTATCTTTTCTATGACTATTTTCATGGGAGTTGTTCTAACAAGCTTTCCTCCTTGGTACCACGAGCACATGAATTTAAGTGTTTTACTAGATTGACAAGGTCTAATCATTTTACTGCCACCTACAATCTTCAGTAATTTAAATTCAACATCTGTTGTAACTGTGTTCCTGAATCCTTTTCTTCTATTTTTCTTTCCCCTCAATAAAGTTTTCTCATTCTTTTTTTACTCCAAGTAACCCATTGCATCTTAGTGGCATTATCGTCTTGCTTGAGGATGAAATGATTAAAAGAAAAAAATCAACTATTTTTAAATATAACTATTATTATCAATAGATTAAAATTATTTTAAAAATATTTTGAAAGATTTAAATATTTTTTCAGCTTTGAATAAATAATATATTTAACATTGATTTTGTAAGTAGAAAAGTAAGAAGTGAATACATGGCTGGAGGATCTAAACAAGAAATTTATATAGGCAAATCTGGCAATATATCTTACAACTGCAACTTTGATGCATATGATCAAAAGGAAAACATAAGTTAGTCAGAAATAAAGAATATAAACATTTATAAATTCTATTTCAGCATAGATGTATGCTAAAGAAAATAATGATTTAAATGCTTTACCTGGAACAATTTTAGTCAAAAATATTTTTAAATAGAAAATATAGTACCACTTAGATTTTAAGATTTTGTTCCTGTTTAAGAATATATAATTTTAATAAAAGTAGATACTGGCCCAAACATTTGGTAGTGTTTAAAGAAAAAACAAGTTGTTGGGTATATACAATCTCAATTAAAACTATTTTTTGTAAAAATGCTGTCTTTCATTTTTGGTTGACACATACCAAACATTAAAAATTAAAGTACGCATTTCCAATACTGATATACATTTTCACTTAAATTTTCCCCTAACCTTTTAAGAGATTAAATAATAGATTTATATAAGAATTTACGGTTTCAAACACCATTAGCAGCAGAAGGAATTTCAAGATTTAGTTAATAGGAGTAGGATATATATAATTTTTTGTGAAAAGATGTGTATTTAATGCATTGATATTTTGAAGCCTTACTGATAAGTAGATACTGAAGGCAAGAGGAACAGAAGAAAGCAGCAAATAAGCTACCTAATGGTTGGCAGAACAGGGATTAGAAGGCATAGCAAAATGATAAACCTTACTAACAGTTACAAAGAACAAGTTCAGAAAGTTCTAGGAGGGACATGGTACATAGAAGAAGCAGCATGTAACTGGATAGAGGAATGACCTTCAACAATTGACAAAGATCAACAATGTTACAAAAATGACTCTTACAGACTTGCTTTCATATAAATTATGTTGTAGTTGTGCAACTGTATATTATTTCCACATATTCATACTATAACTAAAAAATTATTCTACCAATTTGGTCTTATTTATTAAATAACCAATTCAAATGATAACTTGAAAATGGTTTGAGAAATATACATAATGCAACAAGACTGATCTTATAATACCAAGACAAACATATTTTATTCTTTATGAAAGAAACAGCTTTACCACATGGGCTTAATCAAATTCAGATTCCAGCTCAGGAAGGAGGTGTTGTTTTTGCAAGATACCGGGGCACCTGAAGAGAAGCTGTCTGTATAAGAATAGGTTTGGTTTGGTTATTGGATTTTACGGCATGTCAACTCCTATTTGGGTCATTTTATGCTGAAGCTTTGTTTATTCCTGTATACAGGGTAGTTATTCTGTATAAAAGGTTGGAAGGTTGATGGGTTTTATATGTTGTTTTCTTCCTTTATAAATGGCTTTATCTTATGATTGTTTCTGAATTGTACATCTGCATACCTACATGAATGCACACGCATACATATGTATATACATGTGTATACATTTACATATACATACATATACAATATTTGAAAGTATTATATTTTGTTGAGGATCTTGATTTCTTTGAGAAAGTTGTATATTTTATCTGTGTCTGTATTTTTTAAAATTTCTTTTAAGCTTTTTCAATTGAAATATTTTTGTCTTATTTTAGTTATGGTTTTACATTTTAGCAGAATATGTTTTACTGTAATTAGGCTTCCACAACTGTGTTTTGATGAATTTGTCTTTTTTAATATATAAGAGTGAGTTAAGTAAGTGTGTCCGATATGTATTCTAGTTGTGATGACTTGTTTTTTCCGAGTGTTTCTAAGATTTTTTCCCCATTTTCCTATTTTAGGTTTGATTTAAAATAGTTCATTTCCAGTTTGTTTTTTCCATGATTCTTGCCATTTATCTTTTATATATTTATTTATTTTTGGTTTAAAGTCTGTATAGGGAATTTGAAGATTTTCATCTGTTATGATTTTTAAAGATGATTTAGCAGCAATATCTGCTTTGTCTCCTCCTTGGATCCCAACATGGCTTGGAATCCAGCAGAAGATATTTTTTGCTTTTTTCTGTTGAATGTACTTTGTATAGGAGATTTTTTATTCATGAGTTTTCTAGGTTTTTTTCTTTTAGGGATGTTAATACAGAAAGTGAGTCTGAAATTATATAAAAGTGGAACAGTACTAACCAAACCCTCTGCAATGTTACAAATATGGCCATCACAAAGACTCCTGTCGCAACAAACAAACATGTGGAAAATGTAGTGAAAAAGAACCAAAACATAAAGAAGAAGATTGTACAAATGAGAGCTTATGCTCAAACTGCTTGGGAAACCACTCTGCCCTCTCAAAACAATGCAACATCTATAAACAAGAAAAAGAAATAATCATAATAAAATACAAAAAATATATCCTTCTTAGAAGCATGCAAAGAAGTTAAAAATAAAAAGAAGACACCTAAGCCTCCATGGTAAAAAAAAGTAAAAGAAATAAACAATGAAGATAAAATAAAAGATTCAACTGAAATAACAAATTTGTACAAAAAATTAAAAGCTTTTCTAAAAGAATTAAAAACCTTCCTAACTGAACTCAAATTAGACCAAAATAAAAATAAAGCTCAACAACCCAAATCAAATGGAATTAACCCAAAAGAAAGCAAAAAACTTTGGAAAGAAAACATAGAACAAAACTCCAACGAACCCTCTTCTTCCCAAACCCAAACCAAGAAAACAAAAAACAAACAAAAAGACAAAAAAGAAACAATAATAGAACAAGAAAACACACGATCAAGATCTAATTAAAAATCAAGAACCAATACATGAAGTGAAAACAAATATGAAGCTTTGGAATTTATGGAAGTAGAAGAGTATGAAAATAAACAAATTCCAAAACAAAGTCAAAAATCTGACCAAAGGACATCACAAGCATTCGAAACCAAAGACAAAGATTCCAAAAACTCAAGAGCTGGAAATATAACTGGAGAGAACACTTTATATAAATTTGGAAGGTAACCCTACCCCCACCAAAAAAAAAAAAAAAAAAAAAAAAGAAATGAAAATACAACTATGGCACATAAAATCATGCAATGGAACTGTCGTGGAATAAAATCTAATTACAATGACCTTCTCATACTTATATCACAACTGCATCCATCGGTCATCTGCTTACAGGAAACTTTTTTTTACAAGAAAATGATAACTTAAAAATAAAAAATTATTAACAATACCACTATAATCACAATACAGGACACAGAGCTAATGGAGGAGTGTCAATACTGATTAGGAATGACATACCACAAAGCAAAATGCATATTAAAACTGAACTATAAGCAATAGCAACACAAGTGACACTAGACAAAACTAGTTTTGTCTAGTGTCACTTGTGTTGCTATTGCTTATAGTTCAGTTTTAATATGCATTTTGCTTTGTGGTATGTCATTCCTGGAAATGGAAAGAATTATAATAATTCTTTCCATTTATATACCCGCCATAAAAACCACTAAACACAACTTACTGGAACAACCTCCTAAACCCAAAATCTTACTAGGAGACTTTAACAGTCATAATCCTATCTGAAATAGCAAAAACTAGATTCTAAAGGTAAAATATTAGAGGAAATAATAAACAACCATAACCTATGTCTATTAAATCAAAAATCCTGGACCTACCTTCAATGACAAGGACTTCAAAGCAAAGTTTGATAAAAGAAATGAGCTGTGGAATGGAATTTGATGAGGGAGTCTCCAGTATTAAAAAATAAAGTTGGGTATTACAAGAATTCCTTGAAAGAAGAAAAAGATTAAAGGAAGGAACAACAATTGTGGACCTTAAATCAGCTTACCTGCAGTTATACATTGCAGTACCAGCTGGTGCACTATATGGGAAAAAACTTACTCTTGGATTTGGTTGAGACTCAAACTCAATCCTGCATTGAAAATTATGGAAAACCTGTGCTGAAGAAGAGCAAAAGAAGTTACTGATTCCTAGATTGATGACATCATGAGAGATGTAACAAAGGCATCAATGGAGGAAGTGGTGGATAGACTTCAGGAATTTAGATTGACAGCAAAGCCAGCAGAACCATTAGAAGGATGTCTGCAACCAGCATGCAGTTACGTGAAAAGTTGCGGTAAATAAAGAGAACCTAGTGACTAGGACATGGCACATTTCTAAAATGAAAACAGGAGTAGAGTAGTACAATGCTAGCAGTATTACTACAGCATAGTTGTGAAGATCAGTGGTTTGGTGATGGAAGATAGAGAATAGCTAAAAAAAAAATCATAATAATAAAAATAACCACGTCAATGTGACTGAATTAGATGCTGTGCTAAAAAGCATTAATTTAACTCTAAAGTGGGACTGATTCAGCCACAGTACTAAGTTGAGTGAACTCTACTGTAGAGGAGAGCAGGGAAATACAGACAAAAGGTGCTGGAGAAATGATAAATCGGAGATTAGGAATAAAAGGAGACTTGAAATTGGAATTTGGATTACAAATGAAAGCAGTGTTTGTGTCTTTGGAAATAAGGCAGATGCACTAACTAGAGTAAACAAAAAGTGGTTGGTTGTCAATGAGGAGAAGGAACTCCAGTATACTCTCTAGGAACCAGAGAACTAGAAGAGTTGCTTGGCAGATATCATATGAGAGTGGGCAGGACTATATTTGGTGTGAAAAATTGACCCGCTTGTAAAAAGGGAGGAAGTTCAGAGGCATCAGATGTCAATTGATTGCCCCAAACATGCATGATCTTTGTGAGATTAAAATTACAAACAACTGAATGAGGTTAGCTATCGATATAACACATTATTGTAGGGGGGCATACTTGTCGATGATTGACTGTTGACCTGGGCGGCTGGTGATATGGAGTGAATTGCATGTGGAAACGGCAGCTGTGATTGCAGAACTAGAAGTAATGATTCTTGAATGAGGCCCAGTAGTGGAGGTGGTAATTGATAATTTCCACTCAGAACTCCTCCAAACAATGCTTGAAAAATAAGGTACTACAGGACAGTGGACAAGCCAGGAGGAAATGAAATAGTGGAGTGACATCATCAGACCATGAAAATAATAGCTGAGAGAGGAGGGATATTGCCTATCAAAGCAATGTTTTGGTAAAGCATGACACCTAAGATTGGACAGAGAAAGGAGACAGTAGTATAAAAGTAAATTTCCACCTATAAGTGAAAGCATCCAAGAGATATATCCCTGAATATAGATGGGAAAGGGCCAACCAAAATCCAAATAGGGGAAGACATTTTGGTGAAGCCACCAAACACACAGTGCATAATGCACCGAGGAAGAGGGATGGTGACTGGAATGCAATCACCTAACAAGCTAACCATTGATAGAACGCCATGGCATATTTGGGATTTAAGAACATGGATGAGATAGAAATGAAACAGTACCAATGCAATAAAGACCGAGAAAGAGAGAGCGCACACAAAGCACTGACCTGGACACAAGGATGTTGTGCAAAATGATCTTTTAGCAACATGAGGGCATGTAATTTGAATGAAGGAAGAAGAGAAAATGGAATGTCACTTACCTCATGGAAGGAGAGAAGAAGCGTTGACAGATGATTTCTTTTATAGGATGATATTGTGGCAAACCAGAGAAAAAGAAGAATTATGGGAAAGGAAAACTATAAAACTCAACCAAAAATACGAGTTGGTGATTTTGTTTGTTTTATATGAGAAAGGAAGGATGAGAGAGATCCTGAGAAATGCACTGTCTTTTTTTGTTTTGTTTTGTTTTAAGCTTTTAAACAACACTTATGTAGGATTAATTGTAACTGCTCTCAGATAGCATGTCTTAAGCTAATCAAAGGGATGAATGTTGAATATGAAAAATATAGATTGAAAAAAAAAAAAAAGAATTTACTGAAGTACTTTTAGTAAGGACTTCATTGTTCTGGATAAGGACTTCCAAAATACAAATATTAAAATACAAAATGTTCTTTTTCTATCATTAAATGGGGTTAAGATCTGTAAACCTTATATTTTTAGCATAAGATAGCTTGTTTTCAAACCAAAAACAAGATGATGGTTTGATAATTAACTGACAAAATTGTTCCCAACTTGTAGCATATAGATGAACCGCAGGTTCAAAATAAAAGAAAATGTGGGATCCTTTCTCAATCTTCACTCAGAAGAAAAAGAAAAAAGAAAGTTTGTTTAACAAAAGGGGAAGGGGACTATAAAGAAAGCAGTAGGAGCGAGCGAATATATATATATACATAAAACAAAAGATCAAGCCAAAGTATCACTTATCTGTCCGTCGTTTCCACACAAAGAAATTGGGTCACCGAAGCGAAAGTTGTTTTTAAAATAATATTTTCTCTGGTTCCTTCTCCTTTGGGATTGTTTGGAGTTCACAATATCTCATAGGCATTTGGTTGGTCAGTCCAGCTTCATAGCAGCAGCTTTCATTTATAGCCGACAGACTTTTCTGCCTTCAATTCTGTGGGCAGTCATCTGAAGTCGGGACGAGTCTTTTCTTAGCGACGTTTATCTGTCACCTGGCAGACAGGAACTGAAATCTCTCTTTTGATTTTGGCTGTCCCCAAAACAGTCACGTGGGCTCTCCCTCCTTGACCAGATAGGATACCTGAGAAACAGTGATACGCGGGTCACACGGCCTTTGTGTGACCGCCAAGATTTTCACTCATAACCGACCTCCAGGTAACAGTAAGGTTTTGGGAACCAGGTCATTCTTTGCTGGGGGTTGCTCCAAGTTCACGGACTCGTGGTTTGTGTGGGGGAGTAGATAAAGAGGGAAAAAAAGTGTGAAGAGAAGAAAAGGGTATGGCTGATCGTAGGACATATTCTCTCGCCAGTTGAAGACATTAGATTCTATCAATTTTTATTTATTTATTTTTCTTTTATACCTAACTGATTCTCAACTAGAATTCAGGACTTTTTTTTGGGGGGGGGGGGGGAGTACATTTTGGCCTTAGGCCTATCTTGTTAAATACAAAGAAAATTGTGTGAAAAAAGAATAGTACAAAAATAAAAATGAGCATGACACAAAGATTTTGAAAGCACTCTGGAATGACTAGGTTTAGAAAGCCTGTCAGTAAAATAGATTAGTAAATCACAAAATTTTTGTAATATTTTACTAATAAAAATATAATAATTTAAAGTAAATGAAAGCAAATTTTATGTTTGAGTTCTATCTCAAGAAAGAATTGTAGAATAATGATAGAATAACAACACTTACTGGTGTAAAGTTCCCAGCTAGCGTCCTGCTGGCAGACAAAAATAAAGCAGGTTGTAACTCAATAGAAACCCTGAATATTTATTGTATAAAAAATACAATTGTGGCACAAGGCCAATTTGAAGGGGGGGACAGCAAAAACACAGGTTGATCTTCAGTACCTAGCTAATCTGACTCATGACCCAAACATACTTTACAATTTTCTCATTCACCACAAGAACTTGTCTATCAGCATTCAATTCTTCATATACCACAATATCTCAAATGTACCTGGAACCTAAAAAACCCCAACTGGGCATAAAAATTTTATTATGAATAATAAAATATTCAAAAATATATCATGAAATGATATGTGGGAGGGGCATGACATAAATTCTCAAAACAAAAAAATTTTTTAACTAAAGATACAAACAGAAATCATGATGTTAGTTGGACCCAATCAATCCATAAAACAAAGAGGCTGCTGTATTCTGCCCATAGGACAAAATTAAGAGGCACTCTTTCTACAGGGAGTGGAGAGGAGAAAATGGATAAGAACAATATAATCCTGACTCAGATGAGAAAAAAAGGGGAAAAATAAAAACTGGGGAAATTGTTAATTTCAACCTGGATCATAACAAAAGAATGCCAGGGACAGGCTAGGAATCACATTAATTCCCATTAACTAGGTACACAAAAAGGAACTAGCTTAACCAGGGAAGGGTTCCAAAAGAATCCACCCTGATGTGACTAGCAGAGCTAAAAGAGAAAATCAAGGCTAGCTAGATGTCCCTCACTATCCCTGTTAGCAACGAGTCTTCCAATAACGCACGTCTAAAAAAAAAAATTAAAAAAAAAAAAAAAAAAAAAAAACACTCTTGAAGCAAGCTTGTGACTCGCCAAGTGCGGCATTCTCAGACCCCCATGACATGGACATTGGTAACAGATAGGTTTGTCGATGTGATGTTTGCATCCTCTCCACAAAAGGGAGAATAGCAAATGCTTGATCGCCTTCTCACATCATTCACAAATCCGGTAAGGGATAATGGAAAAGACATATGTAACACATGCATCAGCCAAACCCATTAAGAACAAATTCCTTCAACACCAAATCTTGACCAACACGCCGACCTTTGCCTGTACTGTTGTGTTGAAAGTCGCTTCGGTTTGTGCTCGTTGGTATTTCCAGGCACAGGAAATACCATTGTGGAGAGTGGAATGGAGGCCACAGTAAGGCTTCAGTCACCGGGTCCTTCCACTTTGGCCTGGAGTGGGAAGGAGGGAGAGTGGCACGTACCAAGTGCAGAAACCTGGAAATTGCCAATTCCAGCCAACTCAATGTGGAATTCTGAAAATGCCAGTTGGCTGGCCTCAAAAAGGCCAGAATTGCCCATCCCTTCTACTTCTGGGTGGAAAGGCGGGAACGTGAGAAAGAGCAAGAGTACTACAATGGATTGCAAGAAAAATATGCAAAATACATTTCCGGAACATAACTCCTATCAGTACCAGAAACTCTGCAATCCACTGAACCAAGGATTATCTCCCTGCTGACAAAAGATCCTAAAACCCAAAAATTTGTGGGAGTCAGCAGGGAGACCATTGAGGAGGCTATTAAGGTGCTTAATATTAAAGCAAAGGCTGTCGCCAGAAGAAGCCATGCCATGTGGGATGTCCTGCTTGGAACAACTGATGAGGCCAAACAACTTGCTGGAACATCACTAGCTACAAAGTTACTGAAACTGCAGACAAAGTACATGGGAACCTGTAAAACACGCATGACACTGCACAGGGTTCCCATGGATATCAGTGAAGACCATGTGGATGCTTTTTTTGCGAAATACAGAAGAGTGGCAGAGGTGAACTCAATCTTTTCAAAAGCAGGATTTGTGACTGGTGACGTTACCCTGCAGGTGACGGTGACACGCAAACAATTCACCGACATCCCAAATATCCTCACCTGCAGAGGTCGCTCAATCTTTGTGGTGGTGGAGGGTAGAAGGCTGTGTTGTTGGATTTGTGGGGGCACGGATCACGTTGCCAAAGCGTGTCTGACCAAGGACCCGGCCCCGAAGTCCCAGCCAGCACAACAACCAGCAACAACAAAAGAAGTACCAAAAGAAGCAGTCGTGACAAAAGTAACAACAAAGGAAAGTGAATGGCAGACAGCTGCCAGGAAAAAATCCAAAGCACCTTAACCACTAGAAAAGTCACCTCCACTACCCAAGTCGACTCCCAAGCAGGATGTCCCACAGGGGAAGGGCAAAAAATCCCCAAAAATGGCTAAACCTGCAACAGAGAAAACAGTGGCTGATAAACCAGTGACAGATGAACCTGCACAAACAGTGGAGGAGGAAACAACGGACCAAAGATCGTCCTCACTGAAGGGAAGTAGAGAAGAAGAGGAATCTACAGAAAACACAGGTACTTCAAAAGAGCAGAAGCACCGAGAAGATAAAACAAAAATGTTCTTCACAACCAGCATCTCCCGAGCGACAGATAATGTCTTACGCCAAAAAGGCAAGGAGCCTTCCCTCTTCCCTGCAAAAACCATCCCAGTCCCCGACCTTTAAATTGATTCCGCTTTCTCCCATCTCTTCTACTTCCACTCATACACGTACCAAGAAAAAGAAATCCCTTCCCAAGAGAGAAGGGCTCATGAAGATTGAGAAAATGGAAATAACAAAGGACTGGATTGTGCAGAGACACAGCTTGTTGAAACCCCTTTTAAAACTACCTTCTATAGACAATATGTCGACAGAAGACCCTACAAACTTTCCCCAAGCTCCAGGATTACTTACCCTTGTTCGCAGTACAGGGGTAACCTGCAGGTCTGGGACCATATAACTGAAGTTGAGAAATTATATCCTCAAATTTGTATGTGCCGAAGTGGCATGCCTTAATTAAAAAAAGATAGAGAAGCTTTGCTCAGGGAGGGTCCCAGTTCTTCACCATCCCTGCTTATATAGGGTAGTCAAAGAAACTTACCCTACAGATGTTGGCAGCGTTGTCTTAGATGGACAGATTACATCCGATGTAGGAACGGGCTCCCTAGGACAGTCCATCGGGGTCTTTGCCCCCAGAGATTTCTACCCGGTATGTGATTAGGAGTAATTTTCTCTATTTCTTGTTTCAGGTCTAGCAGATGTCAATCAAGTTAGCTAGTTTGAATGCAAAGGGCTTGAGGAATCAGAGTAAGGTAGCCCACCTGTTTTGGGACCTCTTGTCTTTCGGCGTGGATGTGGCCGTGATACAAGAGACTCACTTTGTTTGTGACATCAATGCCTGTGTGCAATCTAACGACTTTGTCGTCTATTCAGCATATGGGAACCGATTGGCCAGAGGAGTTTCTTTGCTGGTTGAGCGTACCTTGGACACGAAGGTAGACCTTGTTCATGTCGGTGCTGAGAGCTGGTTGATTGTGTCCGATATTGCAGTGGAAAGCAACTCATTTCGTCTGATTGTGGTTTATGCACCCAATAATCAGGAGAAGCGGGTCTCGTGTTTTCGGCTGTTGGAGCCCTTCCTGGTTGATTCTTCACAACTAGTCCTAATGGGGGACTTGAATGCCATCCTGAACCTTAAGTGGGAGGGGTGCTAGCAGTTGGCATGGTGATTGTAGCCTGGTTGATCTGATTAACGAATTTGGCCTTGTTGATAGATACCGGGTCGATCATCCAGGTGGGAAAATGTGGACGTGGACTCATAGTTGGCCTTCTACTCAGGTATCTAGTTACCTGGATAGAATGTTAGTGAGCGAAGCCAAACAGATTTCCTAGATTGTCCTACATTCCACTGATTAGGCTACACCAACCATAAACTTGTTTGTGCCCAAGCTAGTGTTAGACTTTAGGCCTAGAATGGCTGGTTACTGGAAGTTCAATCAGTCCTTAATGGACAGGCAGGACTTTCGGCACCAGCTAATTAATGTAGTGCAGTGGGCGTTATTGGGAATAAGTGGTGGGAGAATGTTAAGAATAGTATTAGGTCTTTCACCACTGAATAAAGCTAACGACTCAAACTAGATAAGGCTAAAAAAGGTGAAGACGCTTAAAGCTAATTTCTTCCGGGCGGAGGCTGGTGAGGATCCCCTAGAGATAGCCTTAGCTAAGGAGGCCCTGGAGCATTCGACTAGCAAGCATTACATGGCCCAGGTCATGAGACATAGATTAAGCAAGATGTCTTCCAAAGCTGTGAACATGGGTGCAGCACTGAGCAAAAAAGATATTCGTCGAAGCAGTGACCAGTACATTCAAGAGGTGCGCGACCCAGAGGGACATATTCTTCGGTTGACAGACAACATGTGCGAGGTGTTTTGGCGGCATTTCGAGAACTGGTTTACCAAGGAGCTTGGTCTCCGTGATGAGGAGTTTCGCAGCTATTTATTTGGCTGATTTCCCTCGGCTTTTGCTGGCTGATGCAGCTAGCTGCAAGAGAGAGATTACGAAGGACGAAGTTTACGTGTCATTGAAGAAGGTCGGCAGTGGCAAATCGCCAGGTTTGGATGGTTTGCCCTATGAATTGTATTTGAGGCTGTCGCACATCTTTGTCTCGATCTTGATTGTCGTGTTCAACAACTGGTTCTGGCAGGGGTCCGTCCCCAAACGGTTCACCAGGGGTGTGGTGACGCTGTTGAGAAAGGCAAAAATGTTGGAAGGGTACTAGATGGTTACAGGCCTATAACTCTGCTAAACACAGAGTTAAAGATTTTGGCCAAGATCCTGACGAATTATTTGCAGTTAGTTGCCGAGTCTCTGTTGGGACCTGAATAGACTTGTGCTGAGGGGATGAATGATTCAGAGCAACCTGCATTTCATCTGCACAATCCTAGATCTGATTGGAAACGGTTGACCTCAACAGGCTTTAGTAAAAGGTGGGTAAATGCGATGAGCCTGGTTCGCGGGAAGAGGGCTAGCCTTCATTTTCTTTTTTAGATCTACTAGTCGCATCGGGGTGTATTCCCTTGGAACACTCCCCTGGTTAAGGTAATTCCTTTTTGTGTACCTAGTTAATGGGAATGAATGTGATTCGTAGCCTCTCCCCAGCGTTGTCTTTTGTTATGATCTGGGTCGAGATTCCCATCTTCCCCAGTTTTATTTATGTTTTATCTCGTCTGGGTCAGGATTATATTCTCCCCATCCATTTTATTTTCTCCTCTCCACTCCCTGTAGAAAATGAGCCACTTCATTTTGTCCTATGGGCAGAATACAGTGGCCGCTTTGTTATGTGGGTTGGTTGGGTCCAACTAACATCATTATTTCTGCTTGTGTCTTTTGTTTGAAAAGAAATTTTTGTTTTTGGGATTTATGTCATGCCCCTCCCCACATATCATTTCATGATACATTTTTAAATATATTTTTGTATTTATTATTCATAATAAAATTTTTATGAACATCTGGGGGTTTTTTTTAGGTCTCTAGTACATTTGAGGTATTTTGGTGTATGAAGGATTGAATGCTCATGGACAAGTTCTTTTGGTGGATGAGAAAATTGTAAAGTATATTTGGGTCCTAAGTCGAATTAGCTAGGTATAGGATAGGTACTGAAGACCAGCCCGAGTTTCCCACCCTCCTGCAAATCAGCCTTGTGCCATAATTGTATGTTTGATACAATAAATATTGAGTGCTTATCTTAACATCATTGTTCTACAAGAATTATCAGTTACTTTGTACTTGGAAACAAGCTGTTTCATTATGTGCTTAAATAATTTACTTTAACAATTTGTAATTTTTAAAATGACCAAATGTGTCAACACAAGTTAATAGAGGAATATAAAAAATAGGTCGCCAAAACCTGAAAATATTACAAGAAAACTAATAGTAATGAAACTAAGACAAGCTTGTATGGTGAAATTTCTACCAATTTTTATAGTATTAATAGATTTTATAAAGAAAAATGAGCAGGAATACCCAGTATTGCCTTGTGGAAAAATTCAAATATACAAATATACAAACAGGGCAGTGATTGTGATGGAGTTATAGTAGTGCATGAAACAATGTTTTTGTAACTTGAATCATTGAGAGAGCCTAAAATATTAGGTGAATAAATAAAAATACCAAATGGGAAAAATTATAGCAAACTAATTAATCAGACTAGAACCTAATGAAAAAAAAAGTTCAGTTTAAAAATATTAACCAGAACCTATTAAATGCTTAAGAGAATAGTAAAATTACCTAGTAGTAAATTCAGTACAACTGAATTTTCCCTACTCCACATCTTATGCACAAGGAAATTGTGGTGACAAATTCAAAAAAAATTGTGAAATATTATTTTAGAATCTTACCTAACAGATTTACATTATATTCTTACCAAAATATCTGGTCCTAAGTACCTTAGAAGCATCAGTCACATGTAATCAGTAATATGAAGTTTTTTTGTTTTGGAATAATATCCCCAATGTTATCCACTAGGTGGAGGAATATATAAACTAATGTAAGCAGTTGCTTAGTTAACATAGGGCATATAAGGTTGGCAAGGAGACCACACTAGAGATTTTGTAGAGAGAGATGGCCAAGAGTTTCCATAATTTCTTGCTGCAAGAGAGCTTTGCCGCTCTATCCCTTTCTTAACAGATAGAGTGGCAAAGCTCTCTTGCAGAGAAGAAAAGATGGGCTAAATGAAATACCAACTCACAAACACATACATCTAATATAAAAATTAGACCTTTCTTGACACTTCTTATCAAGACCTTAGAGGAAAATTTAATCAAGAGTGTTACTTTTTTGGACATGCTATTAAATTGTTCCGCTAGCATTTATTTTGCTTCACTGCTTATAATTTGTTTACCTTACAAGTAAGCTTTCAGGAAACTAACAACCATGACCCACCAATTTGTACAAAAGACTGCTTCAGTAGGAACATCTCAGTGTGTATGAACTAAATCAACATTAGGAAACTTTATGTGGGGGGGCCAGTGGTAGATGGAAACCTCAAAACAACAAGACACCCCTGTCTGTCTGTAACATGTGCTCTTCATTTTGTATTGGGTGCTAATGACAATAAGAACTAAAAATTCCTACTATGGCCAGCAAAAACATGTATATTGAGTTTCCCAACTAAGTGGATGGGCATATGTTCTGCTGAGATTAAGTGAATCTCAGCAGAACATATGCCCATCCACTTATTTGGTGATGTGATCAAGTGGATGGGCATATTAGCTATATGAAAAGCATAGAGAAGTCAAGTTTAGGCTAGCAGTCTTGGGAGAATGCCATTGTATCTTCTTGATGGTCATTGTAAAGCTAAGTGCCACTAGGAATTGAAGTTGATCAATGGTCAAGTTTATTGAATAATGGAATACTCGGAATGAACGTATCTTCCTTTCTGCCAGTTAGTATAATTGCCTTGAAAATGTATGAAAAGCTGCTTGCCAGAAATGGCAAAAAAATACCCTATTTGTACATGTAAACTTGGGGACCTGTACATGTTACTGAATATTAAAATACACTCCCCTCCAAAAAAAAAAAAGTAGTAATTTTACAATCAGCTTTACTCATCCTATTTCAGTATGAAAATGGTTGTTTGCACATCCAACACTGAGGTGATTATTTGAAAAGTTACGTGTATGCTAGCAATCATTTTGCCTTGTTGATGATTATGGTTAAGCTAAGTGCCATTGAAAATTGATGTTGATTGAATTCAATGAGCAAGTCTGTTGGAATTATGTGGATACTGGGAATGAACACATCCTCCTTTTTATCTACCAAAGTTATGTTAGTTGATCTGACAATATAGAAAAAAAAGCTTTGTTTTTAACAGCTTGCCAAGTTCCATTTCACAATTTTGAAGTCAACATTTGTGAAAATCATGATGTATGTCCTAAATTCAATTGAAGTCTGTAAGGTGAGGAACACCATAGAGCTCAGGAAAGTTGAGGAATTCACTTGCATTCTGAAGAGACACTGCTTTGCCTGAAACTGTAAACAGCTAATAATTGAGAAATTTGTCACAACTTTGAGATTATTTCTTTAGTTGCATCAAGAAATGCCTTGCTTAAATAACCACTACCATTTTTTGGTTCAGGGTTATTAAAACTAAAATTTAAAAAGAAATTCAAGTTTAGTGCTAAACATTTTAGAAATTTTGTTTCAACAAAACTTAATGCAATGTTTTATTAGGTTGTTACAAAAATAATGGCTGATTTCAGAAACATTTTTTTTCTTCAAATATTAACTGTACAAACATTGAAATTAGTCAAAATATGCACTTCTGCCATTTCTTGACAAGATTCCTTGTTGATAAAAAGTTATTGGCTGTGATGCAATGAAATTTTTGAAAGCTGATTCCATTTCTAGCTTGGACTTAAAATGTGCCTCAGTGCTTAAAATAATGATAATCAGTGGAGGATATGGAGGATGTGGTAAACTCTTGTATCTCAAGTCTGAGTTTTAGCAATGTCATTTTTGCAACATCTGCCTGCACATTATCATGGAACAGAATTGGACCATGTTAATTCACCAATGCAGGTCTTATTTTTAGCAGGCGTTCATGCATTTCTGCTCTGATTGACTTCCAGAAAGCTGTAATGTAGATTACTAGACAGTCACAATAATCTTTTGCTGTTGCAACTTTGGCTTCGGGAAATGGGGGAGGGTTCATCACAATTATGCCATTGATCAGATTGTTTATGGTTATCATAAAGCATACTTTTCATCAGAAGTAACTATTTGGTCAAGAAAGGAATCATTGGTGTTAGGCAGAAAGAGCATCAAGCACACTTCAAAATGCCTAATTTTTTAATTTTCATTGAGACCATGAAGGACCCATTTATTGAGCTTTTTCATCTTACCAATACTCTGCAAATGGTGTGTACTGACACCAAGCATCTGAGACATTTCTCTGACACTTAGATGATGGTTTTGCTCAACAACTGCTTGCAATTGTTTGTTGTCAAGACTGCATGACTGTCCTCTACCTTCATCTTCAAGGCTCTCATCACCAGTATGGACTTTCTGGAACCACCTTCATAATGTATAATCACTTGTGGACCCATCTCCCCATGCTCCGTTGATATTGGCAGAAGTTTGGGAGGCACTCTGCTCAAGTTTGAACCCATGCAAGAAAAGTAAATGAAAATCATGTTTTGTCATGCTCATAATCAAGGGCTTCTATGCTTCAAGAATATTTTGTGTGAAAATAAAATTATTAAAGAGCACGCATTATTACGTATACCAAAATTTACCTTAGAACACTATGTTAAAATGGTTTTTCAAAATACAACACTTTCAGTGTTTTTTGTAACAATCTAATACAAATGGAATAAAAAAAACCCTTCCCCCCCTTCACCTCAAAGAAAAGATTATTAATCCTGATAGAACACCTCAATATAAGGAGACCATTTCTGGTTAAAAAGTCTGGCAGTGGAGACAGTAGTTGTGGCCTAGTTGCCAACGAAGATGTTGCATGTTAACACCTTCTACATCACCCCCTTGCAAGATATTGTCAAAACCAAAGTTCCCTGATTGAATTGTTGAACTAAGTATCAATCACAAGTCTTTTGATTCTGCAATATGCAAATATATACTAACTCAGAAGCTAATGGTTATTAGGTAGACCACAGAACTGGGAAGAGAGTTAAACTGATTACTGTCAAGATTGGAAAAATAAATTCATAAGTTTATTTGTCAAGTCTTACAATAGTCAGTAAGAAAATGTTTGTTTTGAAAGTCACTTCCTCCTTTATTTTTCTTATAATTTGCCTTCTCTATTCCTGAGGGTGTTTCCACTAGCTTCATCTAAAACTTACTCAAATGTGGATGATAAAGATCAACTGGCAGTAAGATTACCAACTCCAACAGCCAGGAGCTGAGAATGTATTTCATAACATAACTTATATCACAGGCTATTTTACTAAAAATAGCATGCTGTAGTCCTGAATTACCTATTAGCACCATATAGCTGATGTTACTTGGGATGCAGTTATCCATACAAAAAAACTGGGGTACTTTCTCTTCAACAATGATGCCCAAACATACAAATTTTAGCATAGATTATGAAATCATTAACAGTATTTTATGGAGTAAATAATTTAAGAACTATCAAGAAAGTAATAACAACAGCTGTCTGATTTGAACAATCTTTATTCATTCATGTTCATAATTTAAACTTCCCAGAAATATTCTGCTAATCAGCATAAATTAATAAATAAAATGTTAATATCATCCATATAATGAAAATAAATTATTTTATCAGTTTTTTTAAAAATATGTTCATTTTTTTTAACTTCCTTCAGAAGACATTTTGTTTTCAGGTATCAATTAAATGCACAATTAACTCTTAAGTAGAGATTTATTTACTTTTGGATGTCCTTTCTATTATCATATTCAACATGGAATTAAAAAAAAAATGAAAAAGGCATAGATATTTGTATTTTTAAGTGTAGGCATTCTATTTGTTGTTGTAAAACTCAAATATTAAAAACTCAAGTTAAAAAAAAAAGTTTGCTATGTTCATGGTAGATTACTATGAAAGATGATAAAATTGGATTGATGCTTGATTGAAAACCAGTGACAAAATAAATAAATGCCATTAAACATCTTATTGCATACCACAAGGCCAGGAACTGTTTCATAAGCTGAAATGAAAAAAAAACTCAACATGTATACAATAGATTTTCTTTTGGCATAACTTGCTGTTGACAATCAGTAAGTTGACTTTAATGGTTTCACTGTTATCCACAGTTTTATATTCTGAACTCCTTGCCTCCATAAAATTTTCCCCATCAGCCATGAGCATATTCATTTTTGTCTACTCCAAGGATAACAAACAAAACTACTTGAAAACAGCAGAGATAATAAGTACTTCAATCACAGAGAGCACCTCTATGATAACTTGTGATGGGACTAGACTGGCGCTGATAATATGACCCCTAGACACTTCGATGTAATATGGCTGACTGTGTCATCAAAAGCATCATACATTAGTGAATGCATTACACACTGAAGTACTGCATGTATCTCCATGTTGATGATGACATTCCCCAACAAATTGGTTGGGCCCAGAGCATCTCTTAAAGGAGTTACTATTATGATGATTTGGAATTTGGGATGGGTTATCAGGTTTCCATTGGTTAAGAAGCTGCAACAGTTGGCTCCTCAACTTCTTGTTCAATCATAATGGCATGGGCTCTGGTTAGCAGTTGGCTTAAAGTCATGTCACCCATCCTGGATAATGCCAATTCTGGCAGTTCTCCACTTAGTATGAAAAGATTCTCCTGTTCTGCCCCAAAAGTTGTATCATAAATTGTTCATGTGCCATAAACAAGTCAATTTGAATGCAGTTAATAGGGCTTTTTTAATCTGCCCAATATTGGTCTTCTTTTCTTTGCTCAGCTGTCTATATAACACAAGAGCCCCTCTCAGAGACAGTGGGAGAACTCATTCAATTATGCTAACTTCATATATAGTTTACATATGAGCTTTACATGGTTAGTCTGCTCAACCATAGACTGACTAGTTTTATCACTGAATTCAGAAATTAATCTTATGCTGAATAGTTTATTTGCCATCTTGGAAGAGTTTTGTTAAAATAACTTATGAGAGAAAATAGAAACAGGGAAATTCAGATCCAAATTAAACAAGTCATATTTCAAGGTTCATAAATGAGTCTCACAATCTCAAAGTCAAAAATGTTGAGGACATAAATCAAAAGTGGTAAGTTAATAAAAACAAAAAAGAATTCTAAAAAATCTGTATTCAAAACATAACTACCTTCTTTGCTCAAGAAGAACCAAGGGTCCCAGTTGTCCAAAGCAATTTTTTTTTTATTGGGTTAAGAAAGGTTGTGATTGATAGCCTGGTAGGGAAGTGTAATTACCATATTTCAAAGACTACTAAAATCAACTGAATGTTTTTCAACAGATAATATGCAGAACAAATTCTTTTGAGAGATAAGATTTTGATTTTTCTTCAGTTGTCACAGTAACCTACCTGACTAGCCTGTGTAAATAGATGGCAAAACTGAGGATTTGGAGGGATAATAAAAAATCAAGTTTTGTTAAGCGCTACAAAGGATAAGAAATTTTGGAGAGCCATTGTCACTAATGTCCTTAAGGAATACAATGCATACAAAATGGATCAATCAGTCAGTCAAGTGCCATATGTGACACACGCTTTGGAGATCATGTCTCAAGTGACATAACTGACTGGGCAGAAGATTTTTCCCACAGTAGGTGGACATTAATTTATGCGGTATACTGGTTGCCAACCCAATCTGTCCTGTTATTTGACAACAGATCATAAGGTATAAATAAAGAGAATTTTTGATCAATTGTTGTTGATTTAAGCAGGGCCGTAGCTGATGCTAAAAAAAAAAAAAAAAAAAAAAAAAACACGCCGGGCACAGTGTCAACCGTTTCCAGAAACTATGATTTTTGCAGAGTTTTTCGACTATACCAATGGAAATTAGGCACAGAACGTGAACGAAAGCAGGAAATCGGGTTCAAATTTTCTGAGTATAACCAATCTTTTCTCCCAAAATTAATAAATAAACAAACAAATTTTTACTGCATTCATTCGGATGTTTTCTTCGTTTTTCTTTCTTTGTGAATTGTTTAGTTTGATTTCTGACGAAGACATTTTTCCTTGCCCAGATTTTCACTATGATTGCATGGATCGGCCTGGACCCATGCCCAGTGTGCCCGGTAGTAAGATAAGGCCATGGATTTAAGTAAATTTCCCACAAAAACTGATATAAACACAAGTCTTTGCAATAAGTTGTAGTCAATAATTTCAATGCAAGTTTGTCTACTTATACCAAAATGACTTCATTGCACCAAAGAAATAAAGTTGTGAGACAAAATGATTTACCAACTGGAACTAACTCATGTCAGCATCTGTAAGTCATTACACTTATATAAATTGTAAATGACATTTACTAAAATGTAGATATGATTAACATCAGTCAGATAAGTGCCATACATGATACATGCTTTGGGTGATCATGTCTTGAAAGAGACATGACTGACTGGGTAGAAATTATCCCACAGTAGGTTGCCAGCCAAGGCTATAGAACCCAATCTGTTCTATTATTTAACTCTTAACTGGATGGAAGAGATAGATTAATACCTTTCCCAAGTGTATTTGTGCATAATTGAATGCAAGAATTCAACTGGAATTCGACTTGGCTCCCTGATTTGTCATTCCAAGTCAATATCCACTGCACTACAGCACACATCACTTTTCCCAAAAATTCAAAATGAAACGGTTTCTTTGACTATAAAAGTAAATGCATGTACAAAATGAACTTAGTTTTGTAAAAATATTTTATCACATTTACTGGAAGTTTATACTAACTGTAAGTTCTTGCAGTTTGTAGAATTAGATTTCAATATTCTGTTTTATACTTATTAAAAGTGGATCACAGCCAAGTATTCTCATTTTATGCTAAAACCATTAAAATCAGCTCCAGAGTTCAATTACGAAAGAACACTTTCTGATATGTCGATCCAGGATGTTTTTTCCACCTGAATCCATCCTGCATATATAAAAGTCAACCATCCGTCCATGCATGGAGTACTGCTGCCATTTATGGTCAGGTGCCCCTGCCGTTCTCAGTGTTCTTGACAAGCTCCAAAGGAGAGTCTGTAATGTGATAGGTACTGATCTGGCGACTCGACTGCAGCCACTTCCCCATCGTCGAAATGTGGCCTCCCTTTGTCTCTTCTATAAATACTTTCATGGCTTCTGCTCGGAGGAGCTTAAGTCACTGATGCCTCCTCAACAGGTGTTTACTCGTGCAACCAGACTGGCAACTGGGTCCCACCCATTCACAGTCAGGTTAGCCAAATGCAGACGACAATTCTACTCCTGCAGCTTCCTCTCTTGCACTTCCCGCCTGTGGAACTCGCTCCCGTATTCTTGCTTTCCTGACGGCTACAACCTCCAGAAATTTTAATGCAATGTCAATACTCATCTATTAACCACTGGACTATAGCTCTCTCCACTCCCCTGTATAACCTTCCCTTTCTCTCCACCTATGTATCTGTCATCGCACCTGCTTTCTCAGCTTTCTATTGTTCCTTTCTAACTAGTTTGTATTCCTCACTCTTTTCTAATTAATCTTTTTACATTTATGTAACCCCCTGCACATCAGTGGCATTTCCGCCTTGCTCAGGGTGAAATGATTTAAAAAAATAGTAAATATTAAAAATCATATTTCCATTTATCCTTAACTCTGCAGGTGCATCCTTAGTAGACAAAAGTTTACCAACTGATTTGGAGCACCCCATGTGATCAAAAATACTCATAAATATGAAACTCAACTTCTATTAAGTTAATTTCTATTAACATCATAACAGCTTGTAAAATTCAATTTCTTCAGTGATCCCAACAACTTTTACAGCTCAACACAAAAATCTGTGAAATTCAACTTGCTGGCTGAGTTAATTTTCTTTAATATCAGACAGCTTGTTAAAGTCACTTACTTTTCGACATCAACTAATCAAGTGACGAATTCAATCAAGATGAGATTCCTAAATTCACTCAACATTAACTATATTGACAAAAACACCATGAATACAAAGTGAGACAAAACGGTAAGTCAAGCAAACTGTTACTATTACAAATAACTTTTCCACAAAATATTTAATTTCTTAACAAACATACATACAAACAAACATAACTCTTCAAATTAACTGATGTTTACACACTCAATACTTAAACACCAGATCTCAACATTTTCAATAATATTTTGAAATACACAACCAAGATCTCTAAAGTGTTATAAACAACTTCACTATATACCATCTTTTTTACTTGTTTGTTGTCTTTTTGGTGCATTTGAGTTAGTAAAAAAATAATAGAGGGTTAGGATTTGAAGTGTATTTGTTACTACAAATTGGCAGAATCACTACAGGTTCTCTTTTAAAGATTAAAATTTCACTCGGAACTTTCATAAAACTTAGGACTTTCATAAAAAAAAGTTCCTGGCGAAGAATATTGCATGTTTTAAGTATTTGTAGGTATTAATCCGACACTTCTCCCTCCAGCTATGGGTTAAATGCCTTGGTTGTCAATCAGTCACCGTAGAAAGTAATGGCAACCTACTGAGGTAAAATGTTCTACCCAATCAGTCTTCGAGATTGGACTGACCAAGAGCGTGTATATCACGTATGGCACTTGACTTAACTGACTTCTCTTTAACTTAAGAAAAGGAAAAAAAGATATATAAAAAAATGGAAATTCGATGACCTGCCGCTTCCGGTTGTCATAGAGAGGACAATTTAAACCCGTAAAAAAATTATTAGGCAGCTGATTACAGACCGTCATTCTTACCAGTTTTTCTGCATAGGAAATGGGTTGTTTTTAAAAAAAAGCTGTAACAATTTTCTTTTATTTAAGTTAGTAAAAAAAAAAAAAGTTAGACCTGAATTTTTTTTTTCCATTATCAGATAATGGAAAAATTTCAACTCTCCTCAAATTTTGTTAAAGAAACTATTTTATTTTTAAAATATTCAGTTTGTTTATTAAAAAATAAACAATTTAAAGTTAAAAATAAATAACTGATATAAAAATAAATAACTGATATAATATGTAATACTAGTAGAAGTATTTGATTTTAAAATATTTTAAATGATATTTTCTGACTTCCTCCGCCCCAACTTCAAGCTAACTGAAAAAAAAAGTTATGACTTTTTTTCCCTACATTTTTAAGCTGCCATTACTTTTTTTTACTCCTCGGGCAATACTTAATTTTCCTAAAGCAAGTTTAAAAAAAAAAAAAAAAGCCAAAAGAAATTAAGTGAAAGTTAAAAGACTTTCTACATATTGATTGGTAAAGCTTTTTTTTTCTTTTGTCAAACTGAGAAAAAAAAAACTTAAGAATGTGTGTCCGGAACAAAAAAAAAACGATAAAGAAAAAAAACACTGCACGTGAATTCTCGTTTTCTACCAATAAAATAAAAATAAAAAAAGGCAACAATCAACAAGGTAAGGTGCAATTTTTGAGTCATTAACTCAAAAACAAAACGGTTTTTTTTTAACTTTAAAGTATTTTTAAATAAATAACACTGAAAGTAAAACTTCCGCCTCGCTTACAATTTAAGTATCAATTAATTTTTCATAAGTAAGCGATTTTTTTTTTAATTACAAAACTTTAAGGGTACCAGGAAAATTAATTACTGACAAGAAACATTAAGAAACTATCTAGAAGTAAAATGAATGTGCGTGCATTAAAAAAAGAAAATGAAATGTCACGGTTACTAAATTATGCTTCCGCTTCACTTTAAAAAAACATTTTTCTAACTTTTAAACTAATAAAACTTAAAAAGCAGCTGCAAATAAAAAAATTTTAAAAAGTAGCTTTTTTTTTTCAATTGTTTTAGTGGAAAGCAAACTTAATTCATTATTGGCATTTTTTTAAATTCAGTTAACTCGTTGAAAATAAACATTTTTTTTTTAATTCAAATTCAATCAACATAATTTGTTGAGGCATATCGATTTTTGTTTTAAAAACTTATGACATAAGAAAATCATCAACAGTTTTGTTAGCAACTGGCAAGTTGTTGGAAAGTTAATTACTGTAAGTGTAGCAACATTAAAAAAAAAATAAACAACTTGATTTTTGCAAAAGAAATGAAAATTTAACATTTTTGGCAGAAGCTTTATTTCATTTACTGACGTTTTCAGTTTTTGTGTGAGGAATCAAGACAACTTCCTATATACCCCTTGAGACAATATTTAATTTAAAACACTAAAAAAAAGTAATTGTAATAACAACAATCAATATACCTACCTCCATTTTTTAGTAAGTCATCGTAATACTTAGTTGCCTTGGTAATGAATGAATTCATCTTTAAATTTAAAGTTGCCGAAGATTTAAATGCTGGTCGTTTTTTGTTTTAGTTTTTTTCTTTTAGGCTTAAAAACTACAGTGAAAATGTACAATACATGTGTAGTAATGTATTGATACAACAATATATGTTGTAAATACTAGAAATTTTTTTCACTATCGTACAAAGAATAAGATTTGGAGCTGGACAGTGGTAAAAATCGGTCTTTTTTTTTTTCTTTTTTTTGTTGTTTTTCCGGTAGCCGCTAAGGGTCATTAAAAATACTAGTATTTGGTTGAGGATGATAAAGCAGAAAGTGTCGCTAGCAATGTTCTTGACGAAGTCATTCACTGAGGTATATCAGTATGATGTTCTAAAATTTCTCGTACAAATAAAAAGTATTTAAATTTTTTAGTAGTTTTCTTTTGCAGCAGGAAACAATTGAGTCCGCACAATCGTTTCGGTTTAACGTTCTAATAATATAAAAAAAAAAAAAAAAAACTGTGTGAGGGGGTAGGCTCTCGTAACACCTGTGGAATTCAAAAGAAGAATTTAGTTAATGACACATATGCATCCAGGAAAAAAGGGAAATGTTGATGCTTCAGTTTTTACTTTTTATTTATTTTTTAAGTAACCTTTAATAAACTACGGAAGAAAAAAAAGTTAAAACTTAAGCAAAACGTTTTTTTTATAAAAACCGAAAAAAAAATAAAAAAGTTTAAGTAGCAGCATCGGAGACAAAAAATTAAAATTTAATTTAAAAATAAAAATTATATAACTAACCTGCTTATTATTAAAAAAATAATTCGACAAAAAATTTAAACAGGAAAACAATTCTCTAGCTATTCTTTTTAAACTGCAGACAAAACTGGTGAGAATTTTTCTTTTTTCTAACTACAAAAACAAACTGAACCGCACCCAAACGATTACTTACAATGCTGATTAGTTGAGCGAGCTACCATTTAAAACTGTGATTCACAAACTATGACTGGTAAACTTTTGTAGTTAAAAAAAAAAAAAAAAACATTTATGACGGTAAAAAAGTGTTCACAGAAAATTAATAAAGTTATTTTCGGAAGCAAGAAAAATTCGAAGTAATCAAAAATTAAAACTTATGATATGCTTTGACATTATTTTTTTTTATATATGCCACCTGTTCACAAGTAAACTATGTTTCTTCAACTATATTGGTATTATTATTATTATTATTATTATTATTATTATTTGGAAAAAATACATTCTGGCTGAAAACTAGAAAACCATTTCGTTAGCATTTGTATGAAAGAAAAAAAAGGGTGTGTCCTTTGTAAAAGAAAAAGAAATTCTTTTCTTTTCCTGTCAGTGTCGACCGCAGTTGTAGCAAATATTAAAAAATATTTTCTTTTAGAAAACAATGCATTCCTTGAAAAAAGAAAGAAAAAATACTTTAATACATTTCAGAATAGGGTTTTTTGACTTGATGATTTTCTAAATCAACTTCACTGCCAGTGGAAGAGAAAACAGACGTGTAACTAAAAAAGAATGCGATGAATGACCAGGTTTGAAACTACTTCCTCGAAAAAAGAATTATAAAATATAAAAACAATGCCTTCGTTAAAAAATATTAATAAAAATCTGATATGGCATTTATTTTTATTTCGACTTTTTTTTTTAATAATAAAAGGAATTTATTTTTTATTGCTATTTTTCCCAGCCCTACAAATTTTGAAACGTTTTAAAAATGCCCTTGCTATGTTGAAATATTAATTAACTCGCATAAGATAAAAAGGAAAATTTCATTAAAAAATATTTCTTTACTTAGACTCAGTTTGTTATACACGCTTTGGGCCTATCATAGAGACATGATTGCGCAGAAGATTTTCCCGCAGTAGGTTGGCAATTGGCATTACTTTCTGCCACTGCGGTCGACTGGTTGCCAACGAAGGCTATAAAACCCAATATGTCCTGTTATTTTTTTTTATTCTTTTTTTAAATTTCTATGAAATCATTTCAAAATTTTCTGTTGGATGCATAATATATTTTTATACAATAACAATTTCTGCTTGTTGCTAACACAGCGAACACAGTATTTAAAAAATAAATTAACTGATACATTTTTTAACAGAAACTTAGATGACCTTAATTTAAAAATGTTTATACATCCACATTTTCTAATAATTTTTTTATATTATTATTCTTTTACATTAAAAAAAAACATCAAGATGTCATCAATTTACAGTAGAGTTGGCTAGCTGTAACTGTAAACTCTATGGTAACAGTTTTTGTCACACTTCTTGCTTGTGGAACTCCTGTCCGGCTCCATGTTTTTCCAGCTAACTTCAAAAATGTTAATGCAATGTCAATCATTATCTACTGTCCTCCTGATTACTCTTTTTGTTCTTACCCATTAGTAATGTTTTGTTCCTAATTTTTCAACACCCAGTAATCACTTGTGTCTTTGTGGTTTTACTGCCATGCATGGGGTGAACACAATTGAAAATGGAGAAAAAAGAGATGTCACCTTTAAGCCTTTCTTACTGTGAATATTGAATAATATGCAAACAAACAAGACTCAAATCTCAGATGTGAAATTTGAAAGGAACAAACAAATTTGTTGAACATAGTTATGAGTTTATATCATTTGAAAGAATAAAAATATGGTTTATCAATTTATCAAAATACAATTAGCTATATGCAAACTTTGGTGTGTTTGTGTGGAGTGCATGCTTATTGGCAAGAGTGTCTGTGTCAGGTGTGTACGTTGACATTGATAAGCGTTTATGCAATGCATGTTTGTGTGCCTGCATATGAGAAAAATTTGTACTTATCTACTTGTAGTGAGCCAGAGGATCTAGTGTTGCTGAAGTGGGTTATTGCCAGTTTTTAACCTAGCTGTTGGCGCATATGTTGCATTTCATGGGGTGTGTTGTCTCAGGTGTCTATACTTTTTGGCTGGCCAGTAGAAATTCCCTCTCAGCCCTTTTTGATGGACTATATATGATGTAGCATGCAGATGTAGTTGAGAGCAAAACTTCTCACCTACTTGGTGATTTGAGTTAATTGTTTAAGCCAAGGAAAATATGTGGTATCCATGAGAAACATGCATCTGCTGTTCTGGTCTTCTACATAGAACAAGCAACATTTTTTCTTTCTCTAGCCAGAGTCATCGCTATTACTAACTGGAATGAAAGTTTCCCTGATGCTTGAAGTTTCAGGGGGTGTTGAATTTCCTGGCATCATTGCTGTACTTGAAGTGATACCAGCACAAACCACCCTGGGGTTGTCTATGTGGTTGCCTCTCTCCGCTCCTACTTTTATGGTACCTGCCTCAGGGCTGTGAACAGCTTTTGGCTCACTGCCGTGAGTTTGGGAGAGCTTGGCTTTCAGTTTGCTCATCTCAACCTTTAATTCCTACAGCTCATTGCACTGACTGTTTGGAGCAGCGAATGTGCTGATCCTCTGTGGGCTACTACTTGAATCATGTAGACTATCAGCAGAGTCTGCCAGTTTGTTGATAGTATTTGTGTTGTGGCAGGGGTTGCATTACTTTGGGTGTCTGTACCCTTCGGCTGGCCGGTTGAAATTCTTTCTTGGTCATTTTTAACAGACTATGACATAGCATGCAGACATAGTTGAAAGCAAAATTTCACACCTACTTTGTGATTTGAGTTAGATGTTTGCACCAAGAAAAAGGTGTGGTGGTTTAAGAAGAAAGAAAAATATATTTTTCAACCAATCATTTTTAGTCCACTACACATTAGCATAAATACAATAGAACAAAATACAAATTTTATAAATAAGTTTTCACAAAATTTCCCTTTTGTATACCCTATTATTAAAGGGAGGATAGCAAATTCAACAGATGGAAATAAGGCTCATAAAAAAAGATACTTAACAAAACTTTCAATGATCAAAACTTAGAACACAATATAATTCCTTTCAGAAAAAAATGGTTCAAAATTCACATTCTTTCAAAAAGGTACACTTACTTAATTGAAAGTTGAAACTGAGAAGGCTTTGGCAGATTCACCAGTCACTAGAACTTTAAGGAATTTGTTCTTTTTCTTGAACACTGTTCAGCTATTATATTCACTGGTTACACTTTGGTTCTGGTTCTTTTTACTGTTTTTATCTCTTTCTTCCATAAGAAACTGCCTAGTTCATCCACTGATGACAACTAAAATTTCTTGTTTTTCTGTATTCTTGTAACCTTCTGGTATCTTTTGTTTTCTCATGCCTTCTGGTTGAAGTTTTTATACCTTCTGAAATTTTCTGCTAACTCATATTGTTATGTAGACTCTAAATAGGCTACAAATAGATCTTACCTTTTAAATTTGTATAGGTGAAAGTTACCCTCTTGATTGGTAAAAAATACAAAGGTTTATATATCTTTTTGAAATTTGAAAATTAAGTCTCAAACCCTCTGCTTTGACAGACTTATTTTTGGTGGGTTCTTTTCAAGGAATTCTATTTTTAGAAAATTTAATAAACAAGTACTTCACATTAAATTAGTTAATTTTTTATTAACCATCTGATTTTATTTTAATCTTTTTTTTAAACAATTCTTTTAAAAACAAGTTTAATAAACAAAGTTATACTGTTATATTTATTTCTTATCTACATTTTTTTTTATTAATCATTTATTTGATTTACATTTTTGATATTCTGCCCTCAGGAGAAAGAGCAATAAACCAACTTAGTGCATTGTATTATTTTAAATTATATTCAACTTTTAAATATTTTACATTACTTTATTAATTTTTTTTATTCTTCCCTCAAGATAAAGTGTAATAAGCAAACTTAGTTTATTTTAATAACTATTTTGTGTTATCCTTGAAATATTATTCAGTGATCATTAAAACAATATTTTCAAATAAAGAAGATATTGATTTTCAGTTTTAATGCAAAATATCATGGTATTCAGGATAATATTTCCTGATTTTCAATGCAGCCTTTCTAAAAAGACCTTCCATAGTTAAAATTATTTGATATAGAATTAACTTTCCTTTGTCACATTTGTCTCCTAATTAGGTGAATTAATTTCAGGTGTGTGCATTTTAATTAGCAATTGCAACATTTTCTTAACAGTTGCACACAGTATTTCATTAGTTTCACTAATGATGAGATATCTCAATCAATTCCTCTGGTGCTTCTACACTGAACACAATTTCCAGGTTTCTATGAAGCTTTAAATTTTCAACAAAAGGATCCACATATGTAATGGGACAAGAATTATAATGAGGAATCATTGTATTAAAAGTATCTTCACTTAATAAGTTACTAGTTACTGGAACTACCATTTAATTAGGATATAAGAAATTTGTTAGATTCTTAAAAAGAATTAACCCACTTTAGAATTCACCAGGTTGATCTAGGCATACAGTTAATTATTTGTAGAGGTCTCAAATACTGAATTTAATCCACATGCAATAAACCATAAAGGATGTCCTGCTCCCTCCAGACTTGCAAGCTGAGTAATCAGGCATTGTTCTCCAATTGTTCTGGGTCTTTGCATGTTAGACCAAAGTCAATGAGATGTTGCCATACACATGCTACAAATGCTATATTTTTGTTGATCATATATCATCAATATAAGCTGAGGTGACCAGTCAAATATATTCATCTTTTGCTTTCATGACAACCAGCGAAACATTCAGCACAAATCCCATTATGGCAGTATTTTTGTTCTTTGTAAATGACCACTTGAAATGGCCATAGTGATCAGTGCACATGTATTTGCAGAAAATCTTCCTGAAGATTGAGCCCAGATACACTAGGCCTTTTCCTTTGCCATTCAATCAATTTTTCCACACAAAAATTAGCAGTGTAGGCATCAACATGTCTATTTAGCTTCTAGTAATCCAACATAGAGTGAACCTTTCCCTTGTTCATTTGCACCTCTGCCATTAACGGGATCAGGCCTCTTAGGGGATCAATTTCTTCCTCAGGGTAAGGTATCACCTACCCATTTTCTAGCCATGTATGTAGTTTGCTTGTGGCTCTGCTTAGACATGAGGTATTCAGATACTTGTTTTTTTTTTTAGATATACTGACAGATATATCTGACCAGTTCCATGATGCAGTTAAAATTCTGGTGTGTTGGTCAAACTCTGCACTAAAATTGAGCTCTGACCCAATTCAGTGATGCAAACTCCACTTAGCTTCTTAATATTCATTTTGAGGAGTAGGTTGAACCCCAACAATTTGCTCTATACCACTAAAACATCAACTTTGACTGGATTATCATCATCTACACAAAGTCTGACACTCACAACTCTATCTTTTGAGAATCTTTTTGTTATCCATCAGCACATTCATTTCTTGTCTGCTTCATGGATGACAGACCAATATGTTGGTAAGTAATTAAGAGCAACCACTTGGGTGGTGTGTTTTATCCCATTAATGCATACATTGATTATAGGGAGTGCCCTTTTCAAGATTTTCAAGAAAGTGAGACTGGCAATGATTTTTTTGTCTTCCATCTCATTTTCTGGGCACTTAGATACAGTGTGTCCCACTTTGTGGCATTGAAAATATTAAATATCCATGCACAATTAATGTGCAGAAATGTCCTTATGTCTGTTGATGTTGTTACTGACCATTTTTGGTAAAATGATTAGGCCCACGAGAATGGTAGCAGATGATATTGCCATGATGATTAATAGCAGGGGTTGGATTATTGTGGATTTCTGCTGGCTGAGTAGCTGCAGTGACTGTTTCCTTAGATTCTTTTACATCTATCATAATGGCCTTGGTCATGTTGTCAATCCTCAGTGATGCCTGAAGTGCATGCCTGATATGGCTTAGCAGTACTGACAAAAGCATATATCATCCATCATTCTGGCCGTTTTTTGATTATTATGACCAGCTTCCCTTATTCTGTCCAAAACACATCCACTTTTTTGCCTGGGTTCATGCGTTACACCATGAATTGATCAAAGACCATGTTTGGGTCGATTGTGAACACAGTTAAGAAGATGCACTTGCCTTGTTCAATATCAGTCTTCTGCTCTTTGTTAAATTGACAACACACTGCAAGCTGCTACCTTTTGAGCATAGTAGAAGTACTTTAGTTCTTTTAATTTCACATAGTTCACACACAAGTTGTACATTCTCAATCCATTTGACTGCAGTTCTGTCACTGCTGAATTATGGTCTACAGCAACAACAACAAAAAAATAAAACTTGTGTCAAAATAGTTTGTGTCTGTTAACAAGACAAGGGTGGTGAAAAAGTTTGTACTTCAAATCCAGTCTCATAAATCCAAAAGGCAAGAAATAGTATAGTCAAAAATTGGAATCAAAAGTCTAAATGGCAAAAATAGAAAAACTAGAGTAAAAAATATTTGTGTACTGAAGTCAAAATATATTTATTTAGTGAATTTTTCTAAAATTACAAAAATCGTCACGTCAGTAAAAATACAGACTTTCAATTATGAAACAAAAGGAGTATTCACAATATTCACCAATTATCTTTAGAATTTTTTTTTTTTTTAATCAGGAAAGCAAGAATACGGGTGCGAGTTCCACAGGCAGGAAGTGCGAGAGAAGAAGCTGCAGGAGTAGAATTGTCGTCTGCATTTGGCTAACCTGACTGTGAATGGGTGGGACCCAGTTGCCAGTCTGGTTGCACGAGTAAACACCTGTTGAGGAGGCATCAGTGACTTAAGTTCGTCTGAGCAGAAGCCATGAAAGTATTTATAGAAGAGACAAAGGGAGGCCACATTTCGACGATGGGGAAGTGGCTGCAGTCGAGCCGCCAGATCAGTACCTATCACATTACAGACTCTCCTTTGGAGCCTGTCAAGAACACTGAGGAGAACGGCAGGGGCACCTGACCATAAATGGCAGCAGTACTCCATGCACAGACGGATGTTTGACTTGTATATATACAGGATGAATTCAGGTGGAAAAAACATCCTGGATCGACATAGTGACCCAACCTTCTTAGCAGTAGATTTTGCTATGGATTCAATATAGTGGTTCCATTTGAGGTCTGAGGACAGGGTAAGTCCGAGGAGGCATAGTGTATTACTCTCCGGGAGAATCGCTTGGTCCATGCTTATGGGAGGCAGGAGAGGTTGCCAGTAATGGTTGACAGACAACAGCTTGGTCTTAGATGAATTGAAGTTGACAAGCCACTTCTTGCCCCAGTTCACCACAGAGTGTAGATCCCGTTCAAGGTCAGCAGCAAGATTATGTCTGTCCGCCACGACAGGTTTCTTACTGGTGTGGGAGTATATTGTAGTGTCATCTGCGTAGATGCCTACTTGGGACTTGATCTCATCTGGGAGGTCATTGATGAAAATAAGGAAGAGTGTCGGGGCCAGGATAGAGCCCTGTGGGACACTAGCATTCGTGCTGTAGGACGAAGAGGTGCGCCCATTCAGAACGACCTTCGGTTATTTAAGAAAGATTGGATTAGGTCAAGCAGGCGACCAGTAATACCATAACCGCGTAGTTTACATAGGAGGCCAGAGTGCCAAACCCTGTCGAAAGCCTTGGAGATGTCCAGAGGAGCCGCGCGAGCCTCGTCAGACTCATCAAGGGCCTGTAGCATGTACTCCGTTACGGTTGTTAGCAGGTCAGCCGTGGACCTGGCAAAGCGGAATCCATATTGCCTGTCGGAGAACAGTTTGTGGGCGGTGAGATGATGAACTATTTCAGCATTGATTATAGCCTCAAATACTTTCCCGAATATCGGTAGAAGACTGATAGAGCGATAGTTGGATGTGTCCGAGGGTTCACCACAATTCTTAAATACAGGAACAACTGAAGAGAACTTCCAGCATGCAGGAAAGCAGGAAGCAGAAAGGCAGTAGTTAAATAGTTTAGAGAGGACAGGGGAAAGTTCAGGAACACACCTCTTAAGGACTATCACCGGGATTCCATCGTCTCCAAGTTTTGAAATTACTCTGGATACTACTGTCGGGGTAATATATATGTCGTGCAGTTTGGCCTCAGTTCTAATAGGGAAGTCGGGTGGGTGTACTCCGGACGAGTTGAATGTGGAGTTGGATGAGAATCTGTGGGCAAAGCACTCAGCTTTGTCCGCTGATGACGTGAGCACCTCAAATCCATGGAGGTATTGAGGATTTCCTATTGTTGAGCACTCGTTTACAAATCCTCCAATAGTCCTTGGAGCCGAACTTGCGGTCAGCTATGTGCTGTCGCATTCTCTCAGCAAACAACTGTTTGGCATCATTTAGGGTTCTCTTGCACTCATTGCGAGCAGATGGGAACAGGTGCTTAATGTGATCAGTTGACTGTCTCCGGAATAGACGGAAGTAATGGTTCCTGTGGGCAATGGCGGCTGAGCAGGCCGGAGAGAGCCACAGAGAGGAATGAGGTTTTAAGCAATACTTCCTGGTGGGTATGAAGGCATCAATGCTAGCTTTCACCCATGACAAGACCTCAGAGGCACAGTCATCAACTGATAGGTCGAACACTTTTCCCCAAGGGACGTCGCAGAGGAAATCGCAAAAGGCATCCCAGTCAGCTTTTTGGTAGAGGTAGGAGGTCCTATAGGTAGGGGGCTCCTGGGGGGAGTGAGATTGGAAAGAAATACTGAGAGAGACTATAGCGTGGTCGGAGTTGCCAAGAGGGCAAAGCTGCGAGACTTGACAGGCATCAGGCGCAGAGGTGAAACATATATCTAGCAGTGAGGAATAACCCGAGGGAGTGCTTGGGAAGCGAGTGGGTAAGTCCACCACTTGCGTAAGGGATTGGGAAATAGCAAAGTTCATGGCATGAATGCCCGCTGGATCAGTAACGGCGTTTTCAAGCCACTCAGAGTGATGGGCATTGAGGTCTCCAAATACAAATATGTGGGCAAATGGGTGATAGGAAATAGCCTTATCTATGTCGTCAGCAATGCTATCTAGTAGGGAGCAGTCAGGAGAGGAGGGAAAACGGTAAAGAAAGAATAGGTAACTAACCGAACTGAGGAGAGACAGATGGAAACATATGTATTGGTGGTCAGTAGATTCAAGTGAAGTCACCCTAGCAATGGGGAGGTGTTCGCTGACATAGACACCCAGCCCATGCATGTGGACAGTGGAATCCTTTCTTAAAAGGGGAAAATAACCAGGGATGAAGAGGTCAGAGGGGGGAATAGCTGAGTTGAGGTTAGTTTCGCAGAGCGCAAGAATATCAGGGGACTTTTCATGCAGGAACGCTTCTACACTAGGAAAGTTAGTACGAATGCCCCGGATATTAGTGAAGGAAAGGTTAATGGGTTTAGATGGTTTGGATTTAACTGGTTTAGGGTCATTTCTGATTTGTTTAGTCATGATTCTGTTTGTAGAAAGGGACCTAGGGTAGAGGATACAGGCAGTCATTATCCACGATCTGTGCTGGGAGGGAAACTGGCTAGGGCTGCAACAAGGTGTGGCCTCGGGGTTGCCCACCGAAAGCGCTTGCAGGGACACCTATCCATGCGCGACATGGCACTACAAGAACCCCAATATTATACAACTGTTGATCAGAGCAGCCGCTCTTGGCACTAATATTTTCATGAGTCTACCTTTAGTAATGTTGTTCTATGACGTGTTAATAGTCAACTTCTGCTTGTTTCTTAGTTTGCAATGCATTTTATATCTCTTCTACTTAACATATGCAAATAGGTATTATCTTATTTACCAATCTACTACACCTCCCTGAATCATGAGGTTTAATGCCCTTGGTGGTTTTCGAACTTCTTCAATCTCTTTTCTCCCCTCCCTCTTTGAGGTTTAAGTCCTGTTCTAGTGTTTTCATTTCATCCTCTATATTTGAGTCACTTCCACTATCATTCATAGTTTTGTCATGTATTACATATCCCAATTTGAAGAACTCATTCTTTATTCTGTGTCAAGGTCTTCTTCCATCACAACATCTTCCTCTGTGATTCTCAGTCTAAATTGGTGAGAATGGGCCATTAGTTATTTTATTTTCATTGCCCATGTTATGTTCCCTTTGCATGATAAAATTAGCTCTATCAGACTTGCTTCTTTATCTTTTTTTATACCATATCCTTTCATTTTCTTTTTCTCTTTCTTTCAATTGTAGCAGTTTGACATCTGGTTTTCCAGACATTAACTGTTCTTAATTCTTGAGCATTCTAGTGTTTTCTTGAATTTGGAAAACTGTATTTCATTTCTAACAAAATTGTTTTTTTTATTTTTTATTAATGCTGTAATGATACAAAAAACGATTATCTCCCTTTGGTTGAGCCAGTCACATGATGGCCACTTAGTGACATCACTTCATACAGTGATGAAAGTGGTCAGTCATTCTTTTTGGTTTGTAGTAGCTAAACCAAGTGAGGCCTGTTTAAGGCTAAATCTGTCTCCTTCGGCAGCTTACAAGACCATGGTGCTGTTTCCTTTTGGTAATATATCTTTGCCAGATATAGAAAGTGTTGGAGAGTAGGACTTAGCATACTACCTGCTCTTCTCTACTACTGTGGCAATGGACTGCTCCTACTTATAAATATAGCAAGGGGCCACATTAGAGTAAGATTTGATTCACTCTCCCACATTTTTGGTGTCATTGTGACTAATTACAGACATAGTGTTGTGTCCATGATTATGAATATTTTTGTTTGAATTGACCCACAAACTGCTAAAGGAATAATTTTAACTTAAGAATTTATTTTTATTTGTTTGATTTATAGTCTTGTTTTTGCAATCTTTTCATTTGTTTCTGTTTATCTTCCTCTTGCCTGTAAGTTAAATTTCATTTATTTTGTTATAACTTTTTAGTTTATTACACTTTTTTCTCTCTCAAAAACTTTTGTTTTATCTTTAAGCTTTTCTATTTTATGTTAATTTTTTCATTCTGGTTTAATTTTAGTTTGTTTTTGTTATAACTGCTGCTTTAATTTTCTAGCATAGTTGTCACGTTTGTAACTCGGACCTTCCGTGTTCAAGGACAAATTCTTTCAGACACCGTTTTTTTGTTTGTTTGTTTACCTTTTACTTCTCGTCTCACTGTGACGTCTTTCTTGTTACTGTTTTTTTTTTCTATTTTATTTTGTTTTCCCTTTTCTTTCTTTCTTGTGCTTTCTAGTGTAGTTGACGAAGCGTCCACTTACTAATTTATGTTTAACGAGTCGACTCGACGTAACCTTAGTCATGGTGAAATAAAACAGACAATAAGAAAGAACGAGTAAGGCGAAAGTAACCAGAAAAACAATGTATTGACAAAGGTTACATGGGGTTGAGAGAGCATGCATAAGAAAGTGAAAAGGAAAGAGTCATTCCCCTTCGTCTGTTCGTAGAAACAAAATAAGATGTATGAAGTTTTTACTCTAGCTGAAAGAAAGGTTTGTAACAATTGTTAAGATTTTCATAAAGAGTTCAAAGTTCAAATCCTTGATGAGTCAGACAGAAGACAAAGTTCTGTGTCTGTGTGTGCGTTGAGTAGAGAGAGAGAGAGACTTACATGCGAATGTAGCAGTCTTAGTCAGTCTGTGGATTTCTACTGACAAAGGTTGGAAAAATGTGAATTTATGTGTAGAAAATTATTTTATGTAAGGTCCAGTTTGAAGGAAAGTTAATGTGCATAGTGTTAATGTCGGTGAGAAGAAAAATAAAAGAAATTTGCGCCACTAATTGCTACCCGCAATTAGTGCGCATGTGTTTGTGTGAGTTAGGGAGACATGTCTGCTCTTGTCCCGGGACGAAATCCTAACTGACGTACCACGTGATGTTTTCCGCTTTTATTAGCATCGTTTAGGCGGGAACAAGTCATCACGTGGACGCCGAGTGACCATGCGTGTGTGTGTGTGTGTGTGGGTGTCAATGTATCAAACCCCACACTAGCATAGACTATGCTTCCTTTTGTTTTAATTTCCTGTCCTTTATCACGCCCTACCATTTTTTATCCACTCTCAGCAACGTGATAAGGCCACGTGAGTGAGATTGTTCTTTGGCGGGATCTTCAGATTCTCCATGTTTATCCCTGTATTCATATGCACTATTCGCTTCTCCTCTGTTTCATAGAACTTTGGTTTATTTCTATTTCATTTCTTTTTAACTTTTTCATCTCCTCTGTATTGTAAATGCATTATTGTGGCACAACAAATTGTTGTTGCCTCTTTTTCTCTGTGTTGCTCGTTCTTTCTAGCCCCAAAATAGATATTTTAGGAAAGAAATAAAGGGCCTTTTTGTCCAGAATTTGTACAGTCACTTAGTCATGCCTTTACCATGTCCAATGTTGTAGTTGCTTATTTCTTGATATAAACTGCTTTTCCAAATTTGTTGCCTTGTTAAATTTAAAAACGCTTTTACTGTTATATCAGGCTTCCTCATGGTGCTGGTAGGAGTAGTTAGCCTTTCCTTCTTTGTTTCTTGCTTGCTCCCTTCCCTGTTTCTAGCCTTTCCTTTTCTCTCTTTTATTTCTGTCTTCATCGTAGCAGTGGACTCATCTTTGTTTTGTTCATTTTTTTCAGATTTTTTACCTAATTCGAGGAATAAAATCTTTTGTTTTTCCATGAAATTCATCTGTGTGTTCTTCCGAATTTGAGTTTAAACTGACTGTCTAAAGCAAGATGCTTTTCGGCATTTTGTCCAGAGCAGCACAATAGTCTGTAAAGCAGCCTCTTTAATTTTCCATTTTTTTTAAAAAAACATTTTCTGTTTCTATTTTATTTTGTTTTTATTTTTTTACATTTATTTTTTGGTATATTTAGAATATTTAAAGTATCTGTTAAAATATTTTTTTTTGTTTGGTTTCTTTTATATGTTCTTTTTGTATACAATGGAAATTAAAACTTTTGTGCTTGGCTAAAAAAAATTTCAACTAAAGAAAAAACATTATGGCTGATAAAATTTGGTATGTGAAGAAGAATCTCTTTGGGGCAGCCTTGAAAGCTAGGCCACCTGATAAAAACTGGCTCAACTTGTAAAGGTTGGAGAGAAAACTATGGAAGCCAAGAATTGCCATAGTCAAGATTATGTTATGGTGGTTTAAGACGATGCTATGGTGGCCAAAAATGTCCATAATCAAGAGAGCAAGACAGCTGAAAATGGTAGTCATGACAATGCAATGTTTGGAGCATCACCCTTATTCTGGAAGTCCCCACCAAAATGTTTCATCAACATTGAAGTTCTTGGAGCAAGCCAGAAGATATAAATATCTGATTAAGAAAAGATAGACTTCTTGCAGGCCCCCAAGAGTTGAAGAAGGTTGAAAAAAGAATTGTGTCAGTTTTGACGGTGGACAAGCGTTTGCACAAAATTTGTTGTTTCACATAAAATGCTGTCATAAAAGCATTGACATTCCTGAGGGTTAAGCCTCAAAGAATAATATTGAGATTCTTCACGTGGAGCATACTGTTGTTATTGCTTGAATATTGTGTGAAAGATGTGGATCATGAACTGATCACAAAAGATCTAATAATCCAAACTTAATACCAAGGCAAATGACAGAACAATGTGGCAGTATTTAAGGTCTTAGAGTAGTTCTTAGTGGTTTACCTTGAGCAATAAGGAGATATATTAAGTGCTTCCCTGGACAACTTGAAGCAGGTAGAGTTATGTTTGTGAGACCTCCCTCTCCATCCCCAACTGTTTGGATGTAGTGAGCCAGCAAATGCCAGTCATTGTAAACCAACATGCTGGAAGTGTGGAGAGAAGTCACCTGTATTCTTCCTGCCCAGGGAAGAAGACCCCTGGAGTTCTGGCCCCACTCAACCAAAATCCTTCTCTGACCAAGTTTGTTAAATCATCTGCACCTGGTACCAGTGGGCTTAAAACGGGTATGACTGGTCATTGTTAAGGAAAAAGGAAAGTGCCAGACAGCGGAGATGGCACATGCAATCCAACTCCCTCCACTAGTTTTATGGGCTTCTATCTCAATGAACCAACCTTCAACAACAATTCAAGCAGTCCTTTGGGAAAATAAAGAGAAGCTGGTAAAACTTGAAAACGAATTCCAAACCAAGCAGAAAAAATGAATCCTCACCACTGGGGGTGAAGGTTTTCTCATCCTTTGCCCTGTCTTCCCCAATTTGTAGGAAAACAATTGTTTCTCCACCTCTGCTCAAATCATTCACAAACTCACCAAAACAAAAACTGTACAAAATACACCATTGTCATCACTATATAAAACCACTCTATGTCATACACCCAGACAAACACCCACTTCCATCCCTTCACAATAACCCAAAAAGAATGAAGCTACAAAAAGAAATAGATATCCCGAAACTGAATTGTTTTTGTTCACCCCATATATATAAAGCCTTAAAATTAACATTTCCCAGTGACATTGGCAACTTGTCTCTTGAAGGCACCATCTAGTAGGTATTGGAATGCCGTCCTAGACCCTGACATAGATCGTACAGAGGAAAGATCGGGTACTAACAACCAAAATGTGAAACCATTTTGCAATTTCATCAGTAAGTTTGATCTTGTCGATAAATGTTGAAATCAGGATGTATTTTGTCCCCTTGAGATATAGATTGAACTTTGGCTGGTAGTGGCAGCTCGGGTTTGGTGGTTTGTTCTAGCTACATCGACCAAGTTTTAATTAAGCAAGTTGATATTATGCTCTTAGGTTACCCAAGTTTCCATTCTATAATTTACATAGATCATTGGCTTGTCTGGGTTCATGTAAACTTAGATAAGCCTAAGTTTAGGTTGGTTGGTTACTGGAAATTGAATTCATCATTATTTGGTAACAAAGATTTCCAGGATCATCTGCTACTATTACAGTAGAAATTGATGGGGTCTGTAGAGGGATATTCTGAAATTTAGTGTTTGGCCCTTTTCTGTTGATTTATAGTCTAGTAGTGCGAACAACATGTAAATTGGGCTACCAAATTAGGGGTGTGAGGGTCCCATTACAGAGTCTGAGATCTGGGGAAACCCTGAAGTTGGTTGGTCGGGGCAAAACTCTGGTATTAGAGGATCATACTTGTGAATTGTACTCTCGATTTTGTTCCTCTGCTGGAACTGATTTTCAACAACTGGATGAAGCAGAGTCTATACCTCAACGCTTCATCAGGCGTGTGAACAAGTTACTATGCAAGCACAAAAGTGGTAGAGAAGGAATAGGTAATTTTTAGCCCATAATAATGTTAAATACAAAGTTAAATATCTGGGTTAAAATCATAGCTAGCTGTTTGCAGGCTATCCTCTCTAGTCTGATTAGTTCTGAGTAGACTTGCACTATAAAAGGTAGGATTATTCAGGACAGCCTTTTTTTGATAAGCATTATCTACAAGAAAGTTGACAGTGAAGCTGTGCTGATCAATTTAAATCAGTCTAAGATATTTGATAGAGTTGGCCATTGTTTTCTGGAAGCTGTCCTTGCAGCAGCCAATTTTGGATCTGACCTGCATGCACCTCCTGGTGCAATGGTAAAATTGAACAGAGTAAAATCAGAGCATTTCATATTGTCTCAATTTATTCTTCAAGGTTGTGAGCTTTTGCTCTTGTTGTTCGTTCTTGTGTTGGAACCGTTCATTCGCAAGTTACTGGAATTTCGTTAATTGGTACTAACATCTCGTCCAGACACTCTGCCTATGCCAACGATGTTTTGGTTGTTGTGTCAAGCAGAGCCAAGATTGACAAAGTCAGCAAAGATATCAGAGAGTACAAGACAGTGACACTGGCCAAGATCAATCACGGTGTGTCTGTTGGCTTGTGGTTTTGCATGTGGAAAGGAGTTTCCCTTCCTGAGCTTTTCTCCTGAGTGAATGGGCCAATCAAGATACTCAGTGTCTGGTTTGGTCTTGACATCCAGTTGAAAATGAATTGGTTGGGAGAAAGCCAAGGTTGTTGTTCTTCTTTGGTCCTTGATGAATCTTTTATTAAAGTGGAAATGGGAAGTTAGTGCTTCGCCCATCTACCCAATTTCATACTATATAAGTTAGTAGGGGTCTTGTTCGCCCCCTTGCAAGGCTTCAAGACCTCTCAGTTATGTTGTGAAGTCTGTTACCTCAACCTGTCTGGGTATGTCTAGTATAGCCATCTGTTGGCACACACTTTGCATCACTTTCCTAGACCGTATGTGTAAGCAATCGGACGGTGACAGTGAATTCTGCAAGAAAGACACCCATAAGAACATCCTATCCTTGAGAAGTACGCACTCATGTGAAGAGGCCCGCTATTAACCTCGAGATGAGTGAATGTTGAAATGCTTTCTAGTTCTTATAGCACCAACATCCAGCCATTGTTTTGGAAGTCATTAAAATCAGGTACTAGTTACTATAGTCACTTGATCTTAAGAAGCATGAGTTTCACTCTCTATGACTTTGGGAGTTTGGGCTGAAATGCCTCACTAATGATGAAGCATCACTCACTTCAATAGTGCAAAGGGCACTTTGCATTGCCAAAAACCTTCATTCAGCAAGACTGGCAACTTTGTCAGAGTGCATTCGTTGGTGAGGTAGAGGACATCATCAAACATTTCTTCTTCCACTGCCGTGTCGTACATTCATTATGCAGGTTGAAGAGTTGCTGGTTCACATACTGTACAGAAATTTATTTGCTCTCGAGGCCAGTTCTGTTTGTAGCATTTTGGTACCATCATTGACAAAGGTCGAAAAGTATGTGTGTGTGAGTTGTGGTGTGGACAATGCAACAAAAGGAATTTCATGCGGACAAGAATTTTACCTCTTCCCAATTGATCTTGTTCTCTAAGCATCAACTTAAACTCAAGACCAGGACGGAAAAGCAACGACTCCCTCTATTGGAACTTGGTGCAAGATGATTGAGTCTTTTTAGTTTATTCCCGTTATCTTAGCTAGTGTGCGTGTGTTCATCGGCCTCTTTCATTTTTGTCCCCACTTTCTTTAGTTTATTTCCCTCTTAGGTAACAGAGATGTCAGTTCTCTAGTGGATAGAGGACTCATTTCAATTTTTGGGTACATATTTCATATTTGTTGCTGTGTCTGGCTGAGTGCCTGGTTGACTGAATGTTTTGTTAGAATGATTGGCTTAATTTTTTCTTATTTTGTTAGTCCTGCATTAATTTCATCTGGTTAACTAATATTTCTTCCACAGTGTAGGATTGTATTGGGCTAACTACTTCTAGCGAATTCAACTGAAATTTGAAATCAGAGAGCCAAGTTCAAATTCCAGTTGAATTTGTTGCATTCACTTATGCGCAAATACCCTTGGAAAATGTATTAATTCGTCTCTTTCCTCCAGCTGTGGGTTAATAGCAGGACAGATTGGGTTCTATAGCCTTGGTTGGTCACCAGTCTACTGCAGAAAGTAATGGCAATCTACTGCGGGAAAATCTTGTGCCCAGTCAGTCATGTCTCTTTGAGACATGATCGCCAAAGTGTATATCTCGTAGGCACTTAACTGACTGACTGTTAATTACTAAAATTATTTTGTTTAGTTTTGTAAATATTATTTTGATCATTTTAAATTAACATTGGGGTTAGACTTTTAAAGATTGTTATATTTTTCTCCTGCCCTCCACATAGTACATATGAGGACAAGCTAGAATTTCATAAAGAAATCATGGGATCATGGTAACTGTGGTAAGAATGGTTCATAAGAACCTGTTGGTTTGCTGCGAGGAAAATTATAGTGCATTTGAGTCAGCGACTGAGGCTATCTGGTTAAAAATAGGACAGTTGAAAACCAACCTTCCCTATTCCCCTTTTGGCTTTGTGTCATGTTTTCTGTATGTAACAGAAATAAATATCAGTATTTGATATACTCATGTTTTTCTGTTCTTTGTAAAAGTTTTTAATAACTTGTTTGTTTTTTCTGCCTAGCCGTCTGTTCCTTTGATTCTCTATGACATTCCTAATTTTTGGCTATTTTAAACAAAGACAATAGCACAACAGTGGTAACAAAGTTTTTGAATTCACACCAAAATGGAAAATTTAAAGACAGTAATCCTGCAGCAACAAATACTGAAAAAGCAGCAAACACAAATGATATTCTTAATCTTACAAAAGATAAATAAACCAGAAATGAATGTCTTGTTTACTCCAGATGCTGTAGCAAATTCAATAGTGGAGTTCACATATAGGCCACATCTTTGAAGCATACTTCAAAAGTTACGAAGTAATCTTCAAGGAAAATTGTCAAGCCTAGCCATATGAGAAAAAAGTACAATTACTTTTAAGGAAACTGGGATGTGCAGAGTATGAAAAGTACTGTAACTACATTTTGTTGAAAAACCCAGTAAACATTAATTTTAACTGCCTTTTGAGAGAAATCAAGCCATCTTTCAACTCCAACGCCCTTCACATCTCATCTTGCACCATCGCTCCATACAGGTGGTACTAATCTGTTTCTCTTCCTTATCCCACTTTCTCAGTATCTAATCTCAGCCCACTCCAAGGGCCAACATACCAAATCCAAACTTTCAGAGATTTTCCAATAATTAATTGTTCTTCATCAGTTTGTCTCATGCTGTGATTTCTCAAAACCTAGGACTTGTTCAGAGCCCATCCAAATGCTCCCACTCTGTCAGCCAATCTCAAGAATTTTCATGGGTGAGAAAGAAAAATATTCCTAATCTCTTTAATGATAAAAAAAAGTCATCTTTCCTGTTTGTGCGTTTTCTCAGTCAAGCAAGACCACACAGCCTGTTAGCTCATAGTCACTCTAAAATAGTAATTAATCTTTCTTTATCACTTGTATCCAGAAAAATTCAAATTAATGTTAAATAATAAGATTTCTTGATGAATGTCACAGAAATTAAAATGAAAGTATCTGTCAAGCTAATCTCTATTTTTGAAGGAACACTTTTCTTCTGGGTAGCCGATTATAAAACTCTCTCTGAAAACAAAAAAAGTTTGTCATTCATTTTCCTTTCAACTATTCTGTTCTGTGAAATGCAGTGTTATTATATCACAGATATAATGCCCATAACAGGGTAAATATTGGAGATTAAACCTTTCTTTCAAGCTCTACTATTACTGCTTAAATGATAAGGTAAATATTTATATATGTCTTCACTTGGCTATTATTTTGTCTTTCTTATTTGAATTAGGGTGCTAATTATAGCAGCTTAGGTTTATAATTCAATTTTTATTTATTGTTGTTTGAATTTGTATGCATATGCATGCTTACATTCATACACACATATATACATGTATGTACATGTTGGCTGTTGAATCTTATAAGAAGCTCAGCTGCCAAGCTGTAACAATTTCTGCCAGATCTACAGAGTTGTGAAGTCTAGCCTAATTGTGAACAGTACTTGTTTGAATTAAATTTCTGATTTTGCAGGAGTTTGTAATATGCAATATCTTTCTAATTCACACAGATACACGGCATTACATTCTTCAGCTGTAGACCCGCATTTCAAGTGGTTAATGCTGACTTATTTTTCTCAGGACATTTGTTTTTGTTCCACATTTTTGTTGTAACAGGGCAATGGCCTTGGTTGAATCATACTAGTGGATGGAAAGTGCTTAGTGACTTGATTGGTTGGTTGGTTGGCTATTGGATTTTACTGCATGTCAATTCCTATTTGGGTCATTTTATGCCGAAGCCTTGTTTAAGATAGTTATTCTGTATAAAAGGTTGGGAGGTTGTTGGGTTTCATGATGTTGTTTTTTTTGTCTGTTTTTTTTGGGGAGGATTGCTTTATCTTGTGATTGTTTCTGATTAAACATTTGTATACCTACACATATGCATGTGCAGATACATGTATATACATATCTATACACACACATATACAGTAATTGAAAGTATTATATCTTGTTGAAGATCTTGATTTCTTTGAGAAAGTTGCATATTTCATCAGTGTCTGTGTTTTTAAAAATTTATTTTAAGCCTTTTCCATTGAAATATTTTTGTCTTATTTTAGTTATGGTTTTACATTCCAGTAGGATATGTTTTATTGTAATTAGGCTTCCACAACTGCATTTTGGTGGATTTGTCTTTTTTAATAAATAAGAGTGAGTTAAGTATGTGTGTCCTATATGTATTCTAGTTATGATGACTTGTTTTTTTCCGAATGTTTCCAAGATTTTTTCCCCGTTTTCCTATTTTATGTTTGATGTGAAATAGTTTAATTCCAGTTTGGTTTTTCCATGATTTTTGCCATTTATCTTTGATATATTTATTTTAGGTTACAAGTTTTTATATGGAATTTGGAGATTTTAAAGATGATTTAGCAGCAATATCTGCCTTGTCTCCTCCTTGGATCCCAACATGGCTTGGAATCCAGCAGAAGATGATATTTTTGCTTTTTTCTATTGAATGTAGTTTGTATTTATTAATGGATTTTCTAGTATTTTCCTCTTCTTCAGGGATGTTAATACAGATAGTGAGTCTGAAAAAATAATATAGTTTTCTTTTTTGTTTTTTGATATGATTTTTAGAGCTAGTTTTATTGTGTAAGCTTCTGCACTGGAAATTGATGCTTCATTTGGCAAGCGCTTTTTGATAATTGTTTCTTTTGTTATTGCTGCACTGCCTGTTTTTTCTTCATCTTTTGAGTTGTCCATGTAAATACTTTGATAGTTTTGATATTTTTCTCTTATTTTTGAGAATTTTTCAATGTATGTTGTGGGATGTGTTTTTAATTTTGATAATTTGTTTAAACTTAATATTATATTTGGATTTTTGATTGTCCATGGTGGTATGTTTGGTTGGTTGTTTTTAAGTATTTTATTAAAGGATATATTATTTTCTTGGGTGATTCCTTCCATTCGGAGTCCTAATCTCTTGTTATGACTTGGTGTAAGTACACAGTTGTGTGTGGGATTAGAGGGCGAGGAGGAGATTTTTAGATAGTATTGAGTTGCTAGTTTTTCCTTTCTTAGTTGTAATGGGGATTTGTTTGCCTCTATAAATAGACTCTCTATAGGTGAGGTAAGACTTTCTGGTTGATTGATAGACCATGCTGCCATAGTCTAGTTTTGAGCAGACAGCGTTCTATAAAGTTTTAGAAGGATTTCTTTGCTAGCACCCCATTCTGTGTGGGTTACTGTTTGCAGTAGTTGAATAGCTTTAAAACATTTTGTTTTTAGGTGATTGATATATGGTCTAAAGGTCAGTTTGTTGTCAAAGATTATTCCTAGAAATTTGTATTGCTGAACTACTGGTATTTCTTCATTTTCTATTTTTAGAGTTGGGTTATTGTGTAATTTTTTCAGTGTGTGTCATCTATGTATAATCCATACAAATTTCTGAATTGCATATACTTAAGTCTATTGATGATTCTAATCTATTGGAGGGGTTTAGATAGGTCGAAGATTTTTGATTTAATAGACATAGGTTATGGGTGTTTATTATTTCTTCTAATATTTTACCTTTAGAATCTAGTTTTTTGCTATCCCAGATAGGATTATGACTGTTAAAGTCTCCTAGTAAAATTTTGGGTTTAGGAAGTTGTCCCAGTAAGCTGTTTATGTCTGTTGTATTTATTGGTTCTTGTGGGACTATATAAATGGAAAGAATTGTAATGTTTTTTTCTAGTGTCACTTGTGTTGCTATTGCTTGTAGTTTAGTTTTAATATGTATTTTGCTTTGCGGTATATAATTCCTAATCAGTATTGACACTCCTTCTTTAGCTCTGTGTCCTGTATGTGATTATAGTGGTATTGTTTATAATTTTTTATTTTTAAGTTATCATTTTCTTTTAAAAAAGTTTTCTGTAAGCAGATGATGGCTGGATACATTTGTGATACAAGTATGAGAAGGTTGTTGTATTAGATTTTATTCTATGGCAGTTCCATTACATGATCTTATGTGCCATAGTTATATTTGGGTGGGAGTAGAGTTACTTTTATATTACTTGTCCTCTCCAGTTTTATTTTCAGCTCTTGGTTTTTTTTTATCTTTGTCTTTGGTTTCAACTGCCTGTGATGTCCTTCGGTCAGATTTTTGATTTTGTTTTGGAGTTTGTTTACTTTCACTCTCTTCTACTTCCATAAGTTCCAGAGCTTCAAATTTATTTTTATTTAATATATTGGTTCTTGATTTTGAATTAGATCTTGATCGAATGTTTTCTTGTTCTATTGTTGTTTCTTTTTTGTCATTTTGTTTGTTTTACATTTTCTTGGTTTGGTTTTGGGAAGAAGAGTTTTGTTCTGTGTTTTCTTTCCAGAGTTTTTTGCTTTTTTCTGGGTTAATTCCATTTGATTTGTTGAGCTTTATTTTTATTTAGGTCTAATTTAAGTTCAGTTAGGAAGGTTTTTAATTCTTTTAGAAAAGCTTTTAATTTTTTGTACAAATTTGTTATTTCAGTTGAATCTTTTATTTTATCTTCATTGTTTATTTCTTTTACTTTTTTTACCATGGAGGCTTAGGTGTTTTCTTTTTATTTTTAACTTCTTTGCGTGCTTCTAAGAAGGATATATTTTTTGTATTTTATTATGATTATTTCTTTTTCTTGTTTATAGATGTTGCATTGTTTTGAGAGGGCAGAGTGGTTTCCCAAGCAATTTGAGCATAAGCTCTCATTTGGACAATTCTCTTCTTTATGTTTTGGTTCTTTTTCACTGCATTTTCCACATGTTTGTTTGTTACAACAGGAGTCTTTGTGATATCCATATTTATGGCATTTAAACATTGAAGAGGGTTTGGTAAGTATTGTTCTACTTTTATAATTTCATATCCTATTTTGTCGGAATTTGGGGGGGAGTTGAATGTTAGAATATAGGTATTGGTTTGTATTTTTTGCTTCATTTTTTTTTATTGTAATTCTTTTGACGTCTATAACACCTTGAGTTTTGAGTTCTATTTTTTATTTCTTTCAGAGTGCATAGAGAGAGTTCTTTGTTTTTTACCACACTCTTTGAGAAATTTAAGGTTTGGTGTGGGTAGGATTTTATATCTATTTCTTATAATTTTTTTGTCTTATTAATATATCTGCATACTTTTTTATCTACTTCCACTAGTAGTGTTCCGTTTTGTAGTTTCTTTATATTTTTGGGTGTGATTATATTTGATATGGCTTTTTGGATTTTGAATGGAGACATTTCAGTTAATGACTTGTTGCTTGTTGTTCAAGGATAATAAATCGTGGGAAGTTTTCATTATCATACTCTATCTCTGAATCAGTATCCATATGTGGTCTCTTGGAAGATTTTTTAAGTGTCATGGATTATTTTTTATTTTAATTCACCATCCACACTCACTACTCACCACAGAGTCCAGGATTGGGACATAACAAGGGAGTAACTTATTCGCTTTGCCATGTCAGGGCTACATGAAAGGTATACTTGCTTTGGGAGGAGTCTTTGACCATATTTGTTCCTTTATTTCCGTTATCCAAGTTTCGCAGCTCTCAAGGTTTAACAGGTGTGTCAGATCCTTTTCTTCTCTCAAATTGATTGATCCTCAGCTATCACCTTCCATCATATATTTAGGGGTAGTTGTTAGTTTTTGTTGGGAAGAGGAGTACCAGTTATAACTTTGGGGTGGATTATATATGATGGGGTCTGACATGACCAGCTGATTGATCGGATCTCTCCGACCACCCAAATAACCCAGGTAAAGCCCAAAGTGGTGTGTTGCTCAACCACCAGGATCCTGTTCCCAGACATTACGAGCTGCCACCCACAGCCAACAGGTGGCCCCATTGGGGGACTTTTACCCTCTGCAGGGGTGCAGTCAGCATATTCTGATGACTCACCGACAGGGCGGGCTTAGTGACTTGAGGTAAGTGTCGACTTCTTTATAGGCACAGCAAAACTACAGCACCCCCTATTTTTATTTGATATTAACATTCAATATATTGAGTCTTTCTTTTTCTTTAATTCTTTCTTTATACTTGTACTTTGTATAATCCTTAAGCTTAATATCAGCAGCCATCACCTCGTTCATGAAAAATCAGAAAAATCCTTGTATGGAACTGTGCTTCACAGTTCAAGTGATGCATTGTTTGGCACTTGTGTACATGTCTGAGGAAAGAAGCTGAGTGCTGGTTAGAGAAAGAACACTGTGACAACCTTATTGTCTGAGTGTAAGGTGGTGTTTATTTTTGACTCAGTGTGTGTTGTGCTTAAAACCATCTAACATATTAGTCAATGTAATAAACAGCAAATGACTCATGCTTCTAGCTATTCTATTTAATTTATTGTCTTTTTTTTAGTTGTTTTATTGTATATTTTAGTTTTATTGTTTAATAATTTTGTGCTGAATACAAAATAAAAATAACTCTCTTTTTTTCACTGTTTTCAAATTCACGAGCCTGTGCAAAAATTTATTTTGATCAATAGAAAAAGGGATAGGCTCTAGGCTGAAGAAAAGACCAAAGCAAAATTTAACTAGATTATGTGAAAATTTGCTTTGACCAGCTTACAAACTGATAAAAAGTAATGAGCTGATGTTAAATTGCTTTTTAATATAAACAGGCAGAGAAAGTTGAATCAACCAAAAGAGTAAGAGAAAGGCAGAGTCCCATGTGTCTGAATTACGGTAATGTCAAATTACACGGTGATACATTATTAGCCTCTAATGACAGGAGGGGCATTTCAAAAAACTCTATTGAACTCCTAAGCTAAGTACCTTAAAATATATCCTTTTATTTGTGCTGATTACAACTGTATAACTTTTATATGAAAAGCAAACTCTTTTAATTTGTTTTAAGCATTTTAGAATATTACTTTGTGGCCAATGATCTAATATGAACATTTTCTCTTCTTGACAATTCATTGAAACTACGAACCTTTAATGTTTGATTACTTGTCCTGAAACAAGCTACAGAAATTTAAAATATGTAAATTTGTAAATAAATCTTATTTTTAATGAAACAACATGTATGTGTTTCCTTGTCATTATCCAAACATACTTCAACTTAACTATGACCTCCTTGAATCCCCAAGAAATAAGTTCTGTGCTAGTGAACAGCTTAAGTTTTCACAGTTGTCTCTCCATGAGAAAGTTACAGTTAAGAAAAGAGGTTGTTCAACACCTGATATTCAAATGAATAAATCAGCCAGGAAAAAGCAACAACAATAGGTATATTGGCAGCTTTAATTCTTAATGCTACCAATGGAAAAGTTGGCTCTGCAGCTGTAAAAGGATAAATGCATAATTTTGCTTCCCATGTTTGATGTTTGGAGGTGATGCAATGTGAACAAAAGAAATATAAACAAAATGAAAGAAAAAAAATGAGAATCAGAGAAGTATTTTTTTTTTAATCATATCAACCCAAGCAAGGTGGTAATGCCACTGATGTGCAGGGGTCTACATAAGAGTCACCCAAATCAACAAAGACATTGTCTTTGATTTTCTCACAGGTATATAACAAACAAAATTCACTAGACTACACAAATTTTGGTGAAGGAAATGAACAATCAAAATTGATTGCACTGAATGCAAGCCACCTTTACCAAAGTTTGTCTGCTTTTGTATGATAATCAAAACCTAGACAGGTGTGTTGTATTTCATGACCAGCACATGTATGTATTATGTCTGGTGGTTACAGCCATGATTGGGTTATATTGTAAACAACCCATTTTTTATTGTCTGTGATCATTCTTTTTAAAAATTGCTTGAATTTTTGCATTTGAGCAAGGAATGACCTATAGAAAAGTGGTTCACTAAATTTTTTTCCACTAACTCATGAAGCACCCAAACATCATAATGATTCATACATGAAAGTGTTTTCAGAAAGACTTACAATGTCCATTTGAGATACATGGAGTATTTCTGCGATGTTCCGTGTTGTGTGGGTTCAAATATTTGTAATCAATGTTTTGCTTTGATCAGCTGAAATGGCTTCTCCAATGTAACTCTAAATTCTTGATCTCATATTTTTAAAAAATTCTCATCTTTTGATGTGATAAACAGTTCAAATGCTTCAATTGTCTTCCTTATTGGAGATTGTTTTATTGTATAGCTCAAAATACTGAAAGAAGAGATAATCAGCAGGAGAAATATCAGGTGAATATGGAGGATGAAGCAAAACATAATAATTCAGACTATACAGTTTTTAGACAGTTGACTGAAAAGGATGCTGTCAGGCAGCAAAGTTGGGCCATCCCTATTCACAAGTCTAGGATGCTTCTTTTTCAAATTTTCATGCATACACTTAATTTCTCCACAATATAAGGTTGCTGTTATTGCTTTACCTTGAGGCAAGAATGAATAATGAATAACTCTTTTGAAAGACCACCATACACTAAGAATTAACTTTTTAGGGTGTAGTGGAGGATTTGGGTATTGTTTTGGTGATTCACTTTCATCTAACCACTGGCCTAATCTCTTACTGTTGTCAAAGAGTATCCATTTCTCATCACATGTAATGATTCAATGCAAAAATGGTTCTTTTTCCCAGTTTGTATTCATACAGTCAGATTACTCGACATTGTTTCATTGTAATCATTTTCAATAGGTTTAATATATTGAATGAAAGATTATCTGGAAAGAAAAAGAGTTTTTTATATGCTAATGAGGTCACTTCATTTGACTACCAAATCAACAACCAACCAAAAATTTGTCATTTCATGTCTGACAACCTAATACATGTAGGCAAATACATTTGTTATTTGCAATATGACGATGCAGCTTATATTTGCAATCCAACTACAAATATCTTAAAGTCTCACCTCGACAAGTCCTGTTCTTCAAACTTTACAAACATTGTGCAAAAGATTTCTTCTACTTAAAACCATCAGCAAAATTGGAACTTGGTAAGTGTGCTGCTAAAATATTTAAAAATATCATTTCACTTCAAGCAAGGCAAGAAAGCCACTAAAATGCAATTGTGTATGAAAAAGAAAAAACAAGAAAAAGAAAACATTAAGAAAAATAAAAGAGCAGGAAGAAGACAGAAGATAATGATTGACATTGCATTTAAATTTTTGTAGATCACAGTCCATTGGAATGCAAGAGGCTAGAAGAGAGTCCCACGAATGAGAAGTGTGAGAAAAGAAACCATTAGCATAGCACTTATGGCTATATCTAGTAATTTCAACCATAAAATGATGTGGCCTAGGTGCCAATCTAGTACCATGCATAAATTTGCAAGGTTTCATAGAGGAAAACTCATCATAACAATTGCCATAAAGATATTTATAGAAGAAGCACAGGGAAGCTATATTATGACAGTGGAAAAGTGACTGAAGCCAAGATGCCAGACCACCATCAATGAGATTTTATCAATAATTTGTAAATATATAACAGAAGCACCAGATCTGATATGGCAGCAATATTCAGAGCATGGACAAAGGGTAGACTTATGTGTAAGATAGATTCTGGAGAGAAAATTTGTCTAGAATAACATAGTGAACAACTTTTTTAGCAGTAGACCTAGATTCAATATAATCTTTCCACTTCATGTTGGCAGAAAAAAATTTTAAAAGGTACAATGAGTCACTCTCCTGGAGGTTAGCATTAGCCATGCTGATAGAAAGCAAAAATGGTTCTCTAAGAAAGCAGTTCTCTAAAAGAACAGTTTTGTTCTGGCAGTATTAAAATTAACAAGCCATTTCTTACCCCAATTAACAACAGATTGCATGTCATTTTTGAGATCAGCTGCTAAGTTGACCATATCAAACCAATCAGATTCATTAATAGAGGAGTCAATAGTTGTATAATTAGCATTGATAATAAATTGATAACATTGAAAGATTTGATGAAAATTAAGGACAACATAGGTGTAAGGATAGAGACCTTGGGGACTTGGGGAAAGGTTGATAGGGTTAAGTGATTTTTTTTGTTTATTCGTTTTCTTGTATTTCTTTTCATTGCATTTGTCATAGGGAGATTTGGTTTTGAGAAGAAAGAAGAAAAAGACCAATATAATTATCACTCTCTGTTGGCAATGACAATACAAACTGGTCAGAACATGGCTGAGACTAAAGCATAATGTGGCCTCAGAGTTTCCCCACTAGAAATACAGGCAGGGACATCTATCCATATGTGGCAATGCTACAATACCATGATATTGAGCAAGTGTTGAGCAGAGAAGCTTCTCTAAGCACTATCAAAGAATTTGAGCTCCTTACTGCCAGTTGGATGCAGCAACCACTGAACTGTCAACTCAGTACCCTTATAATGAGAAGTCACAACCCATAATTAGTCAGATCACCAAAAAGTTAAGACAGTTAAATCATTATGGCTTTGGAAGAAAGAACTGGTGAATAATATCCTAAACATGGAACAAGGGATAAATCTCTATAAAGATGGAAATAGTGTGGGTTGGGTGCTAAATGAGGCTATCTACTCCTATTAATCAGATCGCAGCACAGGAGGCTGGGTGATTTTATCAAGGCCCCAACTCTAGGAAGCTTGCCATGTATACACACACACACACACACAGAGGATTAATGTGGAAAAGTTTGTTAATTAACTGAGCAGTGTCATGCCGACTTCGAAGTTTCGTGAAGGCACCATTATGATATTCTCACTCCACAGGGTTTATTTTTCAATCTATTGTGTCCCTGTTTTAGTCTTGTTTATATGGAACTTGGTGTAACTTAATATACCAAAATATTAAATATATTCCTTAAGGAGAGCTATTGGTATATTTGCATTCTACACTAAATGGATACCAAAATTCTCTGACATATTCAACCAACGATTAAAAACAAGACTTTTAAATTGTAAAGATCAGAACTCCTCTGCATGTTCTTTGCAGGGTCACCAAATATATAGGGACCTTGATTATGCTTATCAAACTGGCCTTGTGCCAAACATAACTGAACTCCCCACAATTTAAAAGTATTGGAAGGTTGAAAAAATAAAACTGTTTTGTTTGTATAAATAAGTTAATATTTATCGAGCAGTATAACATCCAATTTGTATGTATGAAATTATTAAACTGTAAAAATGTTCTAAGAGAAAGTTAGAGTAGTAAAAAGTTTAAAGAATTTAGAGTTTGTTTTAGTGAAATGTGATTTGTACAGAAAAGGATAAGTCTATATTTTGCTGTGTGTATCAACAAATAGTAATAACATCTTGGTTCTTATCTTTCTTTTTGTGAACAGCAAGTAGATGAAGAAAAAGGAGAGATAAAGAGTAGTACGAGAGAGAAAGTGAGAGGGTGTAAATGCAGGTTGCCAAAACAGTTGCATATGAGTGGTGGCCTGAAAATTTTCTGCTACATTGTGACTGGTGTCCTCTCTGTTTTGTTTGATTCAACTTTGCTGAGAGAATGCGACAGCACATAGCTGACCGCAAGTTCGGCTCCAAGGACTATTGGAGAATTTGTAAACAAGTGCTCAACAATAGGAAATCCTCAATACCTCCTTTAATCCATGGATTTGAGGTTCTCACGTAATCTGCGGACAAAGCTGAGTGCTTTGCCCACAGATTCTCATCCAACTCCACATTCGACTCGTCTGGAGTACACCCACCTGACTTCCCTATTAGAACTGAGGCCAAACTGCACGACGTATATATTACCCCGACAGTAGTATCCAGAGTAATTTCAAAACTCGACCTCCATAAGGCGTGTGGAGACGATGGAATCCCGGTGATAGTCCTTAAGAGGTGTGCTCCTGAACTTTCCCCTGTCCTCTTTAAACTATTTAACTACTGCTTTTCTGCTTCCTGCTTTCCTGCATGCTGGAAGTTCTCTTCAGTTGTTCCTGTATTTAAGAATTGTGGTGAACCCTCGGACCCATCCAACTATCGCCCTATCAGTCTTCTACCAATATTCGGGAAAGTATTTGAGGCTATAATCAATGCTGAAATAGTTCATCATCTCACCGCCCACAAACTGTTCTCTGACAGGCAATATGGATTCCGCTTTGCCAGGTCCACGGCCGACCTGCTAACAACCGTAACGGAGTACATGCTACAGGCCCTTGATGAGTCTGACGAGGCTCGCGCGGTTCCTCTGGACATCTCCAAGGCTTTCGACAGGGTTTGGCACTCGGGCCTCCTATGCAAACTACGCGGTTATGGTATTACTGGTCGCCTGCTTGACCTAATCCAATCTTTCTTAAATAACCGCAAAATGAAGGTCGTTCTGAATGGGTGCGCCTCTTCGTCCTAAAGCACGAATGCTGGTGTCCCACAGGGCTCTATCCTGGTCCCAACACTGTTCCTTATTTTCATCAACGACCTCCCAGATGAGATCAAGTCCCAAGTAGGCATCTATGCAGATGACACAATATACTCCCGCACCAGCAAGAAACCTGTCGTGGCGAACAGACATAATCTTGCTGCTGACCTTGAACGGGATCTACACTCTGTGGTGAACTGGGGCAAGAAGTGGCTTGTCAACTTCAATTCATCTAAGACCAAGCTGTTGTCTGTCAACCATTACAGGCAACCTCTCCTGCCTCCCATAAGCATGGACCAAGCGATTCTCCCGGAGAGTAATACACTACGCCTCCTCGGACTTACCCTGTCCTCAGACCTCAAATGGAACCACTATATTGAATCCATAGCAAAATCTACTGCTAAGAAGGTTGGGTCACTATGTCGATCCAAGATGTTTTTTCCACCTGAATCCATCCTGTATATATACAAGTCAACCATCCGTCTGTGCATGGAGTACTGCTGCCATTTATGGTCAGGTGCCCCTGCCGTTCTCCTCAGTGTTCTTGACAGGCTCCAAAGGAGAGTCTGTAATGTGATAGGTACTGATCTGGCGGCTCGACTGCAGCCACTTCCCCATCGTCGAAATGTGGCCTCCCTTTGTCTCTTCTATAAATACTTTCATGGCTTCTGCTCGGAGGAGCTTAAGTCACTGATGCCTCCTCAACAGGTGTTTACTCGTGCAACCAGACTGGCAACTGGGTCCCACCCATTCACAGTCAGGTTAGCCAAATTCAGACGACAATCCTACTCCTGCAGCTTCTTCTCTCGCACTTCCCGCCTGTGGAACTCACTCCCGTATTCTTGCTTTCCTGACGGCTACAACCGCCAGAAATTTAAATGCAAAGTCAATACTCATCTACTAACCACTGGACTCTAGCTCTCTCCCCTCCCCTGTATAACCTTCCCTTTCTCTCCACCTATGTATCTGTCATCGCACCTGCTTTCTCAGCTTTCTGTTGTTCCTTTCTAACTAGTTTGTACTCCTCATTCTTCTCTAATTAATCTTTTTACATTTATGTAGCCCCCTGCACATCAGTGGCGCTTCCGCCTTGCTCAGGGTGAAATGATTAAAAAAAAAAAAATTATATCAAAAAGCAATTTGATTTGGTTTACTACTTTTCCTCAGTTTGTAAGTTGCTTCTCTTTTCTATTGGTCAGAATAAATTTCACACAGACTCACAAAACTTTGCCTTGGTCTTTTCTTCAGCCCAGAGCCAATCCCTTTTTCTATTGGTCAAAAGAGATTTTTGCATTGGTGAGTTTGAAAACAGTGAAAAAAAGAGTTATTTTTATTCCGTATTCACCACACAACACCTATTAAAGCTATCAAAATATTTAAAACTCTAATAAAACAGCTGAATGCCACTCTACAAAATATAGATGAAGACTTACACTTTCTTGTTGAGTGTAATGTTTCAGATGTAGCAGTGACAGCTACTTTAAACCAGAGAGGTAGACCAGTGGCTTTTATGCCACAGGTCCTGCAGGGGAGTGAATTGCATTATGCTTCCAGAGAAAAAGAAACAACAGCAAAAATCAAAGCTGTTAGGAAGTGGAATCAGCTCCTTGCAAAACAACATTTTACCTTGATTACAGACCAATGTTCTGTGATATTCATGCTTGATAACCACAAGAAGACCAAAATTAAAAACAAATTTAAAATGGCAAATTGATCTGTCTGCCTTTAGCTACTCGATATGTTATCAGCTTGGAAACAACAATGTTGTCCTGACACACTAGAATATTTTGCTGATCAGAGTCTTCATCAAACCTTGCTGATCTGGATCAGGGACTATGCCTTCCTGGAATTGCACAAATGCTTCATTTTGTATGAACTAAGAACCTACCCTTCTCAACAGAAGAAGTAAAGGAAGTACATTCATGTTAACTATATGCAGAACTTAAGCTAGATTTTTTTTGCTTAGAGAAGGGAACTTTAATTAAAGCTACCCAACCAATGGAATGTCTAAGCATGGATTTTAAAGATCCTCTACCTTTAACTTCAGGTAATGTTTATATCCTCACCATTGTGGATGAATATTCCTGATTTCCCTTTACTTTTCCATGCCCAAATATGCATTTATTGACAACAATAAAATGTCTGGACCAGTTATTTGCACTAACTGATCTTCCAGATTGTATTAACTCTGATAGAGGTTTCTTCTTTTCTATCAAAAGAAATAAAGGCCTATCTATTAAATAAGAGCATTGCTGCAAGCAAGACAACACCCTACAACCCCAGTGGTAATGGACAGGCAGAAAGATACAATGGTATCATCTGGAAACGGTATCATCTGGAATTAAACTTGCCCTTAAGTCAAACAAATTGGATGATCATATAAAAAATTGAACCTATTGAACCCAAAATTGATCAATTTTGTTACTGTGTATTATAAGAAAATTTAAAGGGTTGTCCCAACGTAGGACCCTTTTATATTTGTAGATTTTACATTTTTAGATGTTTTATTAATGTAATTCTCCCTACATTGCTGGGTTTTTATCATAAATGTTGGCATCTGGTTTGGTGTTGCATTTATTTTTCTTGGCAGTGGTGTTAAAGATCCTAGTCTTAGGAATAACTAGTTTATTTTCAAATTTTGTTGATAGTTACATTACTTACATTGTTTGGAGTGTTGTCCTCATCTTTATTGCCATGTTTACGATATTTCAGCCGTTGTACTACTTCAGGTGCTAGGAATTTTGAACCGACCTCTTTGTTTCGATCATTAGGGTATATCATTCTCATTACATGTGTGATGCCACTTCTGGTACCCATGTAGTTATCTCCCTTTAACTCTCTAAGTTACTTGTTCACTACTGCTGTAGCCTGGTATTGAACTCACAACTCTTTGGGTCAAATCAATGGAACATCTTTATAGGCCATGTGTCTTTGAGGACATCTGTGAATGAAGTTCTGGTACTTATAAATCTAATATCTCAGTAACCATTTTTTATTGCAATCTTTGATGCTAATGATTTTCTCTAGCTCTCTGTATTACTGGTTTCCATATTGTATTCATTTCTATGCTTGGCCAGCTGAGGAATTTTTTGTGGTGCCGATTCTTTAAGTGTACATAGTTTCCAATGGTGTTCTCTATCAATTATTTCAAGTTCATCCCAGAAGGGGTGGTGTTATATGGAATAAGTTGTAACAAAAAAAAAAAGAGAGAAAATGATTTACCAAAACACAACTAAAATATAAACAAATATTTAATTTACAAAAAACATAAAATAAAAAATATATACAAATATACAATTTTGGCATTCAAAACAAAAACATAGAGTTTACTACTGGCAAGTGTTACGAGGGGAGAAGGGAAGGTAAGTATCTTTACCACGTTAGGACTAGCAAAGTTGTCCAAGTGCTATACTGGAAATCCTCAAATATATAAAGATTAACTTTTGGTTTGCTCAATGAAAGTAATCAAAAATTCTATTTACCTATTTAGTTCCATAGGGTTCTCTTTTGAATCAAGCCGGAGTTGACAATGCCAGAAATTCCTTTTTAACAACTGACGACTCTCTTCAAAAAACCTATTTTTATTGGGTCTAGCAACTAATTAGCATATTTCTTGAATTCTCTAGAATCATCTAGATTTTTTTTTAATATACTGGAATGATCTAGAATCTTCCAAACGTTCTATTTCTAATTTCTCTATTTTACTACTACTTCATGAATTAAAACTTTTTTGTATTAACAAGTAGGACTGAGTAGAATTCCTTACTATAACTTTTAACCTTTTGTTAACTTTATTAATATCTTTTATATAAAAATACTTCCTTGTAACAGTGGTGATTCCCTTTCTCCCTCTATATTATGCCTGATTTTTCTATCTCCTCTCCTGTTAGGGCCATGTGGTGTTCTTGCAGCCTTATCTTAAGGGGGCGGCAAGTTTCTTTTTTATATTTCCTTCCACAGCTACATGGAATGGTGTACATACAGTCCTTAGTTATGCTTTCCTCTATTTGAGGTCTTATTCAGGAGAGGTATCTGCGAAGTGTAGAATCACTTTTGAAGGTCATCCTGTTATATGAACCACAGATCCTTTGTATTTTTTCCAAAAACCCTTTCATATAGGCTGTGTTTTGAGAGTTGTTATGCCCATGCACCCTCCCTTCCACGTTTATTGGAGGGTTTGGTTCGAAATTCCTCGCCCCTGAAGAAAGCTGGAGCATACAATGGCCGAAACATTGTAAACATGGCAATAAAGATGAAGACAACATTCCGAATAATGTAAATACTACCTCATCTCAGAAAGATAGACCAATACTTTGTTGATGATGCTGTTGGTAGGATTATGTATATTGTGATTTTTGTTGTCAGTAGTGGTAGTTGCTTATTTTTTTTTTTAATAATGGACTTTGTATGTGTGTTTTCTAGCATTGAGGATGAAATGCTGTGGGTACTGAAGAAGTTTACGTTTTTTTCAATGTATTTTTCTTCCTTGTCTATATACTAGATTCTAAGGGCTCTGAGCTAAAATCCCATGAAGAGTCCTGATTTTATTTTTGGGTTGTGGTGGGAATATAAATTAATTAAATCATTTTTGAGTTTTTAATGCGTGCTGGGTTGATGGTGCCTAGGAATGGAGTTAGGATTTTTGCAATTGCTTTAGCTAGATTGTTAGGGCACTGTTGATTCAAGACACAATAGATCTGATCGGTTTGTACATTTTAAGCCTACAACACCCACTCATATAGAGTGGGTGTTGTAGGCTGGTATTCTATTAATCTAGTCCAGGATTTGTTTAGTATGTTTTAGCAGTTTGACTGTTTTTGTTGAAATTTTGTGTCTGTATTTAATGTCTGTTGGTTATGAAAAACCATCAGTAAAGTGTTATCATTTAAGAGGAATTCTAATCTTTTAATGTAGTTATTAATGTCCATGATGACTCTTCTGCCTCCTTTATCAGATGGTGTTATAATTATATTTTTTATTCCTAGATAGGTTTTTTAGTGGCAGCAGTTATCTCTTGGGTAGTGTTGTTTCTTCATGTGAGCAAGGATGCTATGATATCTTCATCAAAACTCTTTTTGAAGTCTGTGTGGTTACATCTATGGTTTTTGGTTAAAGTTGTTTGGGTGTCTCCTTTTCTTATTCCTGTTGTAAATTTTAAGCTGAGATTTAGTCGCCATCTGAGTGATGAAAATTTTAGTGCTAGAGATGTGAGCATGATTTAGGTTACTGATCTTCCACCATCTACAGTATGTGCAAAGGTTGATTTGCATGTATTCTAGGTGATTTATTTATCTAATGTTTATGTATAAAATGGTTTATCACAAGCTCTCAACTATGGAGTTGCATAGGATGTTTTCTCTATGTGGTGTCTTTCTGATAAATGCTGCTTTATCATGTGAGATTTTTATGAAGGAGTTCTGCATATGTAAGTAGGTAGTTGTGGATGTAATTGGGAAAAATATCTGTGGTGGTCTTCAGTAGTTTATAAGTGCTTTTGGGAATGATTTTCTCAGAAATGTAGTTGAGTAGGAAACTTCTTCTATTTCTCAGGTAGTAACCTGATAAAAGTATTTTTTTGTACAGATAGATTACATGTTGATGTCCTTTTGAAGTAGCTTCTATCTTTGGACAAGATGAACTGGGATCAAATATTGATCAAACATGTAAACAGACAGAATAATAGGATAAAGAACAAATAGGAAATGTTTATAAGTCTAACATGTTTCACTTTTGTTAAAGCTCCATCTGAGAATAAAATATGGAGTAAAAAGGAAAATTCTCGTACTTTAAATTGTTGTGTTTGTTTAAGCAGACCTTACATGCATCTGTCTTGTTAAGCAGCATCCATGTGTTTTATACATGTGTATCATAATTTTGTTTTGCTTGTGCAGGATTCTTTGTCTTCCTTTTTTAATAGAAAGCATGAAATAGTAAATATTTCTTGTAGTTACAACCTAACATTCCTTTGAGTAATTAAAGTTCATTTTATTTTTTAATGTAATAAGAAACTATTTGTTTTTGCAAAATTTCACATTTTTAAATAAGTGTTTAATCAAAATAGTTTCTCTACTGAGGTATTTACAAAGAAACATTTGTTCTATGGCATTTCATTAGTCTTTGTTACTTCGAAATTTTGATATCTTTTTAGCTAAAATAATAGTTGGCAGTGAAGATAGAGAACTGTACTTGAGTGCACTTTCTTTTAAGCCTGCTTTATTTGGTTTAATGTTCTAGTGTTCTAGAAAGATACAAGACTACTATATCTGAAACTTATTTTAAACAGGATGAGTTTTCACTTTATATTCAAAACCTATAGAAATGTCAAACTTTAAGTAATCAGTTGAATACATTTGGTGATAAGAAAATATGATCTGATTCAGTAAATCATATTGCTGCTATGTACCAGTGCTCCCATGATAATATTAGGTAGAATCAGCATTTAAAAATACTGATAAATGCTTTCTTCTAATTCTACATTTTATTAGTTTTGGATATCTTGTGTGACATTTTAAAAGGTAGCTTATTAATCAAATTAAAATCTTTTGTAATATGCTATAGTCCTAGTACTACTTGTAGATATCACGAAGTTATTAAATCTTGAAAAAACATTCAATTAATTCTAGTCATAAATATTTATCATTTATATATAAGCCTCAAAAATTGTGTATCAATATACTGTTATCATGTAAATCCAAGAGTGGAGCCCAGGTTTGAAAAATGTTCATTATTTAACTACCTTGTTTCAATTTTTAATCTTGAAAAATCTTTCTCTTAGTGCACAATAATGGAAAAATAATCTATCAGTTCCAAGAAGAAAAGCTTTCATTAGCCATTCTAAGTTGAATTATCTTTTGACATATAATGGATTTTAATTATTGACTATTACCAGGGCTCGGGCTTTACATATTTTCTTATGCAAGTAATAGGCTAATGGGCACTGAAAGAAAGTAAAAATTGACAATGTCATGATATTTAATACAATTTCATTGTTTTTAGATATGAGAAAAAGAAGAATCATTACAAAAAACATATTTATTTTAATACCATTAAAATCCTTAACTGCCAATATAAAGTTGCAGATCAACCGGTTTTATAATCTTTTATTCCTTTGAGTGACGTGGCTTCCATTGCTTTAAGTAGTTAAAGCTAGAAAGATAAAATAAAAATTGGTATAAATAAACTAAATAATTTCATTTTCAGTTAGTAAAAAAAGCACAATTATGACATGATAAAAGATAAAATTTGAAGAAATACGATTTTTTCTATTATTTTAATTGGGTATATATACAAACCAAGGAATATATGTATAATAGATTCTTTAAAGCTTCTATTTATACAGTCAGTAATTCATTCTAGATATTAATAATACTATAAGTTGGTATTTATTAAAAAGGTATTCTAAAAAGAATTTATATCCAAGTACAAGGAGGTACTAAAAAGATTTTGGTTTTACCAAGGAGACTTAAAAAAACATATTTGATTATTTGGTAAGATTTTGAGAAATGGGCTTGATCAAGAAATATTCAACAGTGTCAAGCTTAAATTTGCAAGTTTTTTTTTAGGTAACTAGAGTTTACATACAGGTAGTAACAGAACCTTGTTGATCATAATTTTTGCCTGAAAAGTGCTGTTTTAATATATAAGTGAACATAACTTATTCAGAGAAAGATGTAGCTAAAATGCTATGATTTATGAATCTATTATAATTAATTATGATTTGGTTATATATATATATATATATATATATATATATATATATATATTGCATCAAGGTGTGAAATTTTGCAAGTTTTGTGCGTGCAAAGAAAATTCCTCTATTTCTAACAAAATCAATGAGTCGGTGCTTAGCATTTGAATTTTTAAATCTAGAACTTGTTTTGTTCACTACAAAGTTACTAACATTTTATAAAATGTAGAAATAATTTTGTTTTATATTTAAAAGCAAAGTAGAAAATGTAATTAGGAAAATTTAATAGATATTAGAAGGTAACTTAATTGTATAGAATTTAATAAATGTACTTAGCTTAAAAATATTTAAACTATTGCATAAAAACAGTAATATTAGTCACAAACAAGTTGATTATTATGCAGTATTACAATTTATAAGCTATGTTTACATTGAACTCTTTATTGGAAGAAAAATATTGAATGCAAAGAGAATATTAAATTTAAAAGTGGATGCTTTTGAAGGTACAATATTGCAAATTATAACATTGAATTTATTATTTTACAAAAGTTAAAAGAAAAAACATTCATTTTCTGGTAAAACCAGTCAGAAACAACAACAGCATAAAAATGTGTAAATTTTTTCTGATATAATATAAAAAATAATATAAAATTTAATTTTAAAATATAACCCATTTTATAAAGGAGTAAATTGAAGAAAAATCAAGTATTCTGCAACTTAAGCTTTGTTAGATCTTTCAAGGTTTCAAATACTGTAACAAAGAAATTGAAAACAGATTTTCATGTTATTTTTGCTTGATTATTAGATGATGGGGGAAAAAAAAAGAAACTTTTATCACCATAATTCCGAGAATTTACAATTGATTAGGTAAATAATCTGTGAATAAAAAAATGCATGTGAACATTGTTGAGACAATTCAAGGGAAGTAACTCCTCACTAATTTTAATAAGAAATATTAAGCACCAGCTGAGAAAATATGAGAAGTAGCAACTTAAGGTGTAGAGCGATTTCTTCGGATGGTAAGAGAAAAATCTTTCAATGTTGGTATTTGTAAATACAGAAAGATTTGGATTTTACTAAATGAGAATTCAACCAAAACTATAGCTGCTTATATAGAACAAAGTAGAATTGTGCATTTTTGATTTTCAGGCAATAGCAAACATATTTCAACAATTTCATAGTTCAATTTGTAGACTCAATATATCATCTGGAATCCAGTGTATGATACAAATGACAATGCCATCACAAATGCATGGCTTATTCCAATTTTATTACTGTAAACAAGCTCTGCAAAATGTGAAAAAGTGAAAGGTATGTCTGATGCCATTCTTCGAAAGTCATTTTATTTTATTAAAGGATCTGCTTCATTTTGGAATTGAACATTTTTAATGCTGTGAGAGTTGCAAATAGTATTTTTCTATAAAAAAAGAACAAAATTAACTGACATAACTTATATGTCAAAACATTTGATTATTTATCTCTTTGTGTTTCTCTTTTAGATTTTTCCAATAATATTTACTTATAACTTATTCAACACCATTAAAGATTTTGAATTGACTGCTATTAAAAAGATAGAAAGCTATTGGCTATTATTTAAATGTCAAAATTTAATATTTAAGAGGTATTAAGAGAGAAAATGCAAATCTTTCATTTATATTATTCTGAATATTTACTTATTCTTTTATACAGAAGAAAAATAAGTGAATAAAAACTTACATTTTGTGGCAATTAATGTATTGCCATAACTACAGGATATTGATGTCACACAGAAGGGTTCTTCATTACAGAAGTTTACTCTTTCTGGAATATTTGCTTTTTCAATAGCTCTACCTAACCGACCACGTGATGAATTACCCCAAGTAAATACTTGATTATCTGTTGAAAAGTAGAATAGAAAACAAAATGTCAAAGACTAAAAAGAAAATTGTTTCAATGCTGGCATGGCTAAGGTGTCAAAATGAATACTTTCATATTTTTGATGATATATTTTTAGAGTTATATCTTAAATATAATTCAGTGAGACTGTGAGTTATTATTTTTCCTTCATATAAACACAAATATAATTATTATAAAAAAATGCATACACTGTGTCAGAATTTATATGTAAGTCAATGTTTTCTCAATAAAAATGTTTCTGACTGATTATGTGAAAATTTTCTAGATATATTCATATGATAAATATGCCATGATGTTCAACTTAAATGTTTTTTATTAAAAAATAATTACAGAATATTTAGTGGTGTGCGGTTTTATTATGCAACTTGAGGATTGTTCATATTGGGAATAAATACATAGAAATTGAATATCAATAAATAGATTATTGTATCAGACATATAAAGATTGTTGTACTTTATAAGAAAGATATAAGAGAAACAATAAAATTTACTTTATATTATAACTTATATTGTGTTCCCATAACTCATTTACTGAGTTATGGGAACACAATATTGGAAATTGTGAAAAACTGAAAAATTGTTACAAAAATGAGTTGATAAAAATTAAAAGAATAAGAAAAATTAGTTGATGAAACAAAATGTTTGAAGAAGCAGGTGTTGCAAGGTAAATATACAGAATATTGGCTAATGACAGAAATGCATGCAAACAAACACCATTAAAAAAAGAAATGTCTAAGTTATGAAAAGAAATGAAAACTGATTTCTCAATAGTAACTTTAAGTGTTGAATGTAGAGCTATATTGTATGAACCTGATGGCTAGTCTGAAAAAGGTTTGAAATAGTCAACCAAAACAACTTAGAAAACAACTGTTAAGGAGAATGGTGTAATGTTTCAGTTTAGGTTTTAGCAGTAAAATCATGGTCTCTTTCAAAGTTGATGATGGTGTCATATTAAACAGAGAATTATTGTAAGTTCTAGGACAAGATGTATTTTGAGTAATATAGGTCACAACTAAAAAGCTTTAAAACTAAAGAGTAGATTCATACAAGACACATTTTGTCAATCTTGTCAAAAATAGTTTTCAAATACATTAAATTAAGAGTGGCCTCTAACTTCTAAAGTTATTAATCCAATAGAAAAGCTCCTCATCTATCATTAAAATAAATGTATTTTCTTCTTTATGTGCCATGTCCTTTCAGGACGCAGACGATCATGAACCTCCACTTGTCCCTATCACTTTTCATTCTTATCACTTTTTCTTTTGGTATCTCTCCCAAATCCTGCTCCACCATCCACTTGCCCAAGCCCATCAAGTATGTCTACATTGCTTTCCCCTGTCTCTCTTTCCTTCTATCAGTCCCATGAGTATTAGATTCTCCAAACCCTCCTTCCTCATTGTGTGTCTCAGAAACTTCAGCTGTCTTTTCCTGATTTTAAGTATAAGTTTCTTTTTCGTTTCTATCCTCTCAAAAACCTTATTGTTGCTCAGATGTTTGGTTCATGCTATCCTCAGCATCCTTCTGTAGAACCACATTTATGTTGCTTTGAGACTCTTCTTCATCATTCATTGCCATATAAGAGGACAGATGTCACATAACAGTCCAGTACTCTTTTCTTTGTTTTCAACAAAATCTTCTTGTCACTCATTACTCTGCTTAGTTTTTGAAATGCATTCTCAACCATGCGAATGCACCTTCGGATCTCACTGTCACACTTTCAGTTCTCTGTCAGAACATTTCCTATATATTTAAATTTCTGCACCTGCTTGATTTTAGTATCATGGACCTGTAAGCATTTGGGGCTTATCTTTTTGCTGATGATCATGCATTCAGTTTTATTGTAGTTTATGTTTAGTCATTTCTTCTTGCTTTCCCTTGCTACCTTTTTTAGAAGGTCCTATATTTTCCTTTCCATGTCTGCTATCAGCACTGTGTAGTCTGCATATTTTATATTTTTAAGATTGTGGTTGCCAATGATGACTCCTGGTAGAATTGTTTCGCTGTACAGGTTGAATAATTCAAACTGTCACTAGCTGATAATTAATAGCCTTTGAGTTGGGAAAGGCTAGAGCGTTTACATTTGTTAAACAGTTCTTTATATTTTTAAAAGATTCAATCTCTTCCTTAGTAAGTGTTATTGTCTTAGAGTTTTGTTCGAGATGCATTCGCTCTGTCAGCAGTAATATTATGTTGCTGAAATTTGGTACATGTTTTCTATAAAAATTCGCCATTCCGATAAATCTGTGTTCTTTTTTTTTTAATCATGTCACCCCAAGCAAGGCATTCCACTGCCACTATAGTACAGGGGGTTACATAGAGGGATTGGGTATAGGAAATGTCAGGAGGGTGATAGATGAGTTAGGATGTACATAGGGAGAGAGCTGGAGAGAATGGGTGTGAGTTAGTGTGTTAGGAGGTGTCTATTGACCATACATTTAAACTCCTGGAGGTTGTAGCTGTTGGGGAATCAAGCATGCGGAAGGGAATTCCACAGGTGGGAAGTGCGAGAAAAGAAGCTGTTGGAGTAGAAATTGCGGTTACATTTCATTGGTTTCACTGTAAAAGGGTGGGACGTAGTTGCCAATCTAGTATCTCATGCAAATTCACACCTAGGGGGCACCAGAGATTTAAGTTCATCAGAGCAGAAGCCATGAAAGTATTTATAGAAGAGGCACAGGGAAGCCACGTCATGCCGGTGAGAGAGTGACTGCAGGCAGTCAGCTAAGTCGGTATCAATCACATTACAGATTCTTTGCTGTATTTTGTTAAGAACCCCGAGGAGAATAGCAGGGGCACCCGACCAGATGTGGCAGCAGTATTCAATACACAGGCGGATGGTAGATTTATATAAGTGCAGGATAGATTCAGACGGAAAGAATTTCCGGGCCCTGCACAGAGAGCCGACTTTCATAGCAGTGGATTTAGCAATGGATTTGATGTAGTCATTCCACTTGAGATCCGGTGAGAGTGTTAGGCCAAGCAGGCGTAGTGTTTTACACTCTGAGAGACAAGCCTGTTCCGTGCTAATGGGAGGGAGGTGGTGGTTAATTGACAGCAGCTTTGTTTTGGAAGAATTGAATTTTACGAGCCATTTCTTACCCCTATCCACAACAGATTGGAGGTCCTTTTCAAGCTCGACAGTGAGGTTCGCCTTGTCACCAACACCAGATTTTTGATCGAGGCGAGAGTAAACTGTAGTATCATCGGCATACATGCCTACTTGTGATCTTATGGCATCGGGGAGATCATTGATGTAGATTAGAAAGAGCATAAAACCTAGGATAGAGCCTTGGGGGACACCTGCATTTGTAGGGTAGTTCTGGGAGGCATGTCCGTTTAATACCACCTTCAGTGTGTGGTTAGAGAGGAATGACTGGATTAAGTCCAACAAAAGTCCAGTTATGCCGTAGCTTCACAGTTTCCATAGAAGGCCGGCATGCCATACTCTGTCGAATGCTTTAGAGATATCCAATGCGACGGTTTGGGCTTCACCATTCTTGTCGAGAGCCTGGTATATATACTCGGTGATGGTCGTTAGCATATCAGCAGTAGACCTGGTGAAGCAGAAGCCATACTGTTTGTCTGAGAGGAGCCCTGGGCTGTGAGATGCTGAATGACCTTGGCATTGATAACGGCTTTGAACACTTTGCTGAAGATCGGAGGAAGGGTGATAGGGCGGTAATTTGCGGGGTCCGAGGGTTCACCAGTGTTCTTAAATATTGGAACCACAGAAGAAGACTTCCAACAGGCAGGAAAGCAGGAGGAAGATAGGCAGAGGTTGTAGAGCTTAGAAAGGACAGAGGAGAGTTCAGGGGCACATTTCTTCAAGACTATGATTGGGATTCCGTCCCCACCACTCGCTTTGTGAGGGACAAGTTTTGAGATTATGCTAGAAATCAGCGAGGGCGTGATGTGGACGTCATTCAATTGGGCCTCAGTTCTAGATAGGAAGTCTGGTGTATGGACTCCAGACGAATCCAGACTCAAATCGGTCGAGAATCTACAAGCAAAGCATTCAGCCTTGTCCCCTGAGGAGGCGAGGACCTCAAACTCGTTGATTAGTGGGGGTATTGAGGACTTACTCTTGGTAAGCAAGCTTTTACAGAGGCGCCAGTAGTCTTTGGATCCAAACTTAGAGGATGCTATGCGCTGCTTCATTCTGGCAGCAAACAGCATCTTAGCTTCTTTAAGTATCTTTTTACACTTATTACGAGCTGAGGTGAAAAGGCGCCTGTTTTGGTCCAACGCGTGGCTATGATAAAGCCGGAAGAAGTGATTCCGGTGGGCAATGGTGGCCAAGCAAGCAGGCGAGAACCAGGGAGACAAATGGGATTTAAGCTGAAATTTCCTGGCAGGGATGAAAGCATCAATGCCAGCCTTAACCCAGGAGGAGACCTCTGATGCACAGACTTCAATGGGAAGACTAAAAACATTGTTCCAAGGGACGTTGCAGAGGAAGTCACGGAACAAATCCCAGTCTGCTCTTTGATAGCAGTTGGATATTCTGCTGGTCTGGGTTTCTTGGGTAGGGGTGGAGTGGAATGAGATGTTAACAGAAACTACGGCATGGTCAGAATTTTCGAGAGGGCAGAGCTGTCTGGTGGTGCAAGAATTTTGGGTCGAAGTGAAGCAGAGGTCTAGTAGTGAGTCCCTTCCATTAGGACTATTGGAGAAACGCGTGGGGAAGTCCACCACTTGCGTAAGGGATTGGGAGATTGAAAAATTAATGGTGTGGACACCAGCAGGGCCAGTTACAGAGTTTTCCAGCCACTTAGTGTGGTGGGCGTTAAAGTCACCAAACATGAAAATATGGGCAGATGGGTGAGAAGAAATGGCCTTGTCAATATTGTCAGAGATGCTGTCAAGTACTGAACAGTCAGAGGAGGAGGGGGAGCGGTAGAGGAAGAAGAGATAGCTAACAGAGCTTAGAAGTGAGAGACGGAAGCACATGAAAGACTGGTCCAGGGATTCAAGAGATGTTACTCTAGCTAGGGGGAGGTGTTCGCTGACATATACATCAAGCCCATGCATATGGACGTTGGAGTCCTTCCTGAAGAGGGGAAGGTAACCAGGAACATAGAACTCAGAGGAGGGGATAAACAGGTCAAGGTTAGTTTTACATAGGGCTAAGATATCAGGTGAGTTAGTTCGGAGGAATAATTCTATGCTATAAAAGTTAGTGTGGATACCGCATATGTTTGTGAAAGAGACACAGACAGGTTTGGGCGTTTTCTTTCTTGATACACGGCACAATTCTGTTTCCTTTCTTGTTTTGACGAATAAGAATTTGTACACTCGTTTTTTTTTTCTTATCTGGAGTTGTTTAAGATGAAATGGGTTGATTCATGCTATTTTCTCTAAATGCGCTTTCCCTTCCTTCATCGTTAATCAGAGTTCAGCAAAACACGACTTGCTTTGTTGAGACCCAGCAAGCAACTGACTAAATTTCTACTTTAAATTTCTCTTCCTATGTGATTTCCTTTTGGCGCGAATATTAACTCTTGCTGCTTCCATGACTTGCAACCAACTTCGATGTCTGGTTTATTTCCTGTCTGGCTTTTATCTGGGTCGCCTATCCTTGACCTGATATTCCAAAGCTAGTGCTGGTCATTCATGTGATCAACCTCTTGTTACTACGCAAAGGCTATTCTCATATGCGTAGGTGTGTGTGTGCTGTTATCTTTATATCTGTAACACATTAAACTCAATAAACATGGGTGTTTTGATTGTCACTGCTTGTATGGATAGATCCTGGTTAATGATCATTTGTTCTGTGTCGTTTCTTTTTTCTGCCATTGTTCTTGTTGAAATTTTTTTTGGATGTCGGGGTTCGCCAATTTATAGTGGAGTGTGTGTTCTTTGGACATTGGGAGTGTTTACTATGTCCACCATAGTTTATGGATATAGAATACAGCGCAGTACGTAATCTGTTCAATGAAACAATGTCAAAGATTAACACTCAGGATTCAGACACTCTACTGAATTGGATTAGATTGTGAATACTCAGAAAAATATGGCCGACTTTTATACATGTTGCATTGAATATTTTGAGCCTTCTGATTGGTTAACCCTTCTATTGTTGAACTATAAAATGGGTCAGTCTATTGATGGCTCACTAGTATACAAAACTACCCCAAAAAACACTAACAGGGAGTCACCAGTTTATAGTGGGGTGCGTATTCTTTGGACGTCGGGAGACTAGTTTATAGTGGGTTATCTGTTATAGTGAAGTGTATGTGTGTTGAAACAGATTAGTTTCATTTGGCCTTGTTAGTAGATAGCCTACTATAATAGGGGTACAAAACAAGAAAATCAAATTGTATATAGAAACAACAATTAAGGTTTTTACAAATAAAAGTAATGTCTACAAATAAAAGTAATGGTTGCTACAAGGTCGTTAAAATGTTCATAGTAGTAATTGTTGGAAAGAGTATATGTGTATGTATGTGTGAGCTTTTGTTTGTTAAGAGTGTCTTTGAAGTATTCGTTCAGTCTTTAGGGCAGATTAAGTAGACTGGTGAATAATGAAGAAAATGAAGATGAGAGAGAAAGAGAGGCAATAATAATATGATAGCTTGACAAAAAACATGTTAATTATGCTCGTATTTTCTCTAATGCGACCGTTTTCTTGTCTCGTCCTTTTATTTCATTTCAAACAGGTCATTTGGGAATTCACACCCGGATATAATTCTGGGCTTCCCATTGGACGACAAACTTTGCGTCGGCTTGCAAAAAGGGTCAGGTAAAGGAATTTGGTTTTTGTTTTTTTTTATAATTAAAGATTTTTTGAATTTTTGATTTTTTTTTAGATGTTTTCTAGTTTGCTATTTGCCCAAAAATATTTCACATCGAGGTGTGAAATTTTGCGAGTTTTGTGTACTAAGTTTGTACATCCCAGAAAGTTTGTTTTTATTTTTTTTAATTTTTTCTAACAAAATCAATGAGTCAGATTTGAATTTTAAATTGTGAATTTGTTTTGTTCACTACCATCTATAAAACACAGGTACACGTCCTTCTGCATTTGTATTGCTCTTTATGATAACATTCTGAGCATAAATATTGTGTTTCTTGTTCCAATGTCTTTGACAAACCTGCACTGATTTTGCTGTGTTAATCATCAGAATATGGATGATGAGTTTTGTTATGTGCCTCATTAAACTGATTGTTTGGGGAAGTTCACATTTCTCTACACCTGGCTTCTTAGGCAGTACTCTGAAAATTGATCTGCTTAAGTCTTCTCATATATTGCCACTGTTGTAAATTTAATTTATTATTGCTGGAATTCTGTCTATGTTAAAATCATCTAAGGCTGTCAGCATCTCTATTACAATACCATCTGGTCCTGCTGCTTTGTCCCTATTCAATTTAGACAGTGTAGCTTCCACTTTGGTTTTTAATATTTCTGATCTGTTGATATTGCTAGTTGTTTTCTCTTGTTGCGAAAAAGATCTTTGATATCTTTTTCTTCTTGCTGAAGTATTTTTTTCTTTTTCTAATATGAGTATTCCATCCTTGGATTTTATACATCCTGTTACTGAGCATGTCTTTTGTCCTGTTAGTTCCCTTATTTTTTTTATATCTCCTTTATTTGTCATACTCAATCTCGCTATCTTTGCACATTTGTCATTGAGCCAGTCTTCTTTAGCCTGTCTGCATTTTCTCCTTATTTTTTTGTGTAGTTTCCTGCATTCTGTTCCATGTCTTGGTATTGTTTTCTGTCTCCTTTGCATCATGTCAAGAATCTCACCAGTGATCTACTCATTTTTCCTCTTACAACTGTTTTCCTCAAGGATGATGCTGTTTGCTTATGTCACTAGAGCTAATCTTAGTGTATCCCATTTTGAGTTTCCATTTCCAAATATTCTCTCTTGTATTTTTTTCACACCATCCACATATATTTCCTGCAAATTTGGGTCATTCACAAGTCTGGGAGTTATATGTAAACAGAAGTTTATGAAGTTTCATCCTTAGTTTATATATAACCTATCCAAGTGCTTCCACAGTCAGCACTTGGATAGGTTTTGCAGTGAACAACTGTGTTCCTGAATCTTTTGTTGATAGTTATGTAACCAATTTGATTTTTTGTTTCTCTTCCTGGGCTTCTTCATGCCCATAATTGTCTTGGGTGTTCTTGAAACCAGGTGTTACTTACTACCTGGTCATTTGCTGTGCACCATTGAACCCATTTCTCTGTCGTTATTGCAGTTTCCTAGTCTGAAATTGCCAATTGTTTCCCCTTCCCTTTCCTCACCTACATTCAGGTCTCGCATGATAATTCTAATTTCTTGTGACTTGCACTGAGCCATGGCATTGTCTAGTATGGTGTAGAAAGATTTGATTTCTTCTTTTGTATTTTGTGTTGTCAGTTCATATACCATTATAACAAATATGTTGAAGGGCTTTCCTTTCAAATAACCAGAAGAATTCTTTCAGTTAACTGGCAGTATTCCAGAATACATTTTTTTCATATCTTGATACAGTATCAGGCTGACTCCTTTTTCATTATTTTTACCGCCTGTATATATAATTCTGTGGTTGTCACTATATGAGGCTGAAAAATAATTTTGAAGCAATGAAGATATATGGAAAACAATAAATATTTTTAGAAGTTAAAATTGAAGGAATAGAAAAGTTAGCACTACACTATTCAAACTATTGTCTTCATCTTTGTATGACATTACAGCCGTTGTATGCTCCAGCCCTTTTCAGGTGCTAGGAATTTTGAACTGAACCCTTTATTATGATCACTGGGGTATATCATTCTCATTCCTTGTGCAAAGCCTCTTTTGGTAGTCATGACTTATTTCCCTCTAACCAGAGTCTCTAAGTTATTTGTTCACCACTTCTGTAGCTTGGTATTGAACTCACTTTGGGTCAAGTCACTGGAACTGATCAACGTCTACATCTGCTGGGCCATGTGGACAAAAACAACTGAATTTCTGGAACTTATAAATCTAATGCTCAGTAACCATTAGATTATCTAGTGGAATACTGGTACATTCTCCTAGGGATGAGTCCAAGGCCAGTCTGTTACTGACTACTGATAGTGCCTCTAGTGTGGGTAACTTGGTGAACAAACTCACCACATCCAGGCTCATCATCTGGTTGCATTGGATGAGAGCATCTTTGATAAGTTCCTTCCTGAGTGGAATACCGTCTTTATGAATCTTAGGTAGACCATACATGTGAGGTAGCTTGCTGTAATGTTCAAACAACTGCCTATATGTCCTAGGCTGAAAGTGATCTTTGTTTTTGATTAGGATCTGCAACAGCTGTCATTCTGTTTTCAATGTGGGGTCTTTCTTTAGCTTGCTATTTGCAACAACCATCAGGTGGATACCATACTTAGACATCATTGCCCATATCGAGGAAATACTCTTGAACACATGATCTCCTGACTACAGTGCCAAGTAGGAAGGGATCATTTTTGTTTTGGCTTCTTTGCAGGGTGTGTGTTTCACCATCATCTTCATCAAATGGGGAGTCATTGGATGTCTATCTCAAGCCCAATGTCACTTGAAGAGGAATCATCCACTGTGTTTGTTACAGAAAGTTGATCTTATGCCATTGACAAAGGATGGAGTGTGGACTGACGATCTCAATTAGTTTTTCGATCGATCACAAGTTTGGAGGTACATCTTCAGGTGTTATCTTTTGGTGCTGCATTGCACAAATACACAACTTCCTGTATTCTTCATTGCAGCAATCTGCTTGACTCACTTGTGACATCTCTCATGACACCATTCCCTGATGGAATGTGTGCCCACTGAAAGTGTTTATTTTGGGTATATTTAAAAAAACAAAAAAACATTGCATTTAGTTTATTAGCATAATAAAACCTGACATCTTCACAAGTTATTACCAATATTTTTAAATAAGGATAAATATAACTAAACCAAAACTTGTACAATACATTGCTCATAAAAACAAGTATATCCTGAAATTTTTGCCAACACTTGATTGTGAAAACATTGACTTTGCATAAGAAAATCTAATGTATTGATGAAACAATAAAGAAATGGGTAACCTACAGGAAATTTTGAACTGAATCTTTAATTCATAGTTTGGACTGTTCTTGTTCCACAGCTCATGTCTAGGGATGTCATTTAGTTCTCATTTTATTTAGCACTGTTCTACTGCTCATATTCTTATTTTTTTAGTTACTACTAAAAATACATGAGCAACAGCAACAGTCAAAACATGACAACAGCAGTGGCAGTCTAATCAGCAGTGAAGGTAAGCTTTAAAGATCTATTTACCAGAGAAAATGGCCTAATGGGTAAAAGTGTTGCTTGTGAATTTGGTGAGGTCAATCCCTTGGTTGAACAGTGTGTACTTGTACACAATGGAAACAGCCAAGCAATTCAATAAGTGTTCAATAACTAAACAGTTCTAAATAAAATATGAAGCAGGGGAATAAGCAGTTTGGAATTCCCTGTAGGTTACCCAGATCAATATATATCCAAGGAAGGCTGGAAGGCATAATGAAATGTTGTGATAAAAACAACAAAGATGAGGACAATAATCCAAACATAAATAGTTTAAATAATGATAACTCCTCATCCCAGAAATTAAAACAAAAAAAATGCTATAACTATAATTTCAACTAAAAGAATACAGATTTAATTCAAAGAGAAAATTTATTCAGGCAAAAATGTACTGAAAATGCACTAACTTCAATAATAAATTTAAGTCTAGGATCATTCAGCATCAAATTAATCTCTTAAAACTACTGCCAATACAATGTGATAAAAATAAAAATAGTGGCAGAAAGTTGAATGACATCAGCTAAGTTAAACATCTTAATACATCTAATGTCAAAATTTAAAAGTAAAGCTGAACATCTCTGTATCTTTTATTTTTCCAATTTAAATTGTAACTGATGTATATTTTATCCCCCTACAAACCAACTTTTATATATAAGGCTGATACCATCAATAAAACTGTCTGGAGAACGGCTGCCGGAGAAAATTGTTAGGACGGGCCGTTTGGGTGGTACATTTGGTGCCGTGACCAGGATTCGAACCTGGGTTACCATGGAAGTGCCACTGGATGCTGAGTTTGAAATTTCAACCAACCGACGCGACTAGACAGAAAACGAAACAGGACGAACGGAAAAAATTGAAGGAAGAACCACTACTAACCAAATAAAGAAGTACTCAAGGGACCTCAGCAGATAGAAGAGTTTCCTTTATACTTTTCACACCCACTAAAAAGAAAGAAAGAAGAGGGAACCTGGAATCAACAAGCGCCGATCCACTTAAGGTAAGCCGAATTCTTTTACTCCCTTATTTTGTCTATTCAGAATTCTTGCTGGCATATTCTTGGCATTGGGTTTGAATTTTTTTTTCTCCTTCTTTTGCCACTTGTTAGAATTGTAATAGTTTAGTATGGATAAAATTCATGTTATCGGATCAAATGGGTCGAGAATACCAGTATTTAAAGGTAGATCTTCCGAATTCCAGGTTTGGGTTGAGGCCATAAAAAAAAAAGAGTAGAATACACAAGCTTTCGCAGGCAGAGATAGTTAATGTGGCCTACGACTACTCAGATGGAGTAGTATCAGAATATATAGGGCTGTATTTAGAGGATCATCCAGAATGTAGTTGGGATGAACTTTTGAAACAGCTAACTCATCAATATGGTGATTGTACTAGTGCAGCTAATGCTGCAAGGGCTTTAATTAAGGTTAGACAGAAAGAAGGAGAAACTCTGCCAGAACTAACGAGCAGGATTTTAGGACTGGCTAAGATAGCATATAAGGACGCAGTTCAACAAGAGGGCGAGGTAATTCAGATGCAGCTGGCTGAGTTTTTCACGGACGCAATCGAAAACCCATTCGTGAGAGAGGACACAGCCAGGGCATACCCAACCACTCTGACAGAGGCATTCAATGCAGCACAGCAGAGCCTCAGGCTGCACGAAAGGCTGGCAACCTCTCGGGAACAAATGTGGGGGGTGAGGGGGCAAGATGATGGAAGATATGTGGGACCTCCTCAGAACAATGGGGGACGGTGGAGGTATGGCGAGACGAATCACCATTGGGGAAACTATACTCCGCAAAGAAGCTGGACAAAATCGCGCCCAGTTCCTGGCAGACCGGGATGCTGGGGATGTGGGCGGCTGGGACACCTGGTGAGGGAATGTCCTCGTCAGGAGGGGCCCTTAAGTGCCAGAAAAGAACCTGAACGACAACTGGGAAACGCAGAAGGGCCACCCCGAGAGATGTAAGGGTGGCCCGAAGTTATGCGTTGCTCGGCCAAGGTACTGAAGCAACTTGTAATGTGCTGTTGAGCAGCAAATACATACAGGCATTATTAGATACGGGGGCATGCATATCAATTTTGAGGTTAAAAGATTTTAAGGCATTAGAACAAAAAAATAGGAGACTCGAAGCTGCAGATGTAAAGATAATTCAGGCAGACAGACGAGAAATAAGAATAACCGGTGCGATATGCCTGCCTATAAGTGTGGGAGGGGTATCCACTATGCAGAAATTCTATGTAGCCCCAACCCTCTGTAGGGCAATGATATTAGGCCGAGACTGGTTGGAGAGCAATAAGGCCCAAATCAGCTTTAATCCAACCCTCTAAAGTTAGGTGGGAAGGAGATTCCTCTCGGAGCTCCGATGGATGAAGAAGTGGTCGTTCTTACTGCTAAGGACATTGTTTTGCCGCCGCGCATGGCTATTGCATGTAACGGAAGGCTGTTACCAGCAGAAAACCTAAGGCAAGGAATATATCAGGTAACTCCAACTGATAAAGGTTACTTTGAAGAAGGGGAAATTACGCTACACGAATCTGTGGTTGAATATAGTGACACTAATGACATCCCAATAATGCTAGGAAATACCACTAACACAATGATAAAAATAGAGAAAGGGGATGAGATAGGAAGAGCAACACCCACGACTATCATAAGGCAACAGGTGAGCAGGAGAAATTTAGCTCATGTTCAGGTAAACTCGATAGTAAATGAGGAGGAAATACTGGCACCGCCTGAACACATGGGGAACATAAGGCGACTAATACTTAAGAATAAGGACGTGGTGGCTAATTCCGATAAGGACTTGGGTCGGACACAAACAGTGCAGATGAAGATTGACACAGGGGATCACCCACCAATAAAATTAAAACCATATCGGACACCAATACACAAACGTCAACTGGTGGAGGATGCAGTCAATGATATGCTGGAATCAGGGGTGATCGAACGCTCTAAATCCCCTTGGAGTTTTCCAATAGTAGTAGTCAGTAAGAAAGATGGAGGACATAGGTTTTGTGTCGATTTTAGGGCCTTAAATAAAATCACGAAGCCCATGGCCAACCCCTTGCCGATGATTGATGATATATTGACTTTGTTGGGAAAATCTAACTACTTTTCTAAACTTGATCTAAGATCAGGATATTGGCAGGTAGCTTTAGACAGAAATGACCGAGAAAAGACAGCATTTGCGTGCCATGCGGGTCTGTATCAGTTTAGAATAATGCCATTCGGACTCGCTAATGCCCCAGGAGTTTTTCAGCAACTTATGTCAGTAGTTTTGGGGGGGTTAGAGCAAATTGCAATGGCTTACTTGGACGACATATTAGTTTTCTCAGCCAGTGCAAGTGAACACCTGCAGCACTTGCAGATTGTTTTTTCCCAATTGCGAAAACATGGGTTGAAGATCAAGCTATCTAAGTGCCAATTCATGAGTAAAGAAACAAGGTACTTGAGATTCATAATCAACGAACAGGGGGTTAAACCAGATATGGATAAAGTTGAGGTGATCAGGGCAATGCCTGCACCAAAAACGATTAGGCAGGTTAGGGGCTTTATAGGGGCAATAGGCTACTACCGAAGGTTTATTCCGGGATTCTCTAGGATTGCCACACCACTTATAGCATCGACAAAAAAATATGCCAGGTTCAAATGGACGGAAGATTGCCAAAGATCCTTTGATGCCCTGAAGGAACAGCTGACTGCTGTCCCCCTATTGGCTTATCCAGATCTGAACAGGCCAATGATATTGTACACTGGTGCGAGTGATCAGTGCATTGGGGCATGTCTGACCCAGCCCTGTCCAGACAAGGATGGCCCCGTTCCAGGGATACCAGAAGAGGTACCCATCTACTTTTTATCTCACCGGCTCTCCCCTACTCAGCAGAGGTGGCCGGTGATTGAGAAAGAAGCCTATGCCATAGTTTATGCATTACAAAAACTAGACTATTACCTGAGCAGAGCGAAGTTTATAATCAAGACTGACCATAAACCTCTACAGTATTTATTTGAAGCAGAACTTACCAACAGAAAAATACAACAGTGGGCCATTACATTGAGCGGGTATAATTGTAGAATAGAATATTTGGCGGGGAGGGACAATACATGTGCCGATCTGCTGTCTCGAATCCCTCGGGCGTTAGAAGAGGAATCTGTAAACATTATACCGGAGGTGGATAACAGGGCGTACCAGATAAACGTGATTAACTCTCAGCGAATTGGGAGACAAACCGGCTTAGAGGAACTGGAAGACTCAAGTGACAGTGAAGAGGACCGGCCCTCCGAAATATTCTGCGAGTACGAAATGGATGATGAAATTAAGAATCTAAAGGAAGCGATAGAGGCGGGGCGGGTAACGGAAGCATGTGCAAGAAAATACCTAATACAAGAAGGTAGACTATATTATCTCTCCGACAAAGATGGGGAAGTGAGGCCCCGGCTGTACGTAGCTAGGTCACTCCGAAGTAGGATACTATCACAGCATCACAACACCCTAGGGCACATGGGCATGGATAAAACGTACAGACTTATCAGTAGGAAATATTACTGGCCGGCTTTGTATAAAGAAGTGACTGCATATGTGAATAGCTGCATCACATGTCAGGTCAGAGCCGATAACCATACGATAGGGCCTCTTGTGGAAACAGACACTCCAGCCTATCCATTTCAGAAAGTTAGCTTAGATATTTCAGGGCCGTATGGCGAAACCCCTCGCGGAAACAATTACATAGTCAGCTTTGTCGACTGGCTTACCAACTGGCCAGAAGCATATGCTGTAAAAGATAAAAAAGCTCAGACGGTAGCCAATTTAGTTCTGACAGAGATATTCCCAAGATATGGGGCCCCCTTAGAATTAGTGACAGATAATGGAACCGAAAACGTCAATGAGATAATGAGGGAGACTCTCAACAGTTTGAATATAAAGCACATAACCACATCTCCATACCACCCGCAGAGCAACGCGAAGGTAGAACGCTTCCACCGATCCTTAGGTAATATTTTAGCTAAATTAGCCATGGGGGAGAATGAGAACTGGGATCTGTATTTAAGTCAAGCATTAGCAGCAGTGAGATTTTCTATGTGTGAGACAACAGAATACTCGCCATATTATATGCTATTTGGACGCGACGTGATTCTGCCGGTAGATAATCTGTTGAAGCCTCGTAGAAGGTACATGGGCGAAGATCACCATCGTCTTATAATCGAACAACAACACAAAATCTTCGTCCAAGCTCAACAGAGGATTAAACGGGCTCAAAAGAGGAGGAACCACACTGTTAACAAAAACCGCCGAGATGTAAAATTAAGAGTCGGAGACCCAGTGTATTACAAGAAGCATGTTCGACAAGGCAAATTAGATCTGAAATGGAAGCCTTACTATAGAATAATTGAACAAACAGGGCCAGTTACATTCGTAATTTGGGACCAGCTTGGTGGAAAAATCAAGAGGGCGCATGCCAATGATTTAAAGTTGGCTGAACTCCGAAGCTGGGAAACACCCACGATGGAGAGTGGTGAAAGATCAATCAGACCATCAACATTGGCGGCTCCCACCTCAGATCGAGAATCCGATATCGAGGACTCGGAGTCGGAGAGAACCTTCATAAAATTTACTGAAGGTTATTGCCACTCTGGGGAGAACCCTTATCTGCCTCAACAGGACCACGAAGAGTGGGATTCGGAGGACGACATTCCTTTGGCAGAACTAAGGTCAAACAATAAGCAATCCTCTCATACGGAGGAGAATGGGGGTGATGACGACGAGGAAGATGTGCTCTTGAGTAGGATACAGTCTAGGTTACGAGACGAGATTGGACTAGGAAAAAGCACTAGCTAGACTATTTCTTCAGCCAAGAACGGAGAACCTCTCTCTCTCTCTCTCTCTCTCTCTCTGGGATCGATAGAAACCTTCAGGAGGTTAATAGACAGAAGGGGAAGGTAGAATGGGGTTTAAGATATATTGGTTTTAGCCTAGCCTAAAAATTTTTTTTTGTGGGGGTGCTATTATTCATATTCATTTTCACTACCGTAACCAGGCTCCCCATTGTGTTTCAGGATGGACAGCGTTAGGATTCTGTTGCTGCTCGTCCTTGTTGAGTCAACCGTTGCCTTGCGACATAGCGAGAACACCCTTTTCAAAAAGACTGCAGAAGTTGTCGTTACCAGATCAAAATGGGTCATCACGTTGATGATCGACCTGAAGCCATATAACGGATTATTGGACGGGTTGGGTTTGGAGATACAGAAAGCAAAAACAATAGGCGAACACATCGCTGTAAATTATTACTCTGATAAGGGGAACTATCATAACCTCATGTATTCGCTTAGGCAGGAAATAATTGCATTGGAGTTGCACTGGGGCACTATGAGAGACTATCTGGGGGGACTGAAGTTACTTGAATCTAGAAAAAAAGGTCAGTCTTACCAATTGTAGGTAAGGCACTTAGTGTGCTTTTTGGAACGGTAACCGGAGCCAACTTGGAAACTATTAGAAGGAAATTAGCAGCAATAGGGGAAGGTCAAAGAAGCCTTGAGAAACAGACAAGGAATAGTTTATCGATTTTAAATGTTACCAGGATAGACTTGGCAAAAAATAGGCAGACCATCAATCGGCTGATAAAGAACGTACTAGACATACAGAATGAATTGGGCCAAGTGACCCATTCCATGTCGGCCAAGCTGCAGGAACTCGGGGGCTTTGTGGCACAATTTCTACAATTGCTCATGGCCATCAACAGATTGCGACAGTCCTTGCAGTTGTCTCTCGAGCATGTTGGTGTTCAATGAGACATGCTCTCCCTATCTTGCTGGGGATTCAAACTGCACTTCCTCATCAATTTCGGTTGCCCGCTGATCCCAACATGGAATTATGGCGCTACTATAGCTTCCTGGGTTGTGTTACGCTAATAGAAAACGATAAGTTGTTAGCCTTAGTACCAATACCGCTATTAAACAGAGGGAGTATATTTTAAGTTTTCCAGGCAATTAATTTACCCATCCCCTATCCTGGAACAAAACAGGAGCTAGGAGTAATTGCTAAATATAAGATAGAAGCAGAATATATAGCCTTGAACCTAGCTAGGACCAAGTTCATGCTGCTCACTGCAGTGGAAGCGGAGAAATGCAGAATAGACATGCTGGGAACATGCTCCTCAAGGAGTCCTATATATGGCACTGGAGAGCATCAAACTTGTTTGCTTGGGTTATTTAATGGGAACAAGGAGGAGATTAAACAAACCTGCAACATAGAGGTATCAAAAAGCAAATTGATGCCACAAGCAATAGGCTTGTCAGACGGGGTGTGGGCGATAGCGTTGGAGACAAAGTTAGATTTGTCCCAGGTATGCAAAGGGAGGCCAACACTAACCATCACAGCCACTCCGCCCCTATCTATCATAAGCTTACCTATGGGGTGCACAGCTTTCGGTACGTCTATCACACTTCCGCCTTTTTACCAAGCGGAAGAGAAATTTGAATCTAGAGATTCTTTCCTCGCTCTCTCGAACATCACCTCGGCTCGTTGGACAGACTTGTGGAAACCTCTCGTTAGAACGTCGTTGAATGTTACTGCAAGGAAACTCCCACAACTATTAGAAAAAATAGAACGAATTAATTTACAAGACTTAGTTGATCAACTAAAGACAATAGACGGGGAAGTTATCCCCCAGGGGAGTTGGACCACTAAATCCGTAGCCTTGTTATCAGTTGGGGGATGTGTTTTGGTGGGGATAATAATAATAATAATCCAAGTAGTTTGGGGAAGGCAGTGGTTAAAAAGATGTAGGAAAATTATGCCAGCGAGAGGACTGAATAGCAAAAAGGGTGGATCGCCTGTTGAAACCATGGAGACCCAAGGGACAGAGAACCCTGAAACTGGTCCTGAGGAAAGGGACCCAGGCAGAGGAATGGTTGCAACTATCGACCATACGATTGGAGGTTTTAAAAAAAAAAAAAAAAAAAATGGAAAAAAGAACTGATATTCCATATTCCTCTTCCTTCTAATGGACAGGGTGTTCCAGGAGCATGCACATAAAGAAAAATGTGAGTGCTTGAAAAAAAAAACAAAAAAAAGTACTATATGTGAAAAAAAAAAGTTAGAGAGAGAAAAACTAAGTGGGTGTGTTCAACAACGACAAAAAAATAAATAAATAAATAAATAAAAAAAAATATAAAAAGGATGATGGAAAAAAAATCTTTTTTTTGAGAAAAACAAACATTTTAGAAACATTTATTTACTTTTTTTTGGTTGTTTTGTTTGAAAAAAAAAAAGAGATGATGATGATAAAAAAAAAAAAGAGAGAAGAATGAAAAAGGATGGTTTGAAAAAAAAGTGGGGTAAAAGAATAGTGTGTGCTATTATAAAAAAAAATGAATGAGAGAGAGAAAAACTAAGTGACTGTGTACAACAACGACAAAAATATGTTTTGAAAAAAAAAAGGATGGTGAAAAAAAAATTTTTTTGAGAAAATCAGAAACATTTTAGAAACATTTACTTCTTTTGTTGTTTTGTTTAAGAAAAAAAAGGATGATGATGATGAAAGAATATTTTTGAGAAAAACAGAAAGAAACATTTTAGGAACATTTATTTACTTTTTTTTGTTGTTTTGTTTAAAAGAAAAAAAAGAGAAAGAACGGAAAATGGAATATGTTTGAAGAACTTTAAATAGTTAGAAGAAAGCGACTGATAATGAGGAGCAGTTACATCGCTCCTATATTTATAGACTTGCTCAGAGTTATGACTATTTTGTCAACTTGTGTTAATTAATTTTTTTAAAATTTCTTTTCTTCTTTGGGAGAGAGGGTGGAAACACCCCTCTCTTGAATTTATTGTGTAAACTATGCTTCAATCATTTTTCGGGCGCCATTGACCCCATTGGGAGGGAACGTCCTCAGCAAACTTCCATCATGATAAGGTTTCATTGGGGGGGGATGCAGGAAAGGCTCAGAGACTTATGGCTGGAAAATGGTAACAGGAGATGAATTAACGAAGAGTGGAGTCTCTTTCAGGAATAGAAGAGAAGAAGTGAAGTGGAAAGCAAAACACTAAGTTGAAAAAGGTGTTCGTTAATGAAGAATTGACCCTCATACGTAGCGATAAACCAACTGCGTGGATTCATTGATGCCACCGGCTACGAAGACAAAAATTGAGGAATTGGTTGTTGAAATAAGAAGAAAAATGTGTTGAGGAAATACAAAGAAATGGTATGGATTAATAAGAAATTTCATGATTGATGCTTGTGGAGAGGAGGAGAATATCCCTGGGGGATCAAAATAATTTTTGGTGGTGATGGCGTACCGACATGAAGAAGCATCGTGTCATGTTTTTTTTTGTTTATTGTAATTTATTGACATAAATGACAAGATCCGTTGGGGGAGGTAATGTGACACGATAACTAGACATATATGTATTTTATTATAATAGATTAAAATAGAAAATAGATTAGAATAGAAAATAGTTTAAAAACATATCTAACAAAAGTGAAAAAGAAGAGGAAAAAAAAAAATAAACGCTTTTTCTTTTATGAGGAAAATTGTCCTCCGGTAAATGTTTGACTCAGTGATAAAGAGATAAAGTTCAGAAAAGTTCACTAGGTAGGTTTTCTATGACCCGGTCAAAGGCTGTCCTTTACTGTATCTTGACCACACATTAAGCCTTTTCCGGCGGAAGCCTTATTAAGATAAAAAAAAAGATAACTGAAATTTCAGACTTACAGTCGCCGGTGTTTGTCACCGGTGGTCTAAACCATTTCTGGTCAATTTTAAATAAATTCAGGTATATTTTCCGAGTCAGGGAGTTAAGATGAGTTAAGTGGAAGGGAGTCAGCCGGGTGCGAGCTTGAAGTAAGGATCTCCGTTCGTCTTGTTTCGTTCAGTTTGGATTTGTTGATCTCCATTAATTAGAGTTAGAGCTGTGTGTCACATTCGCCTGCCCCAACCGACAAGGCTAACTCTAAACGAATAAAGCATCCTTTACAACTCATCCAAATTGTGGAAGTTCGTTCCTTATAGTCAATCTTGTACCCCCAGCTGTCCGGCCGACATTTTCTACAAATTTCCGGCAACATCACAGCGTGGAGAACGGCTGCCAGAGAAAATTGTTAGGATGGGCCGTTTGGGTGGTACAAACGTCTTTTTTTTAATATTTTGTCATTCATTTACTCATTATTTGTTATATGTTTCAGGTTTCAATACAAATCTTTACCTTCTGTTATAGCAACACTGTATGTATCACCACAGTCAACTAAAGAGACACAGTATGATTGTAGAGCCTTAACGCAATGAGGCTGTCCACGTTCATTTGGATCACTCTCATAGCCAAGCTGTCCAAATTGGTTTGATCCAAATGTATAGCACTGTCCACTAACTGAAATTAAAGAATCATGAAATTAGATAGAATTTAAAAAATGTAGAAAATTTCACCAAGATGTGATCATAAAGTCAATCTACTTTTGCCTATTCATATTTTAATAAAGTTGGTATCACTGCAAAGTAGAAAGCCCAATGTGTTTCAAATCAGTGAAGGAGAATTTATATTGAATTATATTTTATAACTTATGAAATTATGAACATTTGCTAGTTAATATTTCTATATTATACAAGTAACAATTCATTTGCTTTATTATCTAGTAAAACAATAGAAAATAATATTTTATGTAAATTTATTCTCTTGAACATATAGAGTATCAAAGTATTTTAAAAATAATTTATAATTCAAATTTTTTATTTTATTCTATGTTTAAGTGTCAATTCTTTCAAGAAGTTTATTATATTATATAGTAGCATTAATTGATTAAATTTCAAGTTTATGATACTGATAGACAGAAGAACTTTGAAATAAATGAAGGTGAAGAAAATTACATATTTGCTCAGTAGGAGGAGGTTATGCTCCATCTATACATATGTATACTGTGGTGCAGTGAATATTGACGTGGAATGAGAAATTGGAGAGACAAGTTTGAATTTCAGCTGAATTCGTTGCATTCATTTATGCACAAATATCCTGGGAAAAAGTATTAATCCATCTCTTCTCCCTCCAGCTATGGGCTAAATAGCAGTACAGATTGGGTTCTAGAGCCTTGTTTGGCAACCAGTCTACTGCAGAAAGTAATGGCAACCTACTGTGAGAAAATCTTTTGCCTGGTCAGTCATGTCTCTTTTTAGACATGATTGCCCAAGTATGTATCACGTATGGTACCTAACTGACTGATACATATGTAATTCATTTATATATAGAATTTGCTCTCAAAAAGTACAGACACACAAAAAATATCTGTATTTATAACATAGCCATTTTGAAAAATTTGGCTCTTGTGACTACTGGAGGCTCTGTAATGGTGTATTAAATAAGAGTAAGTTTTCTATTCTTTGTCTCTTCACTCAATTTGAGGTGTTAATATTTTCTGCTGATAAAGCAAATTGTTTTGCTCATGAATTCTCTTCAAAATCTACTTGACTCATCTGGATTATCTTTGACCAACTTCCCTCTCAGAACTGAGTCTTTGTTAAGTGATATACATATAACCCTTACATGGTTTTTGCTATAAATAATTATAAAAAAAATAAATTTTATTGACAAATTTATAAAAATTGTCTGTGAACAAGAACATTTAAATAAGTACATAACTACAACTCTAATTATAGATTTTGAAAAATTCATTTTTAAGGTATTTATTTCATTTGCACTTACCACATAAATTACTAAAAGCATTTGGATTTATACTATTTTTCTTTGAGATCTGACAACAAGTGTTAAACACCATTTATTAGACTGTTTAATTTCAACAATAAATCATGCATAAATCCAGTTTCATATGTTTGGATTTTAGTAAAATTTTAAAAATAGCTTTTTAAAGCAATAAAAATTATCAGGTAAGTAAACAATAATAGTATTGTCAAGGGAAAAATGATCTTTTGACATAGTGTTTTTGCAGGTGCAAATGTTAAACTTTGCTGAAATTATCATGCAAGAACTCTGGGCATTGTAAACAAAGTAAAAGAAAAATAGATAAGGAACCAGTAAGAAAAAAATCCTTATATAGTCTAATCAGCTGAAAATTTGCTTTTTTGAATGTATATGAAATTTTATAATTCTTTTCATTTGTGATACACTTCAGGCCCACTATTAGTTGTTTTTGTTTCAATAATATCCTGATGGACACTGATCACTTTAGACAACAGTATTCCTGAATAGAAATTTTCTGATTACATGTTATCTGTAGTCTGAAGAGATATTCTGTTGAGGGGTTGAAACATTGGTGATCAAAAGATGAAGTCATATTGCACAATTAGTTAGGATTAACTTCCTGGGTTGGAATAGGACACAAAATGTTGGGGTAAAAAAACAAAATACTGTTTTACAAAAGACAATAAATGCCACCTTTATTAATCTTGTTATATCACAAGTTGTTGGAATGAATAAAAAAAAAATGAAAATAAGGGAAAAGTGTATTTTAACACATAAGTAAGCAACCTTTATTCATTCACTGTTTGAGAACAGCAAGGACTGTATGGATTGAAACAATGAATTCCATGCATGTGACAACTGATCACCATATTCAATTCAGAAGTGGCACCCTTGTCTTCACAGACAAGGAAAGTAACACAATTGTATTTTGAGTTATTGTCCTTTCCTTTTTAAGGGAAGGAATTTAGCTTCCCCTAACACCTCTTTTTAACATTATGCTCATATGACTTTTGTTGGGGAGTTAATTGCAGTGAGTATGGTTACTTCCTTGGTGTACTTTTTGCTAGAGTACTAAGTTTATCCCTTGCATTTCTTGGGAACTTTGTTGAGGCAATTTGAAAGTCTCCAGTAGAATGTCCAGCAGTAAAGTGGAGTTTGATTTGGTCTCTGGAAAGTTAGATGGTTGTAATTGGTTTGCATGCCAAACCCAAACTGATGACATATATGCAGCATATGTAACATTTTCAGTGCAATGTATAATGTTTCCTTGGATCCCTTTCGCTTTACTATTGTGATAATCTTTTGCAAGTACAGATTGTCCTGGTATATAGTTGTATTTTATTGCTCCATGATGATGGTGAAATTGTTCTTCCATCATCATAGTTTGTAATTGGATGGATGATGCAAATGAACTTTATGGTTCATCAGTGCTTTTGCTGGTGAATTACCATCATGTGCATTTGGATGTAGCTCTAACTTCTGAGGAATATTTCTTGTGTAGTTCTCTCTCCTCCAAGTTTGAGGAGTGCTCTCTTAAGGATATCTACAAAACGTCCCACTTGTCCATTTGATTGTGAATAAAAGTGTGTTGAATACCATTTTGTGCACAGGAAGTTGAAAATGCAGTTGAAAGTGAAGGCAGTTATTATCAGAAATTTGGAGTCTGTGGGACTCCAAATCAACTAAAAGTTTGCTTTGACTTAAAAATCGTTTCATTCGAGGTGATGTGATTCATCTGATAAATTTCTGGCCATTTGCTGAAAGCATCAGTAAAAATAAAATAATACTGCTTCTTGATGGGCCCAGTAAAATCAATGTGAAGATGTAACCAGGGTGAATCAGTGATAAGCCAGGTAAGTGTAGTTTACTGCCAGTTGTCAATTAGAATATATGCATATCAATTCCTCTAACTGCTTGTCCCTGTTCAGCCAATAAATATAGCTACTGGCTAGGGATTTTATATGGCTACATTAATGACCACAGCGGTCATTGAGCTTGATCCCTCTGTAATGTAATTAAGATGGGACAATCACAATATCTGCAAAAAGAAGAACGATTCTTAAAGAATTGTTGAATTCTTTTGTCAGTGCATACTTCTTTCCATTTTGTATCACATATCATGTTTTGTAACACTATATCAGAAGCTTCATGTATCATTATATCATTACCATCATGACTGGTAATACTCTTACAGTGGATGCAAACCCTGAAGTGAGTTCTGGCTCTAGAGATAATGTTTTTTACTGAAATGATTTTCAATATCAGAAACTGATGTGAGGTTAAATGTATTAAACACAGACTTGAGAGGAATTTCAAAAGTGTTGAGTTGTTCTCTTCAGTTAAGCCCAATTAAATGCAGTTCTGAATTATTTGTGAGATAACACAGAACCAGATAATGTCCTGCTTTGAAAGGAACCATCACCAGTTAAATGAATTGTACTTACAAATATGCTAATTGCTATATAATTTGTTTCAGACACACGTGGCTTTTTAATTTGTTCCCAAGTCAAATGCAATATTAATGTTATGTCCGATAATGTATCAAACTGGAAGTGAACTAGTTTGTTGTTTACAGAAACAACAATATATTTTCTACAGGGTTTGTATTCAACTTTGAATTTTTTTTTTCTCCAAACAATTTCCCTGTTTTGTTTTTTAAATTTGGTGGGTGGGTGGGGGTTGAGGTTGAATTTTCTGTTGAATTTTTGTGTGAATTTGGATTGCAAAATCCATTCTGGTGAAAAATATTGCACTTGTTTTTCTTGAACAGACAAAAGCATGCATAATGCCAGTCATCACAATAGCATTTTGAGGAAGGTTTCTTTTTATCATGAGGTTGTTTTCTCACATGGATATTGCTAGTTATTGATAAATCATTTTTTTGAATCAGTATAGTGTCTTTTTTGATGTTTAATAAATTATTGCATTCAGTGGTGAAGGCTTTTAACATGTTTTCGTCCTGTTCCAGTTTTGAAAGAAGTTGATTCCAAACATCAGTATAAGTAGAAGATTTTAATCCTGTGATAAAAATCAAATATTTCAACTGTTCCTCAATTTAAATTTTTTGCATTTCTGCTTGATGTGACTATGAAATGTCACATAATTGTCAGCTTTAAACAATTGAACCAAATATTAAACAAAGATAGTTATTCTCCAAATACTTCACTGAGTTGGTTCGCGGTTTAGTGAAGGTGAAATTGCTTGCTTTGGTAAAATATAATTTGTATAAAGGTCTTGTGCCCATTTTACAAATTAGGAAACAGATGTTCCATTTTTCATCTTTGTGAGAAAATCGGCATAAAAGGTATCCATAAATCCAATGTTTAAACCACGAAGGAGATGTTGTCCTGTCGGCTGGGTCATAATGGAATTCTTTTATATTGTTGACCAAAATAGTCACCGAATTGCTATTTTGGTCTGTTTTGGTGCCTAAAATCTCAATTTGATTCTGTAACCATGCAGTCATTGCTGCCAGTAACTGTTGTTGTGACTTCTGAAACTGTTCTTGCTGTTGACATAAAATCTCCTTAAGCATCTCTGGTAAAACAGCCATGTTGATTTTGAGTCTTCATTATCCTTCTTAAAGGAAGGAATTTAGGTTCTCCTAACAAATTTGTTCTACAAACTACTATGAATTTAAATATATTTTTCCTAATAGTTAGTTTGTTTGTTCAATACAGTTGGTCCCTAAGGAATTTCAAGCAGTTTTACTATTTGTACTAAGGGAGAATGAGAGAAAACCAGTTTGTATGTGTTTACTCTAGTCTGGTCATGTGACTAAGGAATCAATAGTTATGCCTTTCTTGCCAGCACAAAAAACCAACTGAGGTGTTTCTTAATTAAATTACCAACTGCCTTGCAACTCAAAATAGCTGTTTTTGTTGGATTTACCTTCCAGTTTAACAAGGGATAAGTATAATAAAACCATTAGTTTCATTTTCACAAGACTGGGTCTTTGTTCATGAGTGCCTTTCAAAAAATGTATGATCCTTGGCCAGTTTCTATGTTTTTAAAATTACCCTCCAAAAATATTTTTCCTAAAAAAAACATTATGGCACCTTTATCATAATCGCTTGAGGTGCAAATAGTCTGCAAAAATGTCTGTGTATGCCACACCTGTCAAGACAGACTTTCATTTTGATAGTGGTTCTTGCAAATTCCCATAGAACACACTCATTATATAGTCATCACTAGCTATGTCAACTGACATATTGGATCCACAGCTTTTTAAAATCTCCACACACAAACACATCTGCATGAAAGTAATGGAAATATGACCAAGTGGTAGCACCAATCTTCAAAGGTTCAGTAAAAATGTTCTCTGTCCAAGGTGAAGTGCAGTAACAACTGCAGTGGTGTCAATGGTGATCAACAATTAAAAGGCTCCAAGGAATTTAGTGTAAATTGTACAATGCATTCATTGATTGGTTGAGCAGCACTAGCATCATTATATGATGCAATGACCCCCTTTTCAGTTGCTTGTGGTCTCACTTGTTTTCCTATGCTGCTGATATTTGAGAAAAATCTAGACTAGTTGCCTTCATTCCGCAATCAAACAGTATTAAATGCTGTCCACATCTCCTGTGAATACCACAGATATACTGAATCATTACTTTTTATATCACACATGTCACTTAGTTTATTTCTACAAGTAAGGGAGGGTAAAAGCATCCATTGTCTAACTGTCACTAATCTTTTGGTATTTTTATTTATACAATTTCATAAAATATTCTCATTCTGCTAGCATTGAGAGTGACAAGAAATGCAAAATTAAAACAAAGTTTAAGAGCATACAAAAAAAAAAAAAATTAGACTAAGATAAAACTTAAATTGCTATTTACACCTTATATAATATTATTAAAACTAGTATGAAAGGCATGATTCCAATCCAAGTTTATCATTTTTTGTATTTTTGTTAAGATAAGTTTCAATAATATTTGGGTTTGAACCACATTGTAGTACATAGCAGTCAGAATTAAATGGCAGTGCATTTCTCTATATTCTATGGTTTACATGAAAAAAGTCTTTTGATGATGCTATTTTTTGACTTTTAACATTTCTTATGGCTATTACAAATTTCACAGTTTAAAGTGTGGCTTGTAGATTCAAAAAATTTTAGATTCTTGATTCACCATTTTGCAAATTATTGATATGTTTTAAAAATGAGTGCACAGTCTGGTAAAGAAAATAAAAAACATGAAAAGCAAAAAACATATCTTTATAATAACTAATAGGTATACAAAGAGAAAAGTGCCTGGTCTATTTTAGATACAAATTATGAAGAATTATTTGGTACAGAACATTAGGGGGAACAGTCAATTTGTACTTCTAACCTATAAAAGAGTACTACAGTTTTCTTAGACACCAGTTAGCCTTTGAATATATGAAGTCACAAATATTACTTTAAAAATCTCTGGATTTGTTAATAAGATATATATTGCTTTATAGCTCTAGCAAAGTTTAAATGTAAGGCAAATCTTATTGCTGTAAATAAAACACTATGAAGAAAAGATGATACAGTTAAACTTACCTGTGGCCACAATTGTGTGTGAAGTTCCTAGAGCCACGTTCTTTATTTCTTTATTTCCAAGTGGAGGTACAGTAATCAGTGTGAATTCTGAAACTTCATCAATGCAATTACCATTTAAATCTATTCCAAGTTTGTTGTATCTATCATGAGAAATATTTACATTAAATTTTATACTTTTAAATCTTATAATTAAACATATATTAGAAGCAGTTTTTCTTTGTGTTACCATTTAGTTCTAGTTTATGACTTCTAGCAACATTAAATAAATACCACAAAATTTTAAATCTCTTTTTCTTAATTATAAAAAGTCAAGCTGGCATAATAACCATTTTTTAATAAAAAAAGAATAGAACAAATCACTGAATTCTATTGTAACCAACTAAGTTAATTTACAATATGTATTGACATGTATACCATTAGGAGTATACCATTAGGAAGATGATACACAAGAAAAATTTTTGTTTCATTTTTTATCAAAGTCATAAGAATGAAGCTATTATTTAAATTATTCATAATAAAAATGCAAAACTGATTTAAAATATAGAATATGCAATCATAGATTTCACAAACTTACAGTTTTTTATACAGACAACTATAATAATGTTTTTCTTTTAACAATGTGAATTCTATTTTCTGAAAATTCCAAAAGTAATATGGTCATATATATAATTTGTTTAAAAAAGTTTTTAAGATTCCTCAAATTTTTAAACTAAACTGCAAAACATTTTTAAAAATATATTTGACAAATGAGTGTTTACAACAATTTACAATATGAATTCTTTTTCTATCAAGGGCAAAGAGAAAACAGAAGTGAAAGAACATTGCAAATTCATAAACTTGCATATTAACATTGTTATAAAGACATCATCACATAAATTCAATTTGGATTTAAGAATTTTTTTTTTAATTAATAGTAAAACTTCTGTTACTATTGATTTCTATTATTTATCATTTGAACAGAATTTATGATAATAGTAAAAAAAAGTGGTCCATTAATTAGATGATAAATTCTTTACTCTCTTTCTACAGTATAAAATATATAAATGTTTATGTGAATTATTTTTAAATTATAATTAATTTTAACTTAATTCTTGTTCAAGTGATCTAATTTTATGTTAATATCCTTTAGATTTCAACTCTTCTGTGAGGTTATAATAATTTAGTAATTCCTCTTTGACCTAGAAGGGGTCTAGAAGCCGTATTCTGCAACCATCTTAGAGATGTTACTACAATAAAATCACCCAGCCTCCTGTGTTGTGAACAGGTTAAAAGAAGTTTGCCTATTATTTGGCCAGTATGTTTATTGAACAGGTGCAGAGATTTGTCCCATCTGTTTAGGATAGGTTTTCTTTCTTGTGTAGCTTTCATGATTTAATAGTTGTTACATTTTGGTGATCTGACTGAATTTAAATTACATTGCTAATGAATACTCTGTTTCAAACTATCTTCCCCTTTGTTGAAAAGATTCTAGGATACATAGACATGGACTTGGTGTTTACATCAGGAAAAATCTTCCAATGACAAAGGAATCATCTCTTGAGTCCCCAGATGATTCTTTTGTGTGCTTTAGACTTTTTTTATTGCACTCTGTTAGTTATCTCCTTTTCATTATTTGCTCCTGTTCTTCTCAGGACTGTAACATATTAGATTAAATATCTGTCACTATAAAATTGACTCTCTCTCTACATTCATTTTCAAATATTTTTGTGTTTAGTTCTTATCATGTCAAGCGGCTTAATCACTGTAATATTACTGATGTTGGGATTCAGACTTATTTTTTATTGCTCGGTAATAAAAATTTGTCAAATCTTTGTCAAATAATGAATTTCTTTGTCAAATAATGAATTTCCCTCTTCTGGCTCTTGCAGAATAGTATCTGTTGCTATTTCTTAGAAGTTGTCTTTAAAACACAAACTTCCTATTTATAAAACTTGTTTCTGTCACTGGTATACTGATTCGAATTCATTTCATGATTTTCCTAGTGACATCCTTAGAGAGAAATTTTAAAACTTCCTATTGAGAATTGTACCACTGAAGTTTCTTCTTGGATAAGATGTCATCAATCCTTTTGTACCTTCTCTGAAATATCAGGTGAAATTATAATCTTTGCCTTAGTTTACACCTGTCTTTTCAGCTTCTATTAAAGTAGAGAGCTCAATCATGTTTATGTGCCAAACATAACCAAAATCCCAATTTAAAGTTTATCAAAAGGTTGGAAAAATAAAACTGTTTAGTATGTATAAATATATGAAAATTTATTTATCAAACAGCATATTAACAGTGCAAATGTTCTAAGAGAAAGTGCAGTAAGGAGTTTAAAGAATTAAGAGTTCATTTGTTTTAGCTAAATTTGATTTGTATAGAAAAGGTAAGTCCATATTTTTGCTGAGTGTATCAACAAAGTAGATAATCAGATCACAAAGGGTGATCTGATTATTTTCTTGCTACATTGTGTCCTCTCTGTTTTCTGCTCCCTCGTCTCTCTGATTGACTGAACAAAAACGGGAAATATGTAGCCAACTTGGATCACATGGTCAGCTCCCAATGCAAACTTATTTTTGAGTGCGAAGAAACATGACACAGGTCATTGAAAGTTCAATTTGTTGTTTTCTGCAAATCATTCTCTTTTCATTGGTTAATTAATATTTGGCTCACGAATTTGCAAACAGTGAAGAAAAGACAGTTATTTTTATTTTGTACTTACCATGCTATAACCCACAGGAATCACTGTACTAATGTGGTAGTTCCAATCACAACAAATGCCTTTTTGTGTTTGCTCATAATAGTTTGCACCATACAGCATTTAACAAATTTTGTTCTTATGACTACTGGTGTGTCTGTAATAATGTTAAATAATAGTAAGTTTTCTATTCTTCTTCACTTCACTTACTTTGAGCTTCTGCTGATAAAGCAGGATGTTTTGCTTGTAAATTCTCTTCCAATTCTACTCTTGACTCATTTGGAATATCTACCTGATTTTCCACTTAGAACAAAGTTTCTCTTGTGTGATATGTATATAACTCTATCCATGGTTTCTGCTATCACTTCTAAACTGAATTCTTACAAAGCATGTGAACTTGATGTATTGTGCTCCTGTTCTCTCTAAACTGTGTAATAGATGCATTGCTGCTTCTTGCTTTCCTGCTTGTTGGAAATCCTCTTCTATAGTTCCAGTCTTTAAGAACTCAAGTGAACCATTTGATCCTTCTAACTTTTGACCGACTAGCATTCTACCTCTTTTTGGTAAAGTACTAGACGCTCTAGAATGTACGTTGTGGTGCAGTGGACATCAATTCGGAACAACAAATCAAAGAGCCAAGTTCAAATTTCAGTTGAATTTCTTGCATTCACTTATGCACAAATACCCTTGAGAAAGGTATTAATCTGTCTCTTCCCACCAGTTATGGGTTAAATAATAGGACAAATTAGGTTCTATAGCCTTGGCAACCAGTCTACTACAGAAAGTAATGGCAACCTACTGTGAGATAATCTTCTGCCCAGTCAGTCATATCTCTTTTGAGACATGATCGCCAAAAGGGTGTATCATGTATGGCATTTAGCTGACTGACTATTGTAAAGATGTTGATGTGTTAAGGTGTGATAAATTGCAACAGAGACATCATTATATGATTTGAGATTTATTTGACATATTTACAGAAAGAGGATACACGTATTGTTCTAAGGCATGCTAGGCGTGAAGTGAAATGTTACTTGTTGATTCCTACGCCAAGGGGTTAGATGTAAATTGCGTGTAGGAAAATAGTTCCAGGATATTACTACATTCCCCTTACCAAATAGAAAAGAAAGACATTGTTCAGATGTTTGTTATGTGCAGTAGTACATTTGTTGTTTGTATCTTTTTGGCCTATGTATTTCGCAGCCACTTCTTGTTGTGTTGTATGTTGATTGTTTTGGGGTTAATTGGTGTGAGATGTTGCTTGTGTTAGTGTGTCCAGTTTGTGATGAGGTGATGTGATCATTAAAATGAACCTGTTTATGGGTGGATGTTCCTGCTACTCTTATCTGGACTCTATTTCGTCTTTTTGTCGATCCATCTGGTAGTTGAAGGATGTACGATCTTGGTTCTGCACATTTACTCAGAACTGTTGCTGGTTTCCATTTTCCCGTTTGGTTATCCAGCATACGTATATCTTGTCCAGGGACGAGTGCTGGTAAATCATGAGCTGTTCTATCATGATACACTTTCTTCATATCCTGTCTGTGTTTCAGTTGTTCATGGATATGGTCAGGGTTGGGAAATCTTAAGTTTGGAACTTTCGCAGTTATGTTCGATCTCATAATGTGATTGTTTAAGAGTTCGGCTGGACTTGGAAGGTTGTGGTTGATTGGTGTTGTTTGTAGACATAGCATTGCTAAGTTAGGATCTCCTCCTGCTTGCTTTGCCTTAGTTAATGTTCTTTTGACTGTTTGAATTTGTCGTTTAATAAAACCATTCGATTTTGGGAACTTTGGTGATGATGTTATGTGATCGAATTGCCATTGTTTGACAAATTCTTTGAATGCTTCACTAGAATATTGTGACCAATTGTCACTAACAACTTTAGTGGGAATACCATGTTTGGAGAATATCTGCTTCATTGCTGAGATGACCATATTGCTTGTAGTCAGGCCAGTCATTTTCTGTATAATTGGAAATTTGCTGTAGTAATCAGCAATTATTAGGTATTCCTGATCATTGCAGTGGAACAAATCAGTGGTGACAACTTCCCATGCTCTGCTGGGGATGTCATGTAGCTGTAAAGTTTCCTTTGGTTGTGCTGGGAGATTTTCCTGGCATATTGAGCATTTTTTGATCATGTTCTCAATATCAGCATTAATCCGCTCCCAGTATACAGCATCTCTGGCTTGAAGACGTGTTTTTTCAATACCTTGATGACTGTAATGCAGCTGGTCCAAGATGATTTTCTTTTGGGTTTCAGGGATGATAATCATTGACCCTTTCATGATGATACCATTGTTGACAGATAGTTCATCTATATATGGCCAATATGACTGTATTGCTGTATTATGATTTCTTGTAGTTGATCAAGTATTGGATCAGCCTTGGTTTCCTTTCTTATCTCCTTCAGGCGCTCACTCCTGAATCTCACCAAGTTGACTCGAACATCTAGGTCAATCGTATTGATGTTTTCAGTGCTGGGGAGATGGCTTAGAGTATCAGCTAGAGTCATTTCCTATCCTGGTATGTACTCTGTTTGCATCTGGTATCCCTGTAACTTGATTATCATTCGTTGTAGTCTAGGAGGTGCACTAGTCAGTGGCTTCTGTAGTATCATGATGAGTGGCTTATGGTCGGTGATTACTTCAAACTTACGCCCATATAGATATGTATGAAATTTTTGGACACCAAATACAATTGCAAGAAGTTCTCTTTTTATGCATGCGTACTGCTTCTCAGTGTCTGTTAGAGACTTTGATGCATATGCGATGGGTTTTTTGTTTTGCATTGATGCAGCTCTAAGTCCTTTCAAACTTGCGTTGGTTTGTAGTACTGGTATTTCAGCTGTGTTAAAATATGTCAATGTAGAATCTTGGTTGATTACTGTTTTGATTTTTTTTACGACATTCCTTGTGGTGTTCTTCCCAAAGAAAGGGTGCATCCTTCTTTAACAGTCCTCTTAGTGTATGTGTCTTGTCATCCAGGTTAAGAATGAACGGTGATAAGTATGTGATAAGACCTAAGAATTCTTGTAGCTCTTTCTTACAAGTTGGGTAAGGCATGTTTTGTAGGTCCTTGAGCTTTTTTGGGTCTGGGCTGACACCATTTTCACTATAGATCATCCTGAAGAAAGATATGCTTTTTGACTTGATTTTGCATTTTGTTGAATTAAACACGAGACCATTATCAGCAGCTACTTGCATGAACCTGTGTAGAATCTTGTCATGTTCTTCTTCTGTTTTGCTATAGACAACAACATTGTCAGCTATTCCTATTGTGCCATCAACATGTTCAAATATCTGGTCCATCTTCATTTGAAAAATATCTTGTGATACACTCAATCCAAATGGTAATCTCTGAAAACAGTACATGCCATAAGGAGATTGGAATGTTGTTAGTAGTTGAGATTCGTTGTCCAGGTGTATAGACCAATAACCAGCTTTAGCATCAAGTTTAGAAAATATCTTGGCACCTGTGAAATTGTGTGTTAGCTCTTCTACTGTAGGAGTTGCATGGTGTGGTCTTTTGAGCGCTGTATTCAGGTGTCTTGGGTCTAAACAGATTCTTAGACTCCCATCTTTTTTATGTGAGTATGCTAAGCTTGAAACCCAGTCTGTTGGTTCTGTCACCTTCCTTATAATATTGTTTTTGACCATGTTGTCAAGTTCCTTTTTTATGCTGTCTTTTAGAGCAATTGGGGTTTTTCTAGGTGCATCAATATGGGGCTGTATGCTTTTGTTGACCGATAGTCTCACAGACCCTGGCATGGAGCCAATTTTATCAAACCAGGCTGGATACATCTGCATCAGGTCTTTGGTTGCATTGATTGGTGTTACTGCAGGAGTTTGGTGTGCATCTTTTTTGACTATGCAGTGAAGGGTAATTATTTTCAGCTGTTCTAGTGAGGGTAGTCCTAGAATTGCTGGCCCTTGTACATCTACAGTGTAGAAAGTGCTGTTATATCAGTCTGATTTGTTGTATTTACATGGTATATTAATGCTACCATAACATTTTATTGGGGTGCTGTTGTGTAATATAACAATCTGGCTCCACCTGAGGAAGGTTGATGCAAGCGATGGTGTTTCCCGTCGGTGAAGGGGTCGGCGAACGACAAGACAGGTGTTTGAGAAATACATCCTGTCGGGGCCTGGAGCGGATGTCGTTTGACCTTATTTCCGACAGCGGCGGAAATGACTACGGAGGCAAACAGAACAGGTGTCTCTTGGCATTACGTGGGCGTTGCATGGGCGAGGCAAAACCGGAAGGAAAGTCCCGGTTCTAGAAGACTATAAAAAGACCTTGACACACGGATTCGCCAGCAGAGAACGGCCAGTGGAAGCAGAGGGACACCACAGGCAAGACTACACTCCCGTCAGCCCATTCTACGTGCGCTCTCACTCTTCCATTCTCTATTCCACATGGGTTCGTCGTCAAGAATAAAAATATAACCTTATATTTTTATATATGCATGTTCTCGTTATTTTGTCGTCGTACGGCGATATATAACATACGCAAATTGGTGCCTAGTGACTTGCTGTTTTAAGACAACAACAACAACAAAACAGATAGATGCGAACTTGGTTACCACGGCGACAATTGAAATTCGACGGAATTAAAAACACCAGATAGAGGAAGAAAAAGAAAAAAGAAGACAAAAATAGAAAGCAGCCGGACAACCATAGACGACATCAACGAAAGGTAGGTGACTTTTGATTCGATCTTGTGTGTGTTCTGCTCTTGTTCATAAGTTTATAATAAGTCTAATTAAAAAAAAAAAAAAAAAAATTGGAACAGCATACTTTTGCCGATTTTGTTCAAGGTCTGACCCTAGAATTGAGAAATGTGGCTTGTTCGGTGTCGAACACTTTAAGGGGAGAATCTTTTTTAAAAAATATACAGCCATTAGCATGCAAAGAAGATGGTGGTTATAGTGCTTGGTTGGAGGATATGGAGAGGTATTTTAAAGTTGTGCGCGTGGCAGAAGAAGACAAGTGTCAGGCAGCTCTTCTCACAACAAGGGGAGCTGTTGGACACTATGTATATAGACTAATCTCTAATAACCCACAACTCACATGGAAGGAGTTAAAAACTTCTTTAAAGGAATACTACGGATTGGTTTTAGACCCCGACGCACGGTTAGTTGAATTAGTGAACATTAAGCAGGGTAGAACAGAGGGGGTGCAGGACTACATGCAGAGAGTAGTACGCCTAGCGGAGAGCGCATATGTTGGGGTTGATGGGAGGAATGAAGTTGTGATAAAACAAGTTCTAGGATTTTTCATAAAAGGTCTAAGGGATCGGGAAATAAAGATGGCAGTTATAAAGGATGAGCCACAAACACTAGAGGCTGCCTATCAGAAAGCGTTATCTGAGTTGAGATGGAAAATTCGACTCGATGCAAACTCTGAATACGAAGAGGAGCCTATGGAAATTTGCCACTCTCGGAAACGGGTACCGATAGAAGCCGTAAGCCCCGCTGAATCTAATACTAATAATAATAGGAATAAGAACAATAGAAAAGTTGGTAATAGGGGAACTAAATACAAGACTTGTGAGCGGGAGAGGAACGGGAGCGTTGTTAGGTGTTGGAATTGTGGGAAAGAAGGCCACATAGCGAAATTTTGTAGACGCGCCCCGGGAAACGGCAGAGGTCCGTTCGTTCGACGCCCAACGAACGGAACAAGACGGTACCAACGCACATAGTTGGTAATATAAGCGCGCCAAATTCCATCTTTATTAGAATAGAACGTAGACCTTATAGGGCATTGGTAGATACGGGAGCAGAGGTATCGGTTATAAGCTGTAGGGTATTTAAAAAATTGCGACTGGGACTTGAACTGCAAAAGAGGGACATTAAACTTCGAACTGCGAATGGATCCCCGTTATACGTTGAAGGCCTTTGTCGTCTACAGGTCCAGATAGGAAGTAAGTCCATACCCCATGATTTTTAGTCGTGAAAAATCTCAATAGAAATGTTATACTTGGCCGAGATTGTCTGATGCAGAACGGGGTGAGAATGTATTTCGATTTGGGGGCATTGAAGATTGGTGAAGAATACGTGGCATTAGAGGAGGATGTTCATATTTCCTCTATTGTTAGGTTAGCTCAAAAAGTAACATTAAGACCTCAACACCTGCATGCTTGTCTGGGATTAACCAGGCTGAGAAATGGACGTGGCAAAGAATATGAAATCGAACAGCTGAGTAGTGGATATGTTAGCAACTTGTGTGGTATATCAGTAGCCAACGCAGTTGTAAAAATGCCAAAGTCTCGTAAGTTTCAGTTGCTGATAATGAATAACACTAACCAGACAATCACTTTGAGACAGGGGTGTCCGCTGGCTAAATTGGAAAGGGCAGGTAATATTACTGAAATTACTATGCCCGATAAACAAAATAATAAAAGTCCTGATGTAGATTTGGAACAGGTACATGTACCGGAGGAATTCAAGCCTGAAATTAACAAATTGCTAAAAAGAAATAGGGACATGTTCGTTAGTGACGACAAGAACCTGGGCAGAACCGATACTGTGGAGATGCGTATCGATACTGGAACGCATGAGCCCATAAGAAAACGCCCATATCGCACACCCCTCAAACAAAGAAAGACAATGGATTCAGCAATCGACGAAATGATGCAGGCAGGTGTAATTGAGAGATCCAATAGCCCGTGGGGTTTTCCAGTAGTTTTAGTAGAGAAGAAAGACAGTGGTAAGAGATTTTGTGTAGACTTTAGAGCACTTAATAAGATTACAAAGAAATATGCTCGACCTCTTCCTGTCATCGATGATATACTGGCATCACTTGGTTCGGCAAGGTACTTTTCGAAGCTTGATTTAAAATCAGGGTACTGGTAAGTTAAGCTTCATGATGATGACAAAGAAAAAAGTGCATTCACCTGCCACAAGGGTCTGTTTCATTTTAATGTTATGCCATTTGGACTTGCAAACGCACCCGGCATCTTCCAGGAATTAATGTCAGTTGTTTTACAGAGACAGGAAGATTTTGCTCTGGCATATTTAGATGATATTCTGATATTTTCAAATATGGTGGAAGATCATTTAAGACATATAGACACAGTCTTGAGTAGTCTACGTAAGCACAACCTTAAACTAAAGCCAGCTAAGTGTGAGTTCTTTAAGAAAGAGACCCAATACCTGGGGTTCAAGATAAGTGAAGAGGGAATACAACCAGACCTCAATAAAGTCAAGGCTATAAAGTCAGTTTCTACTCCAACCACTGTTAGGCAAGTAAGAGCTTTTATTGGGATGACCTCATACTATCGCCACTTTATTAGAAATTTCTCTGATATAGCCGAACCGCTGGTCAATTTGACAAGGAAATATGCACGATTCCAATGGGACGATGCTTGCCAAACCGCTTTCGATACACTAAAAACGAAGCTCGCGGAGATGGTAACAGTAGCCTATCCCAACCCAAATAAGGCGTATAGGTTATATACTGACGCATCCGATCAATCGATTGGCGCATGCCTATCCCAGGTGGTGTACGATAAGGAAAATAGGAAGGATGTAGAAAAACCAATTTATTTATTGTCCCATAAATTAAGTGACACACAAACGAGGTGGTCAACTATAGAGAAAGAGGCTTATGCCATACACTATGCTCTTCAAAAACTGAATCACTACCTGCATGGCGCAACATTCACAATATACACTGATCATAGGCCCCTGGAGCACTTACTTAACTCGCCCATACAAAATAAGAAGATACAGACTTGGGCTCTGAGCATGTCTGGCTACAATTGCAGCATACAGTATCTTAAGGGTAAGGATAATGTTTGCGCGGATCTCTTATCACGCGCTGTTGATGTGAACGAAGACCATATTGCTTCTCCAGTAGATATAGATGATAGAAATTACTTGGTTAGTGTTATAAACTCCAACCTAATGGAGCCGGAAGAATTAGCAGCCCATAAAAATGTCGGAAATTCATCAGAGGCACCCGAACGGCCCACATTGAAAGGAATAGACATAATCAGGGAGCAAGAATCAGACAAAAACATCTTAGACCTGAAGATTAGATTACGAAATGGTAGGGCTACCAAAGCAGAACAGAAGAGATATATAGTAATGGATGAGGTGGTGTACTATTTGTCTCAGCCTGATGATGAACCCCTCATCAGGTTGTATGTACCATCTCACCTTAGAAAAAGGGTGCTAGTTCAATACCATGATGACAGTGGCCATATGGGGGTGGATAAGACATTCCACTCAATAAAACAAAAGTATTTCTGGCCTTGTTTACTTAGAGAAATAAATGATTTCGTAGGTAAATGTATCCCGTGTCAGACAAGAAACCTAAAGAAGCAGCAACCCCACATACAGGAATGTGACTTCCCTCCTTTTCCTTTCGCAAAGGTTGCTTTAGATGTCTCAGGACCCTACCCAAAGACCCATTCAGGTAACCAATACATAGTTACATTCATAGATATGTACAGTGGTTGGCCGGAGGCATTTGCGGTTCCTAACAAGAAGGCAGAAACAGTGGTGCATCTCTTAGTTGATGAAATCTTCCCCAGATTTGGGACACCACTTCAGCTTTTAACTGATAATGGGCCAGAAAATGTCAACAGGGTAATGAAAAAGACATTAGAAGACCTAAATGTACACCATGTGACAACTTCTTTTTATCACCCCCAGAGCAACGGTAAGGTTGAGAGGTTTCACAGAACAATGCATGATGTTCTAGCAAAAAAAATCGGCAACAACGAACAGTCATGGGATATTTACATTAACCAAATGTTGGCGGCTATCCGGTTTCATGTGAGCGAAACCACTAAGTTTTCACCGTATTACTTGCTCTACAACAGGGATGTTATTTTGCCCTTGGACAATATACTGAGGCCTCGTCGCATATATTATGGTGATGAGCATCACCAAATTGCACTACAGGAAATGCATCGTAGCTTCACTTTAGTTAGGAATAATATAAGAAAAGCGAGGAGAGCCGCGATAGATAAGTCGCGTGGTAAGACGAAAAATACAACTTTTGAGGTTGGTGATTTGGTGTACTATAAGAATCACCAAAAGAAAGGGAAGTTAGATGTGCGCTGGCGGCCATATTATGTGATCGTTGAAAAGACTGGCCCGGTCTCTTATAGAATTAGAGATCAGTTAACCGGCTCGGTCATTAAGACGCATGCTGAGCATCTTCGGGCAGCGTCCATTGATGAATGGAAAATCCCTACTTCCGATAGGCCGTTACGAAAGATTGTATTGGCTGCTCCAGTAGAATCCAGTGATTCGGATGACGAATCCGGAGCGGAACAGACCGACTTTCCAGTGCACAAAAATCAACACGAACGTGTGGAATCAGACGATGAGTCTGATGTTCCATTAATGGAGCATCGCATCATGACGCGACGTAAAATGGCGAATAAAAACGTGTCAACTATTGATAATGATGATAGAATCGGTGGTATAAATAATGTTTCATCCACGTTCGAGGATGATTGCTCAAAGTGTGAAACGTCTGGATCTACTCGTGTAGATCAGGGTTTTTCTAGGGAATCACCTAGCAGCGAAGATGTCCAAATGAGGCAAACGTCTGTTGGGGCAAAAAGCACGGATAGACCTGCAGATTCCACAGTTGATCGGAACAAAAAGAAAGAACAACTGAAAAGTCTTGTAGACTTATTGGCTGATATGCTATAGGATTGGGAGAGAAAGCAGTGGGAGGATTAACGATAGTTTAAGTGAAATAGTTAGGTCACCTTCCTTATAGCAAAACATGCGGAAGATACAAACTAAGGAATTACGAGTCACAGGTCCATTTTTTTAGACTAAATTAAGATAGATGAAACCTCTAATCCTCCACAAGTAAATTGCATGCGGATTAACGTTGGAATCAGGGTAATTTTCTTCGTTTTCTATTGAACATTTCTCGGTCAGACTATGAATGATATGTACTGCAGATCATGGCAGTTTTTCTGTGTTCAAACATAGTATGTTTGAAATTAAATTAAATTAAATGAAGTTACATGTGTAACAATAAACTCGAGCAGAAACACGCATGGTGTTGGTCAAGGGTCATTTACTCGATGTCAGTTTAGAAACTGGGGCGCGGTTACCGCCTATGATCATATGGTCGTGCATCGCGGCGTCTACGCGTATGGACAGAGTCGAGAAAGGAAACGAACATTGAAAGTTACAGAAACTTAAAAAAAAAAAAAAAAAAAAGAACATTATGAAAATTCCACAATGGACACGAACATTGTTAGGTTGCCGATGTAGGCTCCCCTATATATTTTTTTTTTTGTTGTTTTGTTTGTTTCGGCGTGCACATGTTTTGTACAATTGTCGGGCTTGTGTGGCATGGGGGGTGTGTAAGAGTGTTGCGCTTAAAATGTTCTTAGGTGAACATTTTGGAAAATGGGAGGGCGAGGAGTGTAATATAACAATCTGGCCCCACCCGAGGAAGGTTGATGCAAGCGATGATGTTTCCCGTCGGTGAAGGGGTCGGCGAATGACAAGACAGGTGTTTGAGAAATACATCCTGTCGGGGCCTGGAGCGGATGTCGTTTGACCTTATTTCCGACAGCGGCGGAAATGACTACGGAGGCAAACAGAACAGGTGTCTCTTGGCATTACATGGGCGTTGCGTGGGCGAGACAAAACCGGAAGGAAAGTCCCGGTTCTAGAAGACTATAAAAAGACCTCGACACACGGATTCGCCAGCAGAGAACGGCCAGTGGAAGCAGAGGGACACCACAGGCAAGACTACACTCCCGTCGACCCATTCTATGTGCGCTCTCACTCTTCCATTCTCTGTTCCACACGGGTTCGTCGTCAAGAATAAAAATATAACCTTATATTTTTATATATGCGTGTTCTCGTTATTTTGTCGTCGTACGGCGATATATAACAGTTGTATGCTACCAGTTTCTTGTCCCTTGTTTGGATTTCTTTGTTGTTTGGGAAACCATCCACATCTAGTTTCTCTGGGAACATTCTATGAAATGTACAGACTGGTAGTGTTTCCTTGGGCTCTTGTGTCGATTTTCAATCGCAACCTGTGGACTCCATTTCTGTTTGGCAATTTGATGTTTATGTAAACAAAAGCTCCATCTCTCTGAGTGATAGAGAATGCTTTGATGCTATTGAATGTTATACTTTTGAGTTGTTCCTCTAATCCTTGGGTGTTGAATACAGCATCAGTTTGGATGAATTGCCTTTTCTTGGACTGGTTTTTTTGATGTTGTGGTTGATGCTCTGATTTCGATTTTCTATGGTCTCTGCTTTGTGATATTGATCATTGTCTTGGCTTGTTCGATAAACAAACGGTTGCCCAGTGGTTAGCTCTACCACATGCATTGCATTTTGATCCAAATGCTGGGCAGGCTTCACATCAAAATTCATGGCTTCTACCACAGTTGAGGCAGTTGCTTGATTTCTTAGAATGTGTTGGTGTTCTTATAGCTTCAGTAGTGGTGCTTCTATCCTCGTTATTGTTCAGCATGACCCTAAGTTGTTTTAGGTGTAAGTTAGAAACTTCATATGTTTTGCCAATATGAACAGTTTCTTCCAGTGTTAGAGTATCGTCTTTTCTTAATAACTCTTTTTGAAGATCTGGAATTGGAGTGCTACCGATAAGTTCAATTATCTGCTGTTGTTGTTCAGATTCAGATAACAAACATCTCTGTGTGAGTCGTCTACATCTATTTACAAAATCATCTAACGACTCTTCTTGTTTCTGTTTGTATGACATTAGTTTTAGACGATTGACTCTGAAATTTTCTTTTGGTTCTAGCTGCTCTATGAACCTATTAAAAATAATTTCAGGAGAACATTTTTCCTCCTCTGTCACTGACCACGTGTTAAACCTTTTCAGTCCTTCATTACTAATTTGCAGTAAAATGTAGTTTACTTGCTGTTCTGTTTTTATTTTGTTAAGAATAAAATACAGTTCCAAACATTGTTTGAATAGTTTTAAAATTTCGGCCGGATTTGGAGTTTCCTAATCCATTAAAGGATTATCGTTACGAGACATCGTAGATAGTAAACACATTGCGAGTTAGGTTGTTATGAAAAGAGAGTGGTAGTAGCAGATTCAAGATAGCGGTCAATCGAGCACAAAAAGATCACATGTGGAGAGTTAAAAAAAGGGTTGAATTAAATACCTTGGCAATGTTTGGGTATTCTGTGAAAGACAACTTTTTTTTCCTTTGCTTCATTGTTATTTCCAGTGCATTTTATTGTTGTTGCTTTGTTCGGTTTCTGTTCGAAGTGTTTTTTGCCTGTTATTGCAAATAATGGAAGTTGATTTTTTTCGTTGCTGAAAAAGTTATCTAATGTTGTTTCATTGTTTTTACATCCCAAGCTGCCACCATGTAAAGATGTTGATGTGTTAAGGTGTGATAAATTGTAACAGAGACATCGTTATATGATTTGAGATTTATTTGACATATTTGACATAAAGAGGATATACGTATTGTTCTAAGGCATGCTAGGCATGAAGTGAAATGTTACTTGTCGATTCCTACGCCAAGGGGTTTAGATGTAAATTGCATGTAGGAAAATAGTTCCATCATATTACTACAACTATGCACTCTAATGAACTTTGAATTGGTTAAGTATCTCCCCTTGCAGTCTTCTCTCAGATAAGCTTTGGCTTGTCTATATCAACTATTGGTGTGTTAATGTTTATTGTTAAAAGTGTTTATCAAACCTTATATATGAATGTTAAAGCCCCAGCTGTTGCTTTGAATATCTCAAAGGCATTTAGTAGAGATTTGCATGCTAGTCTTCTTCAAAATTTGAAAGGTTAGGGACAAATTTTTGATCTGATTCAATTTATTTTTCTCAAATTATGAAATGAAAGTTGTTTTGAACAGCTATTCTTCTAGATCTTTTTGCATTAATGCAGATGTTCACTAGGTCTCTATCATAGGACTCATGTTGTTCCTAATTTTCATCAGCAACCTTGCTGATGTCATCAGTTTTTATCTTTATATCTATTAATGACTCAAATATTTACTCACCTCTCCATGGTAAGTCTGATCGGTTTGATAAGGTGAAAATGGCAGTTTATTTCAAAAATTACCTACAATCTGCTAACTGGGGCAAGAACTGGCTTGTTAATTTTAATGTCCCTAAAACAAAAGTTTTACCTTTTAAATGTCTGAGAGAACATTTGTTGCTTTCTGGCTGATGCTCATCTTCATGAGAGTGACTCCTTATGCCTTAATGGGCTAATGGCATGAAATGAATTATGTGTGGGGCACAGTTGAGAGAGAGAGAGTGAGACCAACAAAACACAAAAAATGAACTGAAGGCAAGGATGATGGCAGCATTCATCAACTTAAATAAAGAGACCATCCAGAAGAGCTGCAGGAGATTAATGTTTGTTTCTGCAGGGCAGGAAAAATTCACTTTTATTATGTGTATGTAAAAATAACAGTAGCAGGTAAGTTAACAAAATAGACACCTGACTGATAAAGAGTTGTTTTAATCACAACAAAGTTAAATCATGTGATCAACTACTGGTATATATGCTTGAAAAGCAACATTAATGGTGATGATTTGTGTGGTTTATTGTGGTCTAAAGAAACTGACTAAGAATGGAAAATAGCATGTACTTAACAATTTCTCCCACAAAAGCGATTCTTATTCCTTCCCTTCCTTCTGTTATGCTTCTCATATCAATGTGAGTAGCAGTCATAGCATAGCTCTGCATGTCTTCTCTGATGACAGGCTATTTTCTGTCCTACTTCTCTAAGTACTCTCTCTCTCTATATATATATACTGGTCTCTTCATTTGCATATTATACTCCACCTTGAATTAGAGTGGTCGTACACCCTTGTTTTTTCTGTTACGACTAAATATTTTTGTTTTGCAGTGTTCTAACTAGTCAGAAAAGAAATCTTTTTACTTGATTGATGAGAAAATTCAAATTCTTGTAATGTTATCCTACTTTTGCACAGAATTTCAGCTTGAACATTGATAGCATAAGGTTGTCCACTATATCTCAAAAGAGAATAATAAGAATTTACTAAGAAGAGAAGTGAAACTTTAAAAAAATACTAATCCTGACATAATTGTTTGATGACATTAGTGAATTTTGAAGGTGATTTTTATCAAGGCTATACTAATTCCCAGTGTTATGAGGGTGTATTTCTACATAAAAAATAATAAAGTCAACAAAAAGGTTAAAAGTAATAGTAAGGGATTTTACTGAGTCCTCCTTGTTAATACAAAAAAGTCTTCATTCATGAAGTAGTTGTAAAATAGAGAAATTAGAAATAGAACGTTTGGAAGATTCTCGATCATTCTCATATATTTGAGAAAAATTTAGATGATTGGTGAAATATGCTAATTAGGTGCTAGCCTCTATAAAATAAGTTTTTGGGAGAAAGTTGTCAGTTGCTAAAAGGGAATTTCTGACTTTATCAACTCCAGCTTAGATACACGGATTATTATATTCAGCCAAAAGAATCTCTATGAAAAGTTACTGACCAACAAAAACTCAAAAGAGAACCTCATGGAACAAATTGGTAAATAGAATTTTTGAATATTTTCATTGACCAAACTAAAAATTAATCTATATACACATTTGAGGATTTCCAGTCATAGCACCTACATTACTTCACTAGCCCTAAAGTAAAAATACTTGATTCCCACACCTTTCCTTCTCCTTTGTAACACTCCACCAGTAAACCTATGTTTTCTGTTTTGAATGCTCCAATTGTATATTTGTATATATTTTATTTTGTGTTTTTAGTAAATTAAATATTGGTTTGTGATTTAGCTCTGTGTTTTGGTAAATCATTTTCTTTTCTTTTGTTACAACTTCCAACACATAACACCAGCTAATACAACCTACAAGGGAAACATTGTGGATACATTGGTTTTGACTTTGATTATACTTCTAACAATGATAATTTGTAAGTTTTAGTAGTATGAACAATATAATTTTCTAATTTTGATTGATCTTTTAGTTAGAATTCAAGAGAAATTCAGTAAGAAGAAAAATGTTAAACTGAAACTGTCTAATTCAATAAAACAATGCTTTTAATTTCATTTTACGATTTGAATTATTTAAAATAAAAGTTTACATAAAACTAAATTTACTCAAGGTTTATTTAAAATAAACTGACAACCTATAAAAGTTATAAAATATAACATAGATTCATTATAGCAACTTCTAAATTACCTACCTATTATTTCCACAACAAAGAATTTGCTTTGCTAATGTAAGTATAATAGAACTGTCCATTCCACAATGAACAGAATAAGGCTGAATGTTTTCTGGAACAGGAACGGAACAAGGAGATGCACAGGATTCTTCTGTTGTTAAACCAAGTCGACCTAAAAGAAATAGAAATCTAATATCATGACACATACAAATAGTATATTAAAAAATCTGACCTCAAAATATATTAGTTTCATAATAAAATGGTTAGCTTTAAGATGCATTTTTAACACTTTATCTTTTCTTGATATTTTGTTATTCTGAATGGAAAAATGAACAAAATTGAATTTGAATTGAAAAATGAACAGTCAACAAACAAAAGTGACCTCATCCACTTTTACTCACAATCCAACAATAAAATCAAATCTGGCATAATCATATAAAAATTTCAGCACTCTTAGAATTTGCAGCCCTAAAAATATACACGAGAAAGGGATATACACTGAAAATATTTGAAAAATAAATTTACTACAACAGTTATTCATAAGGTAAAAAGCATACAAAAACAATAACCAAAAATTATACAAATATGAATGTACAAACACAAAATCCATAACTGATAAACTTGAGAGAAATTTAGCTAATCTCAATATAAAAATTATCACAAACACTTAAAAAATAATTAAAACAAGACAGAAAACTTTACATTAGAAGTAGGAGACTATTCCAAATAGGACATAAACAATGCCCCCCCACACACACACCAAAAAAAAAATATATTAGCAAAACATCCCAAAATATACAAAAAAGAATATATGAAAATAAAAGTGATTTAAAATTAAACAACTCACTGTATTCATTGGTATGCCACCAAAGCCTTCATGATCACAATTCTGACTTAAAAAATGCCATTTTATTGATGATAATTCACTCAGATGAAGATACATTGAAAGTGACATGATCTACAAATGCCCTGTGATTAATATTTGACTGGGCTTCTTCAGTGTATCATATGTTTTTATTAAGCTGGTGTTGAAACAATAAAATTTGTAAAATTCAAATATCAGTATTTATAACCTACTGTTAAGATATTTTAGCAGTCCGTTTACTTATATATATATTTATTTATACGTATAAAAATGTATTAAATTAAATTGTGTAATTATAGTCATGTTTACTTTTTACATCCATAAATTCTTTGTCAAAAAGCTAACTCTGTTCTGATATAGATGTTTAAGTCTTTTTTATCAAAGCAAGATATGCAATTCTTTGTGTACTTCCAATGATTTATTTAGGTGGCTACTCATAATATATCACATATTTCATTAAGTTCATTTTACTAACTTTACCTAACTCCCTTTTCATTGGGTTCCAGCTGGAATGGATTGTTTACTTAATTCTGTTTGTGGAGCTTGAACCTTTTTCTTTGAACCCTGTTGGACCCTGTCAACTATTTTTAATTAGGTTGAGAGTCTTGTACTGGGTAGCTAAATTGATACACTTTATTGGTCATCACTAGTTTAGATTTAATTGAGTTATTTTGATTAGCGATGACAATTGTTGGTATTTTATTTTATATATCATGACTTTTACCCAGGTGAAATAATGTATTTAATGATTTGTCACATGGATAATTTGACCTCCTTGTAATTATTGTGCATGTAGTTGCAATAAAATATGTTGATGTTTTGTTTAATTGTATTTTTAGTACTGATGTCATGTATTTTTTGTAAGAATAATTTTATTTTTTATCAATGATGTACTTGGAAAAATTATAGTTAAATAAAGTTTAAAAGAAGAAAGATGAATTTAGGAAGTTTTTTATTACTGCTCTTTTATATCGTTCAGGGCATTTAGATTTATAATTTGGTTCTTATTCTTAAAACAAAAAGTAACCCCAAAACTATCACATACAGATACACAAGTATAAACATTCAATACCAACCAAGAAAAAAAATCTGATAAAAAAAGAAAGCAGAAAATAATACAACAATCATCAAATAGAAAAAAATAACACACCTAGCCCAGAATACACATAAAAAACAAACATACAAACACAAACATCTAATCATGACTTAAAAGAAATGTAAGCAGGCATATATGACTAACACAGTAAAAAAAGTCAAGTTAACACAATAAAAAGAGATCAGCGAAAATAGTAAAAAGAAGTCAATTCAATATAAAACAATTAAGCATGCTTAAAAGAGATCAATGCAATAGAAAAGCAATTAACCACTAATAAATCCTACATCACTTAAGAAACAGGTGTAACAGAGAGAGAGTCAAACACACACGTTTAAAGGATTCAAAATTCCTAGTACCTGAAGAAGGCCAAAATGTATAACAACCAAAACATCATGTCATTCGTTTTTTCTTTTTAATTTTTATTAAGAATTTTTAAACAGAATTTCTACTTCCAGTAAACGTGGCAATATTAATTTTTTTAAATTAAAATTGGAGTAAATTGAACAGTGAAATTAAACCAGTATGTTGTTTACTGGTGATGAAATCTGATCTAGGCATAAGAGGTGCCCATTGAATTTGGGTCATCAGAAGACAATGGAAATGAACAAAATAATTTTTTTGATAAAAAAATTGGAGTAAATTGGAATAGCAAAATAAAACCCACGTAGTTTGTTTACTTGTAGTGAAATCTGATCTAGGCATAAGATTTTGGGTCATCAGAAGATAGTGGAAATGAATGAAATAATTTTTATCAACTAAAAATTTGAAATAGAGCTTAGTAAGCAAGAGGAACTTTGGAGGTCACATGATTTTTAGCTGAGGCAACTGGAACTCTGTGATAACCGCATGATGGCTTGGCTTATAACCTTCCAGGTTTCCTATATAAGCGCATAGTAATGCTGAAGAAGAGAGTCAGAGATGACAACTGTAGAAGCGTACAGTTGTGGGAGATCAGCCCCCCACCCTTGCCGGGTGCTGACAATTCAGACCAATCCTATCCGAAGGCGTTTTTGTATGAAAAAGTAGAGTAAAATATATTTTATATTTTTACTTGCATTTCATCCTATTCTTTCAGACGGAGGTGTTGTTGCATTGTATTTGTTGTTGCTGACAATGAAAGACAAGGAAGAAGAAGAAGATTATAAAATGATTATGTGAAACTGATGTTTTGTGAAGAAGTCAGATGGCTTGCTTCCTGACAAAGTGATTTGTAATTTGAAAAGTAATTGTTGCCTCGAATTTGTTGCAGATTTTGAAATTTGATAGTCACCTAAGGTCTTTGAGAAGTATTGTCATCATAGCGGTCGCATTGAAAAACCGCTGAGATTTTTTATGAAACTTAATGTTCGTCACCAGCCTGACAACAATCAGAAAGCATCATCCGTCCAGCACCTTTGAAAGGCACCATGGTCCCAGCGTTTTTGCAAAGAATTGTCTCCATCAAAAGAGTCTGAAGAACATTTTTTGAAATCTCATCTGAAATGATTTAACAACAAGTTAACCATACACACACACACTCTCTCTCTCTCTAGTGTGTGAGTTGTTATGCTAAAAGCTTTTATTTTCTGTAACCCTTTTTCTATTCTTTTCTTATATATAAAAGACATTAACAGTGCTATCATTAAACAGTTGTTTGTCCAGCTTTCTACAGATATTATGTTTTTTCTTTTTATTTCTTTTTGCTACATTCTAAATTGTTTAACACAGGCTCCCCAGCCATGTCTACATCTTTAGTCAACTGTGAACGAACAACACTTCTACTTTCTGGGTCAAATAATCACAACGTAGGCAGGAAGCAGGAGTAAACCAGCGTACCAGTCGAATAATCTCAGATGCCCAGGGAATCTGCAGCCAACCCCTGAGTTAAGACTGAGTAGACATGTCAACCCAGAAAAGAAGACGCTGGAAGTTGAGGGGCCAGGGTGGAAGAGTTAGATCTGATGCATGTTGACCAGAATAGACCTGTGAAGTGGTGATGTTAAATATACGGTCCCGTGACCAGGGTGGGGGCAAAGAGTGGTTAAACAGGAAAAAAACAAAGAAAAACAAATAATACAATATTTATCAAGCAAAAAACTCATTCACACACAAAGATATCAATTAAACCAAACTTTATATAAATACATAAAAAATGGAAAACAGAAGCAGAAAAAGCAAATAACTCTGAAAAGTGAAGACATTACAATAATGCCTTCACCAAACTTCAAAGCCGGCATGACTGAATTAACACTGCTTAGCTAATTGACAAACTTTTCCACATTCCAGAGATGTTGATAGGTATGCATCCTGTATCCTTGATGCATAAAAAATATAAAAGAACACAAAAAAATTGTATCCATGCATCCATATTAATTTTTACATCATAAAAAACGATAAATGTAGGTTCTCAGCTAAGTGGCAGAAAGTAGCTTTGTTTTATTTTGAACCAGAAATTTCTACCGGAAATATGAGAGAATTTATCTCCATTGTTTGTGTGTTTTTTTTTCTTCACTCAACATTTCAAGCTAACTGTTGTCTGCTTTCTTGGAAACTGAACAATTCAAATTTGTGAGAAGGTCAGTGAAATACACTAGATGGAGTACAAGGTGGGAATTAGATATGACAATATTTAACATGGTGTATGGATGAAAGACGGTTAATGAAAATTATTTTATTTTTTTTTATGGACGCGATAGAGTTAACTAAAACCAAGTTGATTTTTACAGATGGAAAAGGGTTAAAGAAAATGATGTTTTTTTGTCGGAAAGAGATTCATTTTCCCAAGATTGCAAATTGGTTAAAAATTGAAATGAAATAAAATTGCAATTATGATTATTGTTGCCCAGCACTGGGCTATGGGAGGTCAGATGTCAGGCGGCCTTTTTGAGAGAAGTGAAACAGACTAACATTGCATGCAGGCAAAAAGAATTGGAAAGAGAAATTTTATTTTAATAAATTCTTGGTAAAATATAGTCAGAAGGCAAATATATAAATATATACAGAAGGCAAATATATAAATATATACAGAAGGCAAATGTCAAAACCACCATGTTGAAATAAGTGTAACAGACTAGCATTACATAGACAAAATACAATTAAGGAAGAAATTTTTGTTTTTCTTAGATTATTGGGGAGAACTTGGCTAATACAGCTGGCATGATTAGGAGGACAAAATGATTAAAGAAAGGGATTTTTATTCATATTTCCCCAGATGGAAATTCAGCAAGAAAGCAAAGGTTAAGTTGATCCAGTTGAGAGAAGAAAAAAGGAGACAACTGTTAATTACTGGAAAAATTACCATTTTAAATTTTCCTGAGAGAGGTTGACATCATGTAATAGCTCCTCCCAAAGAGGAGAGGGAAACCTCCCATAACTGGAAGTGAGAAATAGAGATAAAGAAAAGTAAGACATCAGAAATGTTGATGTCATGTAATAGATCCTCCCAAGCGGAGATGGGAAACCTTCCATGATTGGAAGTATAAAACAGAAAAAGAGAACTGGTTGAATTTTAGGATATTTGCATAACACTCCTTATGTGTCCTCACCACACCAGTAAAAAAGGGACACCCATAAATACGAGAGCCCACAAGGGCTAAAGTCAGTTGCAGTCGAAGTGAGAGGCCATTGCTGTCACCACCCGCAGTTCAAAAACGTGGCTGTCTGGACTTTGAAGTTACCAGTTGTTAACTGTAGCTTGAAACAATAATAATCAAAGTTATCTGCTAAAGAAAAACCCCGATAAAAACCTTGTGCCAGCCTGATGATAATAATAAAAAGAGAAAACACCGACAAATATTTTCACAAAGTACAAACAATAGTGTTTGAATTAACCATTTACCTGATTATCAAGTCTGGCCCGTCTTAGAGAAACTGGCGGAAATTTTCATTCCATCGCCAATTATTAGGAATAGGTTGGGAAAAAGAAAAGGAAAAGAAGAACTGTAATTATTTTACTTTTTTTGGTATATAAATACCATCTATTGATTATTTAGGTGACGTCCATTTCATTTCCACAATTGGTGCCATTTTATTTCCACAATTGACCGAGTGTATCCAACTTGATTTAGCTTGGCTGAGATACTTCAGTGATAATTCAGCTTAACTCTCTTAAGATCAAAATCACAATGTGGGTAAGAGAGATTACAGTTAAAGAGGTCAACCCAAAGACCAGCTGTTGTGTCAACGACATCAATGGCCAATGAGTGCGGGCTGATGGCTTGTTCTCAGACCAGGATCAATCCTGACAAAAGAGACAAGGTTCTGGTTAGCCCGTATTACATAGACAGCTTTCATTGTTTTATCAAAGAAAGCTTTCTCTATCCCCTCCCCCAGTACATAATCACAAATTATGAGTTGTTTAAAAGTAAGTTGCTTTGAAGTAATTCCCAACTTAAATAAATTCATTTCCTTCAAAATAATTTGGCACCATTGAAAACGAACCTTACCAATAACATTATTGGGGATGGATTAAAGTAGATACCGCCACCGAATCACTAAAAAACACCATAGTATGAAAAAAACAGTTCCCAATCTTAATAAAAACACACTTTTCGATCAAAATCTTTATGTTATTGTTAAGAGAAAAGATCAAAGTATTTTTAAATTATTCTTTAAAACTTTTTAAAATCCTTTCTAACACATTCAAAATGTTGGTAAAAATTTAATTTGATTTTATTTATTGGGTAACCAAATCATTACGAGAGTTTACATGAGATAATATAATATTATGTAACTCAGTTTTTTTCAAGTGAAAAACACATTAATTTGAAAATTCTTGCAAAAATCAAATAATTGTCTGATTTTAATGAAACTTTCAGGACTTATTAAAAAATGAATGAATGAAATTATTTTTGAAATTATTATTTTAAAAAAATTCGGTAAAAATATATATATTTTTTTACATCTGTTATCCCACTGTCACATAAATTCATGATATTTCAAGAAATTAAATTTTGTAAGTTTTATTAGTTAAGCACAGGACTCATTGGGAATGTAAATCATCAATTATTTTTTAAAATATTTTGCCTTTATTTTAAAAAATCTACTGACAATAGTACAATAAAAAATGCAATAAAACTATGACATTATTTTATGAGATAGCTTATGAGATAGCTTATCTTAAATTGTTTTCATTTTTTTTACTTATAATAATTTATAAAGTTTCAAAAATATTTTTAAAATACTTCAAAGATTTGTTGGCATTAGTTATTAACTTATTTAGTGAAGACTATATTTACTAATCAAAAATTGAAAAGTTTAATACAAATCATAGTGCCTTCATACTTTTAAAGTATTTAAAAATATTTTTGGTATATTTAAAGTTCTGGTTGTTGTATGGTAATTTCTGTGTGTACATTAAAGGGTCAAGTGTTTCACAGTTTCTTCCCCTTACAGAGAAAAAAATGTGGACAATTATGTCACTTGTGATCATCATAGACACTTAGCTTATCTCACATCTGGAAGTCATCACATGTCAAAACATACAGTGGGAAAAGGTCAGAAAGATCAACATTCTGTGATTAAGTAAATTTCATGTATAAATAAAAAATACTGATGTAAATCAGATTAATTTAACATTAAGTTTGCTAATTTTCCAAAATAATGTGTCACAGATGTATATTTTATTTTTGCAAGATTTTAAAACCAAGAATTAACTTTTGTTTACGCTAAAAATGTCTGAAAAACTGAAAAAAGTAAAAAAAAATCTCAATTTTAGATTCCAATCAATAAAATTTCTGTTTGAAATACACCAAAGTATTTTGCTTGCTGGAAATAGTAAATTTAATAATTTAGATTTCAATTAAAACTAAAATAAAAGTTTCAAGAAAACTTTTTCATTTTTAAAAATTAAGTTTAAAAGTTAGTTATCAAAAATGAGTGGAAGTACCTAATTTAAATGTACATTTCAAAGTTGATCACATTGACAGAAATGTTTGGCTATCTTTGGATAGGGGAAAGTGAAAGTGTATTCTTGTTCTATTTCCTCTTTCTCTGTGATCTTACCCTCAACATCTCAATTTCAAGTTATTCTAATTATAGAGAAATAAGTTGGGAAAGCATTGTGATGGTGGAAGTTACTTTCTCTAATATAAGTTCAATCATTTTGTTTTGCAGACATACATTAGAAAATATTTGACTCTTTCATCCCAAACTACACATTTTAAATTTAGCTCTGATATAATTTCTTTGAATAACACCGTGATTCTGAGCATCATATGAGATCAGGCATTCTCTGAGTGAACAGAGACAAGAAAAAATTACAAGAATGGAAAAAAACAAATTGCTGGCCAGCAGACTATTACAGCTGCATTTTCTACCACTAAACCCCTCCCAGGGTCTGCTGAGTCATCCAGGAGTAACTCAACACAGACTTCTGTCTCCTCTTTTACTGAGCCCAATGAATCAACTTCATCTTCCAAAAAAGAAACATTTCTCTTACAAGATACAAATGGCTTCACTTTTCAGATATAAAATGCATGTACTCTGGAATATGTAATACATAGCAAAACAAGGATATCTCTGCACAAATTAAATAAATGCACCAACTTTCCAGCTTCACTTGCCCTGTTTTATGCAAAGAGCATCAGTTCTGCTTTAATATTACTGTACTACAAAATGAATTACAACTAAGTAAAGTGAACTTTGACAGTCAACAGGATAAAGCAGTGCTGGTGCTGTTAAAAAGCACTCAATGGATGGCCCAGGAGGGAAACCACTGTCAAAGTCTGAGTCTGTATATATTCTGACAGAGATTGGAGTCCCAGATCTATCTAAATATATATATATATATATATATATATATATATATATTTATATAATATATATATGTATATAATATATATTATATATTATATTATATATATGTATATATAATATATAATATATATTATAATATA
>JBBBDQ010000537.1:172500-320000 GCA_037127315.1 Ascarosepion bandense | reverse complement strand
TTATTTTAGTTTTCGCTTCGGGTTTTGGCTCCAAGTAGGTACAATTGTAGTTCTTAGTCTCAGCCATGATACCATTTACTCAGAGGACTTATTCAGCCTTCAAAATTCAGTTTACGACGAAAAAACTTATTTGATATCGATACCAGGAAATCAAAATTTGACTTACATCCATTCATTTTTCTTTCAGTCTACGGTTTCGCTTTAACTGGAAACAACTATTGCTTTTTAGTCTTTTGTGGCAATGTCCAAAGAGTCTGAACTCCAAGACCATTTGAAAATATAAGTCCATCCCTACCGTGGCGGATGGCCGAAGACAGTGACAAAATAGTGGCGTTGTGGTCCCTGATCTGATTACAGGCATTTGAGTAGGTTATTGGAAATATCAAAATTGATTGTATTCAAACCAGGTTTAAATTGTTTAATGTAGATTGCTTCGAGGATTTTTAGTTTCTGTTTATTATTTTCTTGTTTGGGTATGTACGTGTTATCAACGAGCGTTTTTCTCAGAAGTGTGCGATGATAACCGTGTTGTTTTAAATGATGGAATATATTTGAATTTTCATTTAAGTGCAACGTCAGACGCCGTGAGAGCGAATTTGTAGTGTGGCCAATGTAGATATTATTGAGGTTGTTAGAGATACATTCTCTAAATGGACATATGGATTTATATACTACATTGGTTTATACCTACCATACAAAGACTTAGCACACCCATCTAAGTACACAATACAATAACTTTATATTAGGGGTGCATGTAGTTTTAAAAGAAATATCCTATCATGAACTATGTAAAGGAGAAAAAGTTCACTATAATGACTTCGACATAAATATTTCATGTGTAGAATGGGGCACCCAAATGTAAGGCGAAATAAGTCTCTCATACATATGGGTGCACCTAATTTTGTGCAGGCTTCTATGAAATTTTTGTGCATGTTTATATGTATTATTGTATGCATTATTGTGTGTATAAAGGGACACCTAGGTATAAGTATATTTCATCTATAAGAACAGACCTAATAATGTATATGTTTTTCCATCGTGTGAGAACACCAGATTATAAGTTATGGTAATTTTAGATACAATCAATTATGTATTCCTGAAACTAATTATGCCTTCCTGTACTGATCATTCTACCCATAGGTATACAGGTTAGTATCAACAATCCGAATGAGGTAGGCCAGTATATATGAATATAGATGAGTAATGTTTATTAAGACGTATGAAAAGAAAATATACCACCTCAATTGGGAAATAAATGTACACAGACATACATTGTCTTTGTGCACAGAGATAAAAAAAATTGCTTGTGTACTTATATAATTATAGTTGTGTTTATATATACATATACATATATGCAGATGTATATGTATACGTGGGTAAATCTACTGGATGTATAGAAGTATGAAAATATTGGCGTAATTTGGGAGTATGTGTGAAAATTACTAGCAATTATATGTATATGTATATATATATAACGCTACTTAAACGCACGGAAATCACGTCTTTCTGAGATGTATATGTGTAAGTGTATGAACGCCAGAATACTTAATACTATATATATAATATTTTTCTTATATTTTAGATGTGTGGTTGCTTTTGTTAGAGGTGTGTTGATAATATCATTAGGATTTTTATGGTAATGATGTTTGATTGATTCAGCTTTGAGAAATTCCTTTAAGCCTACCTGTGTAGTAATATGGTTGTCTTGTCTGAGTTGAATTATTTGTTGGTATAAAGCTTCAATTTGCATTTGTTTTAACACTGAATTAGGTTTCTGTGCGACATGAAAATTTGGTCCGAGATTAAAGAATTCTATTTCATCTGGAGTGAGTTGGCAATCCAATAGGTTAATTCTGTTATATTTAACAGTATATATATATATATATATAAATGACAAAAACATTTAAAAGACATCCTAACCCCATCGAAATTTGAAAATTTGAACAACACACAACAGGGGGTCACAAAATGCAACAAAAAAAAATGTGGAGTATGCAACATAATAATAGAAGGAAAATACTTCCAGTTTGAAAACACAACTACATTTGAAATAAAATCGGATCTGAGCTACAACATGAAAAATGTAGTTTATGCTCTAAAATGTGACAAATGCACAAAGATATACATGGGAGCAACACAATGCTTGAATAATAGAATATCCCTTCATAAAAGCAATATAAGATTATCATACAACAGGAAACTATATGTCTCGCAACATATGCATGAATATAGTAATGGCAATTTCAAAGTTGCACCTGTTTACCAAAATACAGACTACAAAACATTAATAATGCAGAAAAAAGATTCATTAAAAATACAAGCCTTCACTCAACAAAACGACATGATGAAAAAAACACACACACCAAAAAATATACAGACTCACACATATGTACACAAACACAAATACAAATGACAATAATAAAGAACTAGAAAAACACACACACCCAAAAACACACACATACATACACACCAAATTCAAAGCATAATCCCAAACAATAAAAAAGAACCAGATGACCCAGTAAAAATAAAATTCTAAAATAATACTAAAACATAAAGACGAAATCAAGGAGTGCTCACACACACAGACACACATACACACCAAATTCAAAACACCATCGAAACAATAAAAGCAACCAACTGACAGATGGAAAGACATGTAAATAAACAAAGGCGCCTAGAAGATAATTTTTAAGTAATAAAGAGGGACCCCAGACCAAAATCATTTCAAACTGGGATAAGCACTTGATTGATTCATTTATTTATTTGTTTATTCATTTATGCACATACTGATGTGAGAAAACACGCCAACATTTGATTTATTTGATTCATTGGATTTACTTTATTTTTTACTTCACTGATTTGATTTATTTCTTTATTCTTTATTTTTTTTTAATTTTCTACTTACCTATATATAAACAAGAACTTGGCCTTCAGAAAGAAAAGGAACTCAATATGTAATGCCACAAATTTATTTGCCTGAAGAGAGTCAATCTTAAACTTGAAACACGTGTAGCGTCACAATACCATTATGGACATTTAAAATATCATAATATCTTTATACAACAATAAATATACACTTTAAACTAAATGTTCACGGCCTCTCACACTTTTTATTCTATATATATGTGCATATATGTGTGCTTATTTGTTTGAACATTATTTTTGATCGATACTCGTATTTAAGTAGATATTCTGTTTATAATCAAACAGTATTATATATTTATTTCTACTAGCCTGATTATTTGACGACAAATTTTTGTTTTGAAAATGTGTCATTCAGCAGGATTCAAGAGGTCTAAGATATATATCATACAAAAGTTAATGTTTCTTAACTGTTGTATGATTTGAGTCTAAAGAGCAGCAGTTTAGCTGTGAAATATTTATTACCCATGGATTTGTAGAATATCAATAATTTTTTCATGATTATATATATGTGTGTGTGTGTGTGTGTGTGTGTGTGTGTGCACGTGTGACAAACAGAGAGCCCTCCTTCCCCGGTGGATTTATTAATCAACAGTTCTAAAGGACTGAAATGACGGTACTAATTAGTTGGGTAGAAGGAATTCCGGAATAATACCAGAAATAAGCTTTTTCTTATAATTATTTCTGGAGTTGAGTTATTAGCTAATAATTCCAAAAGGTTCATTAAGTAAAGTTTATGATAAATGGCGAATCAGATTGATTGGGTGGTCTGAAGGATCAAATCCAGCCAAGTCTGCAGATGAGATAAGTGGTTTTGGCATAACTCAAGTGGAAGATGTCTGCGGAAAAACCACAGGGAACTCCAAATTCATTTTTAGTACCACTTGAGAAATAGTCTCCAGCAGAGATTCAGAGATTAGGTGAACACGTATGGTGGTCAAGGTAATTTGCATATTAAAATTCATGGGCGGTGCCTAAAAATTGTTTTGCGCTGCCTTGCTCTATATAAGCAGTCTGCACGCTGGAGTTAAGCAGATTGAGATATGTTCGATGAGAGATTGGCAGAGACGAGATAGACGCGGCTGATCGGCAGAGATCAAGAAATAACGAGAGATCCCAGGAGATTGAGGGAGAATGGCAGATAAGATTGGCAAAATGCGGCAAAAACTGTTGGATGAATCGGCTGGTCTAATCTGTTGGTTGTCATGTGTCAAGGAATCCGATCCGAACTAAGAGACAGATAGAGCCTGTACAAATCTAAATAATCCTGTAAACAAAGCTGAGAAGAGAAACTGTTGTTGTACATAGACGAAGATCCACAAAATGACCTCCCTTAAATCAGTTGGATGCATATTGGACTCAGTGCGTCTTTCTCTCTCTGTGACTTTCCGACCCAAATGAGTGAATCTCATTAACACACTTTGTATTTGTGTAATTTTCTTGGTAGTGACATAAAAGTAGTAGTTCTAAAGGACTCTTTGTACAGGAACTGGACGTGTTGCCTATATTTCTTTTTCTTTATGTCCTTGTGGTTGCGACAAGGACTTCTTCTACATGTATAGTAATTTCTTTCAGCATGGAACCCAGCCATCTCATCCTTTACCATTGGACCATCCTGAAGGACCCGGAAACTGCTATTTGGATAAAAAATTCACAACATGGCGAATAGTGGTGGTTCCTTCAGCTCACAGGAGGAGGACCAAGTGGTTTTAATTTTTATTGGTCAGGATCACCGGAGAGACCAGACATAGATGCCAGTGGCAGGGCTTTTACGTTATATATATATATATATATATATATATACACACACACACACACACCTATAATAATAATAATAATGATAGTTAATTCATCTATTTCAAACAATTTTCTGCTAATATCAACCTTGCATTATTTACCAGTGGAAATGTAGTTTTGAAAGAGACAGTTGCTCACACAATGCCCACTGTGCACATCACGCAACAACGTTAAAGAACAAAAACACACTAAAAACTGAAAAATTACATTACAGCTAAAATGACCTGTGAAGAGGCTGAAAGCACTTGAAATGTCAAAAATCATAGAACATATTTACATTCCTTATCTCCAGCAAAAATGAAACATTTAAAAATACTGGAAAAATTAAATCAGAAATTAATAAAATCTTTCTTGATGGTCGTTTTTAATGAAACATTTATATACACACACAACGTATATATATATATATATATATGTGTGTGTGTGTGTGTGTGTATGTGTGCGTGTGTGTTGATGGTGGCTTCCTGTTGGAGGATTGCCACTCCTTCATTGATTGACTGTCCCTGAGCCCGTTGATGACTCTTCAGTCCTGCTAGTTACTTGCACATCTTGGAGAAGATTTGACACACATAACCATTGGTGCTGGTTTAGATGACAGACATAGTACTGGCATCACTGTGAACCGTCATGTGATACCTAAGACCATCGGCTGATCAGTAATCTCCAGAACAGTGGGAGCATGAAAAGTTCCCATCCTGTGGCTCAATGCACAGCATGGAAGGGACAAGTGTAGTTGGATTGCTTTCATGGGATTAACCAGGCCCACTTTTGACAGCAGTGTCCAGTCACACACCTCACAGACCCACAATTGGCTTCAACAAGTTCAGCAACCTCAGATATCACATCCTTCCACAGACCACAATCAGATGCTAGGGACTGCCAGTCATGAACAGGAACACCAAAATATGTCAAACTCTCCTTGACACTATCTTGAAACCCTTTTTTTTGGCTTGTGCTGGAGTCTCTTGCCAGAAAGAATCTCACAATAAAACAGCTGTTTTGGAAGTCTGGAGTCATCAAACCAGACAAAATGACCAGCCTAACTGTGGTGGTGTTTTAGCGTAAAGCTGTAGACAGAACAAAACCTCTTTACTAGGCTTTACCGAACTAATTTCACAGCCAATAGCAAAGGCAAAGGCAAGTAGTAAACGCAACAGTAAGTAGTAAAACACAAGAGCACGCAGCAAACGCAAGAGCGGGTAGTAGTAAACGCAAGAGCAGGTAAACAAAATGCAGAAGAAAGAAAAGAACTCAGCCTTTTAAAAGGAAAAATCACGTGCAATAGAAATTTTTACTTTAACGAAAATATAACAATCTCCCCCCACTAGTAAGAGAGATTGCAAGGTGTATATATTATTTTATTTATTTTTATTTATTTATTTATAAGTCCAGTCGCTGGACTGGTCTACGAATCCTGCTAGACCGCCGTGGGGGCAGTTCATTATTCGAAGGACTGGCAGGTCTCTGGGAAGGCTGATTCTCTATTTCCTCCACATTAAGTGTAGTGTCAACTGGACTTGTTTCAATCAAATGGGCCGGGTCTGCATTTGCAAGGTCGGATCGAGTATTCTCAGCAGGACCCTGATGTTCATCAGAGCGTGGAAAGCGAGCCAAATGTCTTAGCGCCACTGAATCCTCCCGGCCGTCATCATGCCGTATTCTTGCATGAGTAGGGTTAGCCTCGAGGAGTTCCACCACCTCTACGATCGGGTCATACTTGCTCACGTTACCAAACCGTTTCAGCAGTACTCTTCCAGGTTCGCAGAGCCAAACAGGTAAGGCAGTACCAGTAGAAGAGCGCCTTTCAAATTTGAACAAGCGTTCGTGGGGAGTCACATTTGTACTAGTGCATAGTAGGGAACGAATAGAATTTAAAACATCAAGCAGAACGTCCTGCCAAGCACTAAGGGGTAACCGTTTAGATTCCAAGGCCAATAATATTGAGTGCCAAATAACGCCGTTGTAACGCTCGCACTGACCATTGCCTCTTGGGTTGTATGCAGTGGTGTTACTGCACCCAACCCCAAGTCTCGTCAGGAAATTTCTGAACTCCTCGGACACGAACGACGTTCCTCTATCAGAATGGATGAAAGTGGGGAGTCCAAAAATAGAAAAAATATTCGTCAGGCACTTGATTGCGGTTTGCGAAGAACAATCACGGCATGGGAATGCAAAGGGAAATCGACTGTACTCATCGACGATAGTAAATAGGTAATGACATCCTTTCGATGATGCCGGGACAGGCCCTTTGAAGTCTACGGAGAGGCGCTGAAAGGGAGCAGTAGAGCGGATTAGTGTATTATTAGTAGGGCTGGAAAATTGAGGTTTTATTTTTGCACAAGTTGTACACTCGGATGTCACGCACCAAACTTCATCAATTGAGTATGGCATATTTTGTGATCGTATAAAGTGCCAAAAACGTTGAACACCAGTGTGTATTAATGAACTGTGTATGGTCCTTAGCTCCTCCAAGGAGGAAGCAGTAGCACCACACACTCTCGACAAAGCATCGGCAATGGTGTTTTCACTTCCGGGACGGTGTTTTATATCGTACGAGAACGGGAGAAGCTCCATTTTCCACCGAATGATTTTATCATTTTTAATTTTTCCTCGGTTAGCTGGCTTATACATAAAAAATACGGCTTGCTGGTCTGTTATAATAGTAAAGTGCTTCCCAACAAGGAGGTCCCTCCATTTTCGGACACATTCAACTATCGCGTAAGCCTCTTTTTCAACTATGTGTAGTCGTATTTCAAATGGGTTTAATGATCGGGAAAAGAATGCTACAGGCCTATCAGCCTGTAAGAGAGTGCCTCCTATAGCTTTCTCTGAGGCATCGGTTTCAATAGTAAATGGTAGTTCATCGTCGATAACCTTTACAGATGATTCGGCAACGTCTTTCTTAAGTTTTTCGAAAGAATTCGCAACTATAGGAGGCATGGGAAATTGTTTATTTTCAACCAGGGGACGAATTTTGTGTGAATACTTAGGTATCCATTTCGCATAGTAAGAAAACATACCAAGGCACCTCTTTAACGAATTTGAATCCGAAGGAGGAGGCATTTGCAAAAGAGGTTTCAAATGCTCAGGGTCAGGTTGAATAGTTCTGTCACAGATTTGGTATCCAAGCAAATTGATAGAACGAAGCGAAAACTTTGATTTTTCTCGGTTTATTTCGAGGTTGTATGTCGAGGCAGCCTTTAAGAAACGTTCCAAGTTAGCGTCATGCTCCTCTTGAGTTTTACCACAAATAGTAATGTCATCAATGTAAGAAAAAGTTCCGGATAACTTATTTTCAGAAATAAAGGAATTCATAAATCGTTGAAAGGCAGAAACCCCATTAGTGACACCCATGGGTATTCGTTTGAATTGATACAAACGATTTCCAGCTTGAAAAGCCGTGTAAGGCCGATCTTCGGGACAAATTTTGATCTGGTAGTTAGACAAATCAATCGTACTAAAAATATGATACTGGGCAATTCGGTTTATGAGATCCTCAATCCGAGGCAAAGAGTATGCGTCAAGTAGTGTGAAACGGTTAATGGTTTGGGAAAAATCAACCACCAATCATTTCTTTCCATTAGGCGACGAAGTCACAACAATTTGAGCACGCCACGGTGAATAGCTGGTTTCAATGACATCGTCTTCAAGCAGTTGAAGAATTTCTTTTTCAATAAATCGGGCATCCTCCGCATGGTAGTTTCGGGATTTAGTAGCAATGGGTCTGCAATCAGGGGTCAGATTTCGGAACAATTTTACAGGGGCACAACTGATCCTGGTTAGCGCGCAGATTTTTAAAACTTCCTGAGATCCACCAAAAGAAATAGTAATACCCCGATGTAGTTTCAAAAACGGCACTCCGAGTATAATGTCCATAAAGGAGTCAGGAAGCACAGTAAGGTCAATCTCTTTATATTTGCAACCATTGAAGAAAATGTTCTCGATGCAATATTCAGACAGTTTAAGGGAAACGGTGGACGATGCCATAGAAATTACAGAGTTCCGTTTTAAAGTGGGCAGTCTCATTGTTTTGACAATATGGGCACTGATAAAATTATCAGAACTGCCGGTGTCTATAAGGGCAGTTAACTTTTTCACTTTTAACTCCACAGTTTCGGTGATAGGAGGGCAACTATCACCACCTTTAGCACGGGCCCCTATGATAGCAGAAGAAGAACGTGAATGTGTCGGTAGAGTAGAACGGCAAACTTTAGAAAAATGCCCGAGTTTACCACAGCTTCGACATACCTTATCGCGGACAGGGCAGAGGCGGCGGTCGTCCTTAAAGTGACGTCTCCCTCCACAGTTGTAACACTTGCCACAAACAGAAAGGGTAGCAGAGAACAGTACAGAGTCACACTTCATTGGAGAATCAGTTAGAGCAGAATTTTTAGAAATACCAGTGGCCTCCTCGGCAGAATCAGTCAACACATTTTTAGTTCCAGTAATAGAAGTAACGGCAGCTGCTCCAATTGGGGTGGCATACGATTCCGCGCGAAAGTGAGCTTGTTCTAAAGCCCTAGCACATTGAGTAGCTTCTGCGAGAGTTAGAGTGTCAGTTTCAAGGAGCCTAGCATGTATCAATGAGGACCGAAGACCATGAATAAATGCATCACGGACAGATTCATCCCTGTAAGTGGTGGCCGTTACGTCTTTAAAGCAACAGTCAGCGGCAAGTCGATTCAAGGCCTGAAGGTATTGGTCGACAGACTCGCTTTCTTGTTGTAAACGCGTAGAAAGCAGATGTCTAGTATGAACAACACTTGGAGACTTGTCGTAGACACCTTTCAGTAAGTCAACAGCATGTTCAAAGCCAGAACAACCCTCGATAACGTCAGCAACAGTGGGACCGATGTTTAAATAGAGAACTTCGAGTTTATCAGGGTTTAACGAAGCAATAGTTGAGAGGTAGTAATTAAAGTTACGATACCATAATCTCCAAAGCTTGCTGGCCTGTGGGTCTGCCGAGGGAAACATCAAATTTGTCCAGGCAAATTATTTTCTCCATGAGGAAAATAGAAAATTAGTTCGGTAAATTGTGGTGGTGTTTTAGCGTAAAGCTGTAGACAGAACAAAACCTCTTTACTAGGCTTTACCGAACTAATTTCACAGCCAATAGCAAAAGCAAAGGCAAGTAGTAAACGCAACAGTAAGTAGTAAAACACAAGAGCATGCAGCAAACGCAAGAGTGGGTAGTAGTAAACGCAAGAGCAGGTAAACAAAATGCAGAAGAAAGAAAAGAACTCAGCCTTTTAAAAGGAAAAGGAACGTGTGCAAAATCATGTGCAATAGTAATTTTTACTTTAACGAAAATATAACACTAACACATCTGGTTTCTAATCAAAGTTGTAGCAATGTTGACTGTTTTGGCTTTGGTCAAAACACCTGTATCTGGAACACGACTGTCCCATTTCAGACCAAGAATATGTTTGAGACAGTGCTGATTGAATCTTTTCAGCTGGTTTATATGAGATTTATATAAGATCCAGGTTTCAGAGGCAAAGTTGACAACACACGTTAGATACACAGATACTTTAGTTGCCAGAATTAAATCACCATCTGACCAGACTCTATCTTCCAGCTTACCAAAGGACCCAGATGCCTTCTTATTCTGTTTGATTTCCGCATCAAGGGACCTTCATTAGATAATGTACTACCAAGATAGACAAACTCCTTGACAACTTCAAAATGCTTCCCACAGACAAAGATATCAGATTCCATGTAATGATCAACAAAAGTGGGGTGTACATGACCTTGGTTTTCTTAATGTAATTGTCAGTCCAAAGCAGGTACAAGCTTTAGTAAAGCAGTCCATCACTGACTGCATTTCCTCTGAAGGGCATACTGAGGAACACTATCTATCACATCAACATTCACAGTAGAAGGATTGTGAAACAGATCTCGAAAATATTCATACCAACAGCACATAATTTTATCTGACGTCTTCATTCAGGTGGTTCCGTCCTTTGCCAGAAGTGGTGTAGTTGAGGTTGATTTTGAACCATATGTCTGAAGGAGTAGACCATAAAATGCCTTGATATCATTTTTGGTATAAGATGTCTGTATCTCCTTCAATAGATCAGACCACCATTTGTTTTTGATTTGGCGCACACAACACTGAACCTTACTTTTTACAAAGGAAAAGCGTACAGCAAAAGTTGACCTGTTTGAAGATGATGAGTTGAGAAGTTTCAAATAAGCCTTCCTGTTTTTGTCAATGAGAAGGTTGATTTCATTGGAGTTGTCAACAAACCAATCTTGATGTTTAGGAATCTCAACACTTTTTTCATTTTAGTTTTCTTTTCTTTCTTTCTCTTTTCATTCTGCCTAGAGGTTGAGTTGGAACTTATTTCTTGCCTTTCAGGATGATATTTTCTTTGTTTTCACTTTCTTTCAGTGTACTGGAGTTGATTTTTTTTAAATCAAGTTTTTAACTCTGATTTCATGTATCCAAATTCATAGCAGACCATAGCAGGTTTAGCTATCCGTCTATGCAGTTTGAATTCTGACTCATTTCACATATCCAAATTTTTCACACCAAGGTTTTGGCATGTGACTTCTGATTTTCAAATATGGATCTTCATATTTCAGAGAGATTGAGGTTGTCTGAACATCTGAAAACATCCAGTCAAAACATCAGGCTATCATGTGATCTGGAAGGGGAATGTGCACCTTTCATAAGACATTAAAAGGAAATTAAAAGTCTTTTTTTAAAAACAGATAAATCCACGATTTTTATGATTTGTTTGATCTTGACTTGTTTTTATTCTTGTTGCTTAAAATTACATGCAAGCTGATTTTAAATTGTTGATCAAAATAGCACTCACCTTTATGACAAGAGAATTCCCCAGTATTATTTTGTCTTGTAAATTTTATTTTATCTCATTGTTTAACGTACCCACGATTTTATTAACGATATAAGCATAAGGCCAGAATGTACTTCCAAAGAAAAGTCCCGAATTCTAGTTGAGAATTAGTTAGATATAAAAGAAAAATAAATAAATAAATAAAAGTAGATAAAATCTAATGTCTTTAACTGGTGAACAAATATGTCCTATGATCAGCCATACCTTTTTCTTCTCTTCACAATTTCTTTCCCTCTTTATCTACACCCCGACACAAGCCAGGAGTCCATGAACTTAAAGCAACCCCAGCCAAGAATGACCTGGTTCCCAAAACCTTACTGTTATCAGGAGGTTGATCATGAGTGAAAATCTTGGTGGTCACACAAAGGCCGCGTGATCCGGTCAAGGAGGGAGAGAGCCCACATGACTGTTTTGGGGCCAGCCGAAAACAAAAGAAAGATTTCAGTTCCTGTCCACCCGGCGACAGATGAACATCGTTAAGCAAAGACTCGTCCCGACTTCAAATGACTGCCCACAGAACTGAAGACAGCAAAGTCTGTCTACAGATGAAAGCTGCTGCTATGAATCTGAATTGACCGACCAAACGCCTATACGAGATATTGTGAAACCCCAAACAATTCCAAAGGAGAAAGAACCAGAGAAAATGGCCGGCCTCCATAAAATATTATTTTGAAAACAGGACTTTCACTTCGGCGAACCAAAATTTTTGTGCGGAAATGACGGACAGATAAGTTGATACTTTTGGCTTGATTTTTTGTTTTATGTGTGTATGTATTCACTCACTCCTGCTGTTTTCTTTATAGTCCCCTTCCCCTTTGTTAAATGAACTTTCTCTTTCTTTTCTTATGTTATAAATAAATGTTTTATGTTGAAATCCGTCGTTTTGCATCTGTTCTTCATTGACTCCCTTGTGTTGTGTCCATTTCTGAGTGAAGACCGAGAAAGGATCCCACATTTTCTTTGTTTTTGAACCTGCGGTTCGTCTATATGCTACAAGTTTGTAACACATGACACTAGAAGAAACCCCAAATATATATATATATATATATATATATATATATATATATATATATTAATGCAGGTTTCATTGAATAATATAGACAAGTTTTGTCTATTAATTTTGTGTAGGATCTGTTCATACCGTCTGATATACTTGATGGTGATGTCGTTGAAAGACAACAAAAAATCACAGTAATTGTTAATTTTTTTATCAGGTCTAAGCTTTCGGCTCGCATAAGCCATTATCAAAGAGTAATTAACAATTACTGTGATTTTTTGTTGTCTTTCAACGACATCACCATCAAGTATATCAGACGGTATGAATGGATCCTACACAAAATTAATAGACAAAACTTATCTATATTATTCAATGAAACCTGCATTAATGAAAAACTGCTGCCAAAATACACACAATATATATATATATTGTTTGAATCACCACCTAAGTTTATAGAAAAAGAAAAGACATAAGCACCATATTTTAGAGGTATCCTAAGGTATCCTAAATACAGAGTTAGTACATTCAAAAAGATTGAAACTGACAAATAACGGTTTAATTTTGTGAAGGTCTGCAATAATCTGCTACAAATTTGGTTGTGTAAAACCTGTAGAAACTGAATAAAGAGGTGGATTCAAAAAAATCAAACCCCAGTACACCGAAGAAATCACAAGGTAACAAAAAAGATGAAACTTCAACCAAAATCTCAGAAAGGGAAAAAGACATTGAAAGAAATAGAAAAGAAATACTTTTTTTAAACAACAGATAAGTTGTTTGCTGGTTCTTTGATGTGTTTTTTTATATGCTCTTGTAAATGCATGCTAGTTGACTTCAAACCATTTCCCAAAAGAATATTTATCTTCATGGCAAGATAAACTCCTCTCCCGTGTCATTTCTTCCTGAAACATTTTTTTTATTGCTTTCCCATATTTTAGAATCCCCAATCCGTTTTCAAACCATCTATATATTTAGTTAATAAAGCTTGTTAATTGTCATTACTGTATATTTGCCTTCTATCATCTGTCACCATTTGGGTTTGATCACTAAAGCAATTCCATTTAGCTTGGCTGTGTTTCACCAATTGGGAAAGAGGCCTTGTTCTTTGAAATGATGATTTCATTGTTTTGTTTATGTGTTGCGATCCTGCCTTCTACTGCGACTATAACGGTGGTGTGGGTTGGGTAGTAACAATTGGGGGCCTGTCTGGGATTCTCTTTCTTTTCTTTTACCTGAAATTGGTCATTCGCCTGCTCAAGCAGAGTTGTAAACACCAGTTGACGGTCAGAGATGGCAAATATAAAGGAATTCATAGCATCCTCCTAATTAAAAGAATTACTAAAATTAAGAAAAGATGATTTAATAATAGTTGGAGACAGACGAGATTTAGAAATTAAAAAATTATATAGGAAAGCACAAATAGCAAGAATTATAACAGAACACATAGCCGATAATGATGATGTGTTATTGTAGTTCTTGAAACAAGGCTAGGTGTAAATCAAGAAAGCTAAAATTAGGGTAGAAACTGAAAAGGCCAGAATCAACACCAAAGTTGAAATGTCCAGAATAGCACAGGAGACCCAAATCAGAGAAATAGACGTCAGAAGCGAACATAGGCAAAGTGGATTTGATTTGGCTAGGCAGATACAGTTAGAGCCACCATTTAATGAGGAAGATATTGACAAATACTTCCTCCAGTTCAAGAAAATAGCATCCCACTTAAGTTGGCCATCAAATGCATGGCCCAGGCTATTTCAGACGGAATTAAAGGGTAAAGCTCAAGAAGCTTATGCTGCTCTGTCTATTGAAGATAGCGATGATTATGAAATAGTAAAAGCTGCTGTTTTGAAGGCATATGAATTAGTACCGGAAGCATACAGGCAGAAATTCTGAAATTTTAGGAAAAATGATAGAGAGACTATGTAGAACTCTTTCAGCAGGAAGAAAAGTTTTTCAATAGATAGAACTCTTCCAAAAATGTAGAGTCTAGTTATGAGAAGTTAAAAAAATTAGTGTTAGAAGAAGAGCTCTGTATCCCAAATGATATTAAGGTTTTTCTAGATGAAAATTGTTATAAAATAACCATGTTAGTGGATATATAATCACTTACACATAAGACAGGAAAGCTGAGTGCTGGACATACGAATCAGACAGTAGTCCCGTGCCCTGAACTAAATTCAGTTTCAGAACCAGTCGGAAACAAGATAGAATTAGGCAGTTAGATGTGTCTAATGCAAAAGTACCTGATCAGCAGAAGACCAGTAGTTCACCACTTAGACATCAGTCATCGGATAGCAAAAAGAAGAATGTACCCGTATGTTATTACTGCCGTCAGACAGGACACCTAATGGCAGACTGCTGGACCCAAAAGAATCAAGAAACCAAAGGTGTAAATGGCAAAAAGCCTGAAGAGTTGGTGATAGTCAACCAACATTTCCCCAAAAATAGTTTAAGGCTTTGTAAAGAAACTGTAATAGAGGAGTATAAGCCATTCGTGATGGATAGATTTGTATCTCTGGTGGAAGATCCAGAAAAAGAGATGTTCACGAAAGTCCCTAGCAACACGGGAGCCACTCAATCCTTAATTTTGGGAGACAGTATCTCACAAGAGATTGATTCTGCCACAGGTGAATACGTGTTAATCCCCGGCATGAGTGGAAGCTATGATAGTGTTCCCCTTCACCAGGTCAACATTTCCACCAAATTAGTGAATGGACCTGTACAACATTTTTCCATGAGAGGGATAGGAATGACATTAGAGAATGATTTAGAAAGTGGGAGAGTGATCCTGAACCCTAAAGTAAGCCCAATGATGGTAATTTCCGAAACTATAGAAATTGGTAAGCAGGAGAACCTAGATATATTCTCTTTGTGTGCAGTAACCTGTGCACAAGTTAGAAAACAAAGAGAGCAGGGGAATGAGGGGAAGAATACTGGCAAAATCAGTAAGAAAACCATAGACCTATCTGAGACATTTATGAGACAAGATCATAGTCTTGCAAATAAGGATAAAGTAGAGGGTGATCCCCTTAATTTGTCCCAAACATTTTTAAATACTGTGATAGATAATCATAACAATTTCCCAGAACCCATGAACGTAATTGAACACAGGAATGTTGATCTTATTAAAGATATAGACAAAAGTCTATAGAGAGTCTTTTGCTGCAGAGCAGAGATCCAATCCCGAAATACAAACCTTAATCAGTTACGTATTACCTAATGAGGAACTAGATAAAGTCCCCACAGTTCCTCCAAGGTGACATCCTAATGCAGAAATGGTGACCTCCTCAAATTTCTGCATCTAAGGAGTGGGCCATAATTCGCCAATTAGTCCTACTGAGACCATATAGGGCTGAAGTGCTCAAGACAGCCCATAAAATCCCTCTAGGTGGTCATCTAGGTGTCACCAAAACTTATAGTAAAATTGGCAAATTCTTTTATTGGTCAGGAATCAAATGGGATATGGCCAAATATTGCCAAACATGCAATTTATGTCAAGTAGTAGATAAACCAAGATGAAAAGTTTCTGTAGCCCCATTACACCCCATTCCCACATTTGAGGAACCATTTCATCAAGTCCTGGTGGATTGCGTAGGACTGATGCCTAAAATGACTAAGGGAAACCAGTAATTAGTGACCATAATGTGTACTTCCACATCATTCCTGGAAGCTATACCAATCCAGATCATTTTGACCAAGAAAGTGGCCAAGTCTTCAATCCAATTCTTTGCCATGGTGGGATTGCTCCAGACAAACTGACCAGGGTACCTATTTTACATTCCAATTATTACTGCAACTGCTGAAAACTCTCAATGTGAAACATGTTCACTTGAGTGCATACAACCCACAGTTTCAGGGGGTACTGCAATGATTATCCTCCAGGCTCAAAAGCATGATTCTGACCTTTTGTTTTGAGAATCAGTAAGATTGGGATGAAGGTGTGCCATTTTTAATGTTTGCTGCTCAAGAAACCATACAGAAGTCAACTAGATTCAGTCCATTTGTACTGTGTTTGGACATTCAGTCTGCATCCCATTAAAAGTCCGAAGGGAAGACTGGATGAAAGAAAATCCAGCCATCAAAAGCCTATCAGAATATGTCACTAGTTTTCACGCAAAGTTATCAAAAGCCTGTGAGTTAGCAAGAGAAAACCTGAAATCCTCCCAATACAGAATGAAGCAGAGGTATGACCAGAAGGCAGTTGAATGAAACTTTGACTGTGAAGACCAGATCTTAGTGTTCCTACCAACACCTGGAAACACGCTCAAAGCCAAATTCCATGGACCTTACAAGCAGAAGTTTATGTATAATATCTTTAATGACCAAAGAGAAACAGGCATTGCAACAGACATTATAACAAGAAGATAAAAAAAAAAACATTCAAAAATTACTGTTTTCTACAAGCAGTAGTTTATGTATAATATCTTTTTTTTACCGCGAGGTTGTACAAAACACCAGCTTGGGAAACTGGTGCAAGATATCCTTCTCTTAATGAGGGTAATGGGCTGCTTTTAAGCCATGGTAGGCAATCCATCTAGTGATGGTGTCATGATAAAAACACCCTTGGTAGCTCTGGTGAAGCATCAAGTATTCAGCTACTGACAAGATTTTGAATCTCGGCCGAGGCCACAAAATGATAATGATGATGATAAAATAGTGGGTAAGAAGGTGATGTCAACTATGCCATGCAACTGCCTGACTGCCAAAAGCTGATTGAGTTGTGTCATATAAACATGCTAAAGCCGTATCATGACCAAAATAAAGATGGTCGAGTACTTGTAGCTCATACCCAAGAATCCAGATACAAGGTAAATGGGCTTCCTGAAGAAATTAAGGTGATAGATAGACACCCCACTGCTTAGCAAAATTTAATAATGTTAGCTGATTTGGATGGGAAGTTGGTACATGCAAGCCCTGAGGAAAGGAAATCCCTGACCACCCTCATAAAAAACTTCCGGGACCTATTCCTGACATCCTTTGGCAAACGAACTTAATTTCAAACAATGTGGAGGCAGGTAAGGTTACCACCATCAGGTAACACCCTTACCGAGTAAACCTGAGGAAAGCTGATCTTTTACACTAAGAAATAATGTATATGCTTGAGAATGGCATCACAAAACATAGCATGAGTGATTAATTGACAAAACAGATGGGTCCATGACATTTTGTACGTACTGACTACCGAAAAGTAAATGCCATCACCGGAACCAATTCTTATTCCATCCCCCAGATGGATGACTGTATTGATAAGATTAGAGTCTCTACCTTCATCAGAAAGTTGGATCTTTTAAATGGTTATTGATGCGTGCTTTTAACTGAACGTGCAAAAGAAATTTCAGCCTCTGTAACCCCAATGGCCTAATATCAATACAGTGCCATGCTGTTCGGAATGAAAAACTCACAAGCTACATTCCAATGGTTGATGAACCATTGTCTAGGTAACCAGGCAAATGTAAATACTTATATAGATGACATGGTATTATACAACAATATTTAGGACAAACATTTACGAACTCTCCAAGAAGTATTCATTTGGTTAAGGTAGGCTAACCTCGCCGTGAATCTGTCGAAAAGTGAGTTTTGGCAAACCAAAGTCACTTATTTAGGACACATAGTGGTACATGGACAAATAACCCCAGTAGATGCCAAAATCCAAACCATTGTCAAGTACCCAGTCCCCACTAGTGTAAAAGCCTTAAGAAGATTTTTGGGTATGGTTGGATACTACAGAAAATTTTGTCAAAACTTTTCTGATATATCCACCCTTCTTACTAGCCTTCTTGTGAAGGGATGCAAGTTTGAACTGTCAAAAAGCTTTTGACCAGATCAAAGCCTTACTGTGTTCTTATCCTGTGTTAAAAGCTCCTGCTTTCACAAGTCCATTTAGTTTATTTGTTGATGCCAGTGATCATGGAGTTAATGCTATCTTATTGCAGTTGAATCGAAATGGTGTTCAACATCCTGTTAGTTATTTTTCTAGAAAGTTTAATGCCCATCAAAGAAACTACTCTACTCTAGAAAAGGAAACATTAGCCTTCTTAATGAGCTTGCAGCACTGAGGTTTACATGTCCGCATCTCGAGAACCTATTCTGGTTCCCACAGACCATAACTCCCTTACTTTCTTGCGGAATATGAAAAACAAGAATAAGAGATTGTTATGTTGGAGTCTCACTCTCCAAGAATACAACTTGGTCATACGCCATATACAAGGCATAGATATTTTTCTTTTTTGGTGGGGAAGTGTTGTAAACCCCTATTTGAGTTTATTGAAAAAGAAAAGACACAAGCTCTATATTTTAGAAGTATCCTAAATACAGAGTCAGTACATTTGAAAAGAGTCAAATGCATTTAGTATGAAGGAATGTAAAGAAGGTGTTAACGGTTTAATTTCAGCTTGTGTGCATATAGGGTAAAGATTGTATGACTCTTAGAAAATGTTTCCTACTTTCTGATCATGTGAAGATCTGATGATCTAGCCAGATACTGCCCAGACATTAACACAACTCTGAACCCTGGAAGACCACCAGTGTGGGCAGTGACCTCCTTCCACCTATATCTGCAAAAGGATGCATATTTGGGAATCATGAGTCATGCGCCAAAATCTTGGTGCAAAAATAAAAGCCATTTTCAGTCAGTTCCATATTCAGGTTTAACTTGAACAAACGACCATGAAGGACCCATGAAAGTCTGCTATAAATTCGGCTGTGTAAAACCTGTAGAAACCAAGTTAAGTTTTGGAGCTAAGAAGTGGATTCAAAAAAATCAAACCTCAGTACACTGAAGAATTCACAATATAACAAAAAAGATGAAACTTTAACTAAAAGTCTCAGCTCCTAAAAAAGAGAAAAAGACAGAAAGAAAAAGAAGATAAAAATCCAACATGTCTCAACCCATAGATAAGTCGAAAGAGAACCATTTTACCAACAAATTTTCTACCCAGCGAAAAGAAAAAGAGAGTCTAAAAGGATCAAAGAAAAAAAAAGAACTTCTAAGAGACAAAACAAAGAGAAAGAAAGGGGAGAACGAAAAGGTAGAAAAAACTATCAAAGAAAACAGAATATTTCAGAGACATAGAAAGAAATGAAATACTTTTTTCAAACAACAGATTTGTTCTTTAATGTTTTTTATATATGCTCTTGTAATTACATGCTAGTTGACTTCAAATCGTTTACAGAAACAATATTTATCTTCATGGCAAGATAAACACCTTCCTCTGTGTCATTTATTTCTGAAACAATTATTTTTTTTGTATGGGTAGGTATTTGAAGACTATCACAATGCATTAAGTATAATAAAGGAAGATAAAGAGGGTGTTGGGTATTACCTATATATTATTCATTAATATTTCAAGATCAGAATCTCATCTTCAGAATGATAGGAGAGCTTGATTTCATGTCCATCCGGGACCATGCCTTTAAACGAATAGTCCTCTTTCGTTGCTACTGCTGTCGTTAATTGTAGTGAGTATGTGTGTGTGTGTGTACCTGTAAGTGGGTTAGTTCATATATGTGTGTGTGTTTATGGTTTATATAAGTGTACATGGTAGTAGGATTTGGCATTTTTGTCTCTTTTTTAAAGTGATAGTGGGCACCGTTTTACAATTTGATGATATAACTGTCTGTATTAATTTAAGGGCTTAAAATGTGCATGTTAGCCTGTGGCAGGGTTTGGCATTTTTCATCAGTGTCAGAATGGTAGTAGGTGCCATTTTATGACCTGATGTTATGTCTATCTGCTTTAATTGGAGGCATGTTTATTGCTACATTTTTTTTCTCTCTGGTATTTCTTCTTGTGTGAGCTCGTGTGTGTGCGTGCATGAGTGTGTTATGCATGCGTGCTTATGTGCATATACTTCTTGTATTTGTTTTCTCTTTTTTGACTTCTGTGTTCATTTTATATATACATATACCTGCATAACTTTTCCTTGTATCATGTGTGCATGTGTGTGTGTGTGTGTGTGTGTGTTCTGGTGTATGTTGGAGTGTATGTGTGTGTGTGTAAATATATATGTGAGTGTGTGTGTGTGTATGTATGTATGTGTTCCGGTGTATAGTATGTTGGAGTATGGGAATTGTGTGTGTGCGTGTGTATGTATTTTATTTTTTTGTGCGTGTTCTGGCTTATAGCGTGGTATATTTCCTTCTATTGGTCATGTGTTTATAGGTATGTATTTGTGTGCGTTAGTCTGTGATTGCATCTTACTGTTGTGGCTGGTGTGTGTCAGGTGCGTGATAGTGTTAATTATTCTGTTATGTAATCTAAATTGAGTTCCTGTCTATTGTTGATCAGTGGGTGGAGTTTAGCTATTATCAAGGACTAATGCATAAATTTCCTAGGTTCCACTCTCTTGCTTCAATATTAACTATTATGTTTTTGAATTTTCTTAGGTGCTTGTGGAATGATGATGTCTGCGTATGTAAGTGTTCTTTGATATAAGAATTGACTGAAACAATGCGCTCTTAACACCTGCCATTCATAGGCCTTATTCACAAGATATATTGATGACATACTCATCCTCACCTCTTCATGTGATGAGGTGAATAGAATGGCAGAAACTTTCAACAGTATGGATAGCAACATAAAATTCACCATCGAACATCCTGATAACAATGGATGCCTCTCACTGCTGGACTTTAGGCTGAAAGTATTGGAAAAAGGCGACATCAACACTGATTTCTACAAAAAACCTACCAGCAAAGACATGTTTGTCCATCATAAATCAGCGCAAAGACCGAATACATTAGAAATGAACTTGCACGTATCCGGGGCAAATACAGCAAAGAAGAAGACAGAAACACACACTGCACATTTCAAGGAGGTACTGAAGACCAACAGTTAACCCCCAGTCTTTTGTTGGTCACCTGGAACATAAAGGCAATAATGGCCGAAGGTGCCACACTCCCTCTAACACCTGCTTCTTGAGGTTAACACACTTCAGCGAAAGCATCACCACAAAAGTACATAGAGCCATCCGCAGAGAGAGACTGGACATACAATGGCCCACTACGGCCCAACCTTTCAGAGACACCTCAATTACAACTACAAGCAACATACTAGAAACAACACCAGTATATGCCACCAGGTCTATGTCAGATATTGCATACAAAGTGCCAAATGCAAGAAATTTTATATTGGCAGCACCACCAGACCGTTACACATCAGAATCAAAGAACACTTACATATGCAGGCATCATCATTCCACAAGCACCTAAAAAAAATGCAAAAACACAGAAAAAAACATAATAGTCAATATTGAAGCAAGAGAGCAGAACCTAGGAAACTTACACATAAAAGAGTCCTTAATAATAGCTAAACTCCGCCCACAGATCAACAATAGACAGGAACTCAATCTAGATTACATAACATAATAATTAACACTATCACGCACCAGCCACAACAGTATCGTGCAATCACAAACTAATGCCCACAAATACATGCCTATAAACATGTGACCAATAGTAACAAGTATACCACACTATAAGCCAGAACATGCACAAAAAAAATTTTTTTTAAATATACGTAACACATGCACACACACAAATCTCATACTCCAACATACTATACACTGGAACACACACACACACACACATGATACAAGGAAAAAGTATGTAGGTATATGTATATATAAAATGAATACAGAAGTGAAAAAATAGAAAAAAAATACAAGAAGTATACGTACATAAACACGCACACATAACACACTCATGCACACACACACACACACATGAGAAGGAATACCAGAGAGAAAAAAAAATGTAATAATAAACATGCCTCCAATTAAAGCAGATAGACATAACATCAGGTCATAAAATGGCACCTACTATCATTCTGACAGTGATGCAAAAATGCCAAACCCTGCCACGAGCTAACATGCACATTTTAAACCATAAATTAACACAGACAGATATATCATCAAATCATAAAACGGCACCCGCTATCACTTTAAAAAAGAGGCAAAAACGCTAAATCCTACAACTGTGCACACTTATATAAACCATAAACACACACACACACACATATATATAAATTAACCCACTTACAGGTACACACACACATACTCACTACAATTAATGACAGCAGTAGCAACGAAAAAGGATAAACACACACACATATATATATATAAATTAACCCACTTACAGGTACACACACACATACTCACTACAATTAATGACAGCAGTAGCAACGAAAAAGGACCCTTCGTTTAAAGGCACGGTCCTGAACTGACATGAAATCAAGCTCTCTTATCATTCTGAAGATGAGATTCTGATCTTGAAATATTAATGAATAATAAATAGGTAATACCTAACACCTTCCTGTATTATACTAAATGCATTGTGATAGCCTTCAAATACCTATCCATACACATTATATACACAATGCTTCAAGCAAATTACAAAACTCTATTTTTTTATTGATTTGATTAGTCCCAATTCCCATATTTTAAAATCCCCAATTTGTTTTAAAACCATCTGTATATTCTGTATATAAAGCCTGCTAATTGTTATTACTGTATATTTGCTTTTTATCATCTGTCACCATTTGGGTTTGAAAACCCTTTGATTATTTTGTGTGGGGCACATTTGAGCAAGAGATCAGAACTACAATTCACCAAAGATGAACAGAAAGCAAAGGTTATGATGGCATTAACCAACTTGAACAAGAAGACCATCCAAAAGTGTTGCATGAGATTCCAGAGTTGTCTGCAGGAAGTTGTTGAAGCCAACAGTGATTTTAAAGAATCAATTAATTCTTTTGTATTTCAAGATATTTTATATAATTTTGGTAAATATATCTGTTAAAATGAACTGTCAGTGTTATTTTCATTTTTGCACAATTTAGATGACAAGTTATCCCATTTTATACAAATGTATGTATATAAAATATTTTTTAGTAATGATTTCAAATCAACTGATGTGTGTACTTGTTAAAATTTAATAGAAACATAATTTGCTTTAATCTTCAATTTGAATTATTTGGAACAATAAATTTCATAAGTTACAAATAAATTACAATAAATTTCATGAGTTACAAATAATTGTGTTTCTGGAAAAGTGTACATTGTGGTGCATTGGATATTTGCTTGGAATGAGAAATTGGAAAGCCAAATTTGAATACAAGTTGTATTTGTTGGATTCACTTACACACAAATACCACCGGGCAAGGTTTCAATTCGTTGCTTCTCCTTTCAGCTATGAGTTAAATAGCTGAACAGATTTGGTTCCGTAGCCTTGGTTGATAATCAGTCTAACACAGAAAGTAATGGCAACCTACTGCAAGAAAATATTCTGTCCAATCAGTCATGTGTCTTTCGAGACATGATCGCTTAAGAGTGTATCATGTATGGCACTTAACTGACTGACTACTAAACTTCTGTTTAAAAAATCTTAATAGCTTATCTAATGTGAAGTTTCAGTGTATAAACTCTTTTGCTTTAAAGTTTTGTAAATGAGCTTTTCAAAATGTTTTATGAATAAAAAATACATACCATTATCACCACGTCCCCATGCAAACACTTCATGCTCATTAGTGACAGCTAAAACATGGGAAGCACCACATGATACATGACTCACTTCATAACCTAATAGAGCTTCAACAATTTTTGCCTAAAAAATAAGTAAAGAAATAAATAGGTATATTGACACATCTGTAGTCTAATGATAAAACCATTTATTTTCAAAGAAATATTTACTTTTCAACATAATCTTCTTTGTCAACACACTTAACCATATACCCCATAGAGCACATAGATTAAATATACAGTGAAAATTTCAAATCAAAATTTAAGTAACAGGTTTATTGATCAAATTGTTATATTACATATTACACATTAACTAATATCTTAGTATATATATATATATATATATATATATATATATATATATATATAGATTAGTATTAATTTTTTCTACCTGATAAGTATTTTTTGATTTTAATTTTTTCCACTTGATTCGTATTAATTTTTTCCAATTAATTAAAAATGTTTTTTTAATCAGCAAACTTATATTGAATAAAAGTTATATTGACTAAAAAATATACCTCCCATAATGATTAAATATTTAATAAAAGTAATCATTCAATACTTTTCCTGCAGTAAATACAAAAATACTAATTATTTCATTTTTTTGTCAATTTTTAACTATAGTTTCTATTTTTGACCATTTTGGCTTTATTTTGTTTTTCAAAAATATATGAATATGTAAATTCTTTTCATTCATAAAATTGGAAACAAACTAACAAAAATGTTATAATAAATATGCAGAAAGAGAGTACATTTCAAAATTTCTATAATAAAAATAGTCGTTTTAAAATTTCACGTACAGTAAAGCTCAGAAAATTGATTTCTCACCAACAACCTTTAGCAATGAATGTCGAGTTACACTGAACAGCCCTTGACTGTTGTTAAATTTATGTTCTTGATAGAAAAAGTCAACTAGTATGACTTAGGACACAGTGGAAGGAGAGTAATGTTTGGGGCTAGTATTATGGACAGTAAAAGATCTCTTAATCCTTGATGATGGTGTCAAGGTAAATTTAGAGAATTATTGTAAGTTCTTGGACCAGATATTTTTGAGTGGTACACAAACAAAAATCTAAGTTAAAGTTTATTATTCTTGTAAGGTACCAAGTTTCTTTAAATTCTTCAAAACTGACTATTGCCAATCTTGCTAAACAGGTTTCAAAGATTTAAAATTAATGAAATTCAATTTGCTAAGTCTTTTCAAATAATAATGCAATAGAAAACTTGTGAGATACATAAAGAGATGTATATCAGAATGGAAAACAATATTTAGGCAATGAAGATCTCTGGAGAGCAATACCAATTTCAAGTAATGTTAACATTAAAAAAGTATAAAAATTAATGATTAAATGAATGTAAGACTATTAAAGATTATTAAAAGAATGAATTCTGTCTTATGAGATATTGTACTAAACCAATACAGACATCTATAGTTTATATCTTTTGGATTTAGTCATAAATAAATTTTTACGTTACACTTATTTTGTTGTTTAATTTATACTCATCATATTTTTAATAATAAATATTAGTATACTCTGAAAATTTCACCAAAGTATAAAATTTTCAAAAACTTGCACAAACTAGTTTGGTATATAATGTATAACATCAGTTTCCTTATTAAAACACTGCAAAGTAAATGGACATGATTTTTTTCAGTCTTTGTAAGAGATATTTCCTGAAAATAAGGAAAATAATGATTATCTATTATTTTTTATTTAATTAATGTTTATATTATTTGCTTATTCATCGAGATAATATGGTTGCATCTTGAGCTTTCTGATTATTATACTCATCATTTGTTTATTTATCATTTCAAGTGACTGATATATAACTTAACAGATAACAGCTTAATTTTGGAAGCATTAAAATTCACAAGCCATTTGTTACCCCAGTTCACCACAGTTTGGAGGCCCTTTTCAAGCTCAGCAGCAAGGTTCGCTTTGTCAGCCTCAGCAGATTTCTGATCAAGGCAGGAGTAAATGGTGGTGTCGTCAGCGTAGATGCCTATTTGAGATCTGATTAAAACAGGAAGATCATTGATGAAGATCAGAAAAAGTATAGGACCTAGAATAGAGCCTTGAGGGACACCCACGTTCGTATGATAGTATCAGGAGACATGCTCAATATTACCTTCATTATGTGATTTGAAAGGAATGACTGGACTAGATCAAACAATCATTCAGTGATACCTTAGCTCTGTAGCTTGCATAGAAGGCCAGCATACCAGGCTCTGTCAAACGCTTTGGAGATATCCAGGGCAACAGCTCGAGTTTCGCTGTTCTTATCGAGCCTGGTATATATACTCAGTGATGGTTGTTAGCATATCAGCAGTAGACCTGGTAAAGTGGAAACTATACTGTTTAAAAGAATTCTTTTCCTTAGGTCTTTGTATTCATAAAAATCATCAATTCTTGCTTTTTCACTTTTTGTATACTGTCTATTTTCTTTTATCTTTAAATACAGAGTGAAAATTATTTTTTCTTTGGCACTTATGGCAAATTTTTTCAAAAGCCTGGCACTTTTTTCTGTCAGTTTCATGCTCATAGTTATAGTATTTGCTTTTCTTGTGTTCTTTTTTTTATAGTATGTCTCCAGTAATTAATTTTATTTCTTTTAAGTTCCAGCTGTTGTATACTTTCCACACATTCTGTTAGAGACAAATTATTCAATTATAATACTTCCAATATCTTATAGTTATGAAATGTATCAGCCATACCTTCAATCAAATGTAATTGAATCAATCCATCCTCAATAGTCAATTCTTGAGTTCCAAGTTTCTCAAATTTTCAGAATCTGCTAGCTTTTCTTAATCTGTGAAGATATTGCATAATTGATTCACCTTGTTTCTTTTTAATGGACAGAAATTTTGTTCTTTCTGTGCTATGACAAGGTTCTTTTTTTGGTCATCAACTTCTTTTTATAATTTCTGAAATTTAGATGAAAGTCAAATTCTCCAGTTGTTTAAAGTATGCCATAAGAGATATTTTCATTATAGCTGCTGACTTTAGAATGAAGTCAGTTATTTAATTTTCTCCAATCTAGTTAGTTGTCTTTCAATTTTTTAGCCCTAGCATGGGCTGCAAAACTCCAGATCCAAGTCTTGACAAATTCTGATTCATCCAAGCGACTTAAACATATCAACTGCATATTATTGCATTGCATTGATCTACAACACATGATCAGAAGTTAATTTTTGCCTTTCTCTTACTTTACTATATGATTTACTTTTCTTCTACTTATAGGTACAATCATATTTACTAATCCACAACAATTATTTTATATCACTAATATAATGTTTTTAGAGATAATCATGATCAGTATAACCATTTACTTTTTATTAATTACCATTCAATCAGTTTTAACAACAAAAACATTTGGTTCTTTTATCTTGTTTTATTTTATTTCTATTATTACTAATAAAATATAATTGAGGCATTTAGAAGGTACTTTCTACTGCAAAATAAAAAAACAAGAAAATCATATTTAAAATTTATCGACTTTCAAAATGCTGTAACTTTTTATCTACTTAAGATAAACCACTCATTTCTAATTTTAAAGGAAGCTAAAAGCATCTATTTTGACATATAAATATTTATACTATTTACATTATTCGGACTATTGTTCCCATCTTGGTTGTACAACATTTCAGTCATTGTATGCCCCGGCTTTCTTCAGGTGCTAGGAATTTCAAACCAAAATATAGACAAATACAAACATTTACACTTAACTGATTTTCACATACATGTCAAAAAGTACCTTCTGTACTGAAAGCCTCAATTGGTATATCAGATGATAATTTGTTTACATCCATTAACAAAAATATAAATTTATTTCTAGAAAAATATTTACATACTACTATTGATTAATATTGTTAAATTATATCAGATCAACTTTGCCAAAAACTGAATCTTATTTGAGAATGCCTTAAAGCATGAAGTCTTTTTGTGAAAGTTTTTAATGAAAATAAAAGTTCAGATATTCTTAGAAAGGTAGAATTTCTTGATTTTCTCATTATTTATTTCATTGACTTAAAATTATAATTTTAAACTTGAAATTTTTACTTGAAATTCATGTGATATACTTTTATATTAATATCCATTAGATTACAACTTTTGAGAGGTTTTAATAATTTAGTAATGGCATGAATGTGCGTTGTGGTGCAGTGGATATTGGCTCGGAACAAGAAATCGGGAAGCCGAGTTAGAATTCCAGTCGAATTCCTTGAATTCACTTTAAATAAATAACCTTGGGAAAAGTATGAATCCGTCTCTTCCCTCCAGTTATGGGTTAAATAACAGGAGAGATTGGGTTCTGTAGCCTTGGTCGGCAACCAGTCTACCACAGAAAGCAATGGCAACCTACTGTGGGATAATCTTCTGCCCAGTCAATCATGTCTCGGAAGAGACATGATTGCCCAAGTGTGTATCATGTATGGCACTTAACTGACTGACTGAATGGCATGAAAAGAGTGTAGAGCCTTGTTCGGCAACCTTCCTAGAGGTGGTGTCTCAATAAATGCCCAACTTCCTGTGCTGTGAACAAGTTAATAGGAGTAGATATGTTAGTCTATCACCTGGCCTGTACTCCTTCCATGTTTATTGAACAGTAGTAGAGGATGTGCATTGTGGTGCAATGGATATCGGTTCGGAATGAGAAATTGTTGAGCTGAGTTCAAATTCCAGTTGAATTCGTTGCATTCATTTACGTGCAAATACCTTTGGGAAAGGTATTAATCTGTCTCTTCTCCCCAGTTACGGGTTAGATAACAGCACAAACTGGGTTCTATAGCCTTGGCTAGCAACCAGTCTACTACAGAAAGTAATGGCAACCTACTGCGGGATAATCTTTTGCCCAGTCAGTCATGTCTCTTTCGAGGCATGATCACCCAAACATGTATCATGTATGGCACTTAACTGACTGAGTAGAGATTTATCCCTTGTTTCCTGTTTAAGATATGGTTTACCAGTTCCTTTACTCTATAGTGGGTTATTCGTTATAGTGAAGTGTATGTGTGTTGAAACAGATTAATTTGATTTGGCCTTGTTAATAGATAGCCTGCTATAATAGGCGTACAAAACAAGAAAATCAAACTGTATATAGAAACAACATTTTTATATACATATATACATATATATCAATTAAGATTTTTTACAAATATAAGTAATGTCTTTTGGTTGGTACAATGTCATAAAAAATGTTCACAGTAGTAATTGCTGAAAGAGTATATGCGTATGTATGTGTGAGCGTTTGTGTTTTAGAAGTGTCTTTGAAGTCTTCGCTTAGTCTTTTGGGTACTGGCAAGTAGATTGGTGAACAATGAAGAGAAAGAAGATGAGAGAGAAAGAGAGACTATTATAATACGATCGCTTGACATTGGTCAAGGGACGTGTTAATTATGCTTGTATTTTCTCTACTGCGACCGTCTTCTTGTCTCACCCTTTTATTTCATTTTCTGAGGCTCCAAACAGGTCATTTGGGAATTCACACCCAGATATAATTCTGGGCTTTCCATTGGGCGACAAACAAATTTCATGTTGGCTCGGGAAACGGGTTCGTAAAAGGAATTTTATATATATATATATATATATATATATTTTAATAATTAAAGATTATTTGAATTTTTGTTTAGATGTTTCCTAGTTTGCTATTTGCCAAAAAACATTTCATATCAATATGCGAGATTTTGTGAGCTTTGTGTGCAATGTTTGTACATTCCAGAAAATTCTTTTATTTTTAATTCTTTTGTTTTTCAAACAAAATCAATGAGTCAGATTTGAATTTTTAATTTGTTTTGTTCACTACATATAGGTCCTCGCTCAAATGATGGAGTGTAATTCTGTATATTTTTTTTTGTTGTTAGTAGTAAAAATATGTGTTGTGTTTTTTCCATGTAATTGTTCTACTAGCTTCTGTTTTAGTTATTTATTTTTCATCATGAGCTCTATCAACATGAGATTGGGAATTGTTCAATTCCAGATTTCTTTGAACAGAATCTCTTGACATCTTTTTTAGAAATATGTGCTGGTTTTAGTCTGTTAATGGAAACATTATTATGCACATTTTCAGATATTTTTATCGTAAAATATTTGTTTTGACGGCTTATTACTTGAAATGGGCCTGTGTATAATGCCTCTAAAGGTTTTTGTACTCTGTCTGTTCTCAGCCAAATATATTCACAGTTTTGTAAATCTTTAGGAATATATGACTTTGGTCAAAGTGCAAATGTCTGCTGGAAAAATATTCGATGCAAAATTTTTGCATCTCTTCAGCTTAAGTCTTGATGTGAGAGTTTGTTAATTCTATGTCTTGATCTTTAGTAGAATCGATTAACAATCGCAGAACTTGAGCTTGACTTTCCATTAATGCAGTGAATGGGGAATAGTTGGATTCATTAAATGTTATCCTGATTCCAAGAAGTACAATGGGAAGAGCTGACAGCCAAGATTCTTTTCTTGCGATTATTGCTGTCTTCAAAGTTCTATGTGCTCTTTCTACTTAACCATTTGTATGCGGGTGGTATGCTATTGTTCTCAGTTGGTGAAACCCAATTATTTTAGACAATTCTATGAACAATTCAGATTCGAATTGGCTTCCTCTGTTTGTTACAATGTAGAGTAGAACACCGAATTTAGAGATCCATGTCTACGAAAGCTATTGATACTGATTTTGCTGTGATCTCCGAGGAAGTACTACAGAAACTCAGTGAATATGATTTTAAAACCTTTCTTTCAAAATGTACATTTGTTGTTACCGAGCTCAAATTTCTAGGATTTCACATCTCAGCTGTTTGTAATGGCTATTTTCATCATTCTGGAAGATAAGAATATCATCAATGTAAGTGAAGGTACATTCAATGTCACGAAAAATACTGTCCATCATCCTTTGGGAGGTACTGGATATGTTTTGCAAATTGAAAGGCATATAATTGTACTTGTATAATTCAAAAGGTGTGGTTATCGCTGTTTTACATGTCATCAGGGTGTACTGGTATTTGGTGATATGCTGACAGGTCAATTTTTGAGAAAACTTCTTTGTTGTGCAATTTAGATGACAGAGAATTTATTTTTGGTATTGGATAGCGATCAGGTTTTATTATTGCATTTAGTAACCTGTAGTCACCTATGGGTCCGTAAGTAGTGTTGGGTTTAGGTACCATAAGTAGTACTGCACTCCATTCCGATTTTGAAGGGGAAATTTTTCCATTTTCCTGAAGTTTACAGAATTCTTACATCGCTATTTTGTATTTTTGAGGTGATAACTGTAGTTTTCGAGAAGGAAGGAGGATTACTTCCAGTTTCAATCCTGTGGAATACCTTGGGTTTGATAGCATTGCTATTTTGATGTGGAGAGATTATATTTGGATATTTCTTTATGAGATTTTTGACTGTTATGTCTGTCGGGTTGTCTGGATAAATATCAATGTTCATTATCATTGAAGATGGTTGTGCTTTAGATTGTCTATTTGTTGTCGTACATTAGTTTACTATTAGTACAATCAACCAATAGTTTAAAGTGGCTCAAGAAGTCATAACTTAGGAGAGGCTTGCAACAAGAAAGGTCCAAGTAAAGTTTCTTCTGAGGTTATTTAGTGCCAACGTGATTACTGCTTGGCCAGAGCATTCTATTTTTATTCTGTTAGCTGCTACAATAGAGATGTTGGTTGGGTGGATGATGGTGCCGTTTAGATATTGTTTTGGTATAACTGATACAGCTACTCCTGTGTCTACAACATAATTTACTTTGTTAGCTCCTAACCATGCGGCTACTTCAAGAAGCGGCAAATATGCGGAAGCTATCATATTACGCCAAACTAGTTTCCCGGATGTATATTTGATAATGGTGAATTGGATCTTAAACTGGGTTGTATTTGTACATTATTCTTTGCACCAGGGTTTGCAAAATTTTGCACATTCAGCAAAGTAAATATGTGTGTAATAGATTTTGGGCTTTTGATCTCTGTGAAACAGAGAGATACCAGTTGAATTTTCCTTTGTTGTGTTTTGGTATCTTTGCGGTTGTCATTGGTGTTGTCAATGGCTTTCTCCAGACTCTTGCTGAATATGTGTTTCTTGTTTCTTAAAATATAGAAGATCATTGGACATTTTTCCTAGCTGGTCTATTTCCAGATCTGTTTGCACGGCTATAAATGGTTTTATAGAAGGTGGCAACGCTTGTATAAATTTATGTTGGACAATGTCTTCATTTGCACCTATGCAAATTGCTAATGGCATCAGTTCGTTTAAGTAAGTCAAAGGTCGTCCTGATATCCCTGAAGATGACATCAGTTTGTCAAGTATCTCTGGTTTTGATTTTTCATATGCACAGATTACAGCTTTCACCGCAGAAAGCAATGGCAACCTACTGCGAGATAATCTTCTGCCCAATCAGTCATGTCACTTTCGAGACATGATCGCCCAAGCGTGTTTCACATATACTTAACTGAATCTTTTGAGTGTAATATATTTGTTGTTATTCTTCCTACTATTTTTGAAAGAAGAGCAGCTAAAGTGTGGTAGAATTTTTGTGTTGCTTGTTTTATGTTTGTGATGTTGAACGACGCTTCCATTATCGCAAACCAAGCGAATATATTAGACTCAATAAACACAGGTGTTTTGATTGTCATCATTTGTATGGATGGATCCTGGTTGATGATCATTTGTTCTGTGGCGTTTCTTTTTCTGCCATTGTTCTTGTGGTTGAAGTCTTTTTGAACGTTGGGATTCTCCAATTTATAGTGTGGTGTGTGTTGGACGTCAGGAGTCACCAGTTTATAGTGGGTTATCTGTTATAGTTAAGTGTATGTGTATTGAAACAGATTAGCTTGATTTGGCCTTGTTAGTAGATAGCCTGCTATAATAGGGGTACAAAACAAGAAAATCAAATTGTATATATATATATATATATATATATATATATATATATATATATCAATTAAGGTTTTTACAAATAAAAGTAATGTCTTTTGGTTGGTACAAGGTTGTCAAAAATGTTCATAGTAGTAATTGCTGAAAGAGTATATGCGTATGTATATGTGAGCATTTGTTTGTTAGAAGTGTCGTTGAAGTCTTCGCTCAGTCTTTCGGGTACCGGCAAGTTAAGTGAACGATGAAGAAAAAGAAGATGAGAGAGAAGGAGAGGCTATAATAATAGGATTGCTTGACGTTGGTCAAGAGACGTGTTAATTATGCTTGTATTTTCTCTACTGCAACTGTCTTCTTGTCTCGTCCTTTCATTTCATTTTCTGGGGCTCCAAACAGGTCATTTGGGAATTCACACCTGGATATAATTCTGGGCTTTCCATTGGACGACAAACAAACTTCATGACAGCTTGCGAAAAGGGTTCGTAAAAGGAATTTGAGATATATATATATATTTTTTTTTTAATAATTAAAGATTATTTGAATTTTTGTTTTTTTTGGATGTTTCTTAGTTTGCTATTTGCCGATAAACATTTCACATCAAGATGTGAGATTTTGTGAGTTTAGTGTGCAAAGTTTGTACATTTCAGAAAATTCTTTTTTTTTATTCTTTTTTTTTCTAACAAAATCAATGAGTCAGATTTGAATTTTAAATTTTGAATTTGTTTTATTCACTACAATTCCATAGCCTTAATGATTTAAACTGTCTTAGCCTTTTGGTGATGTGATTAACCAGTGTCTTTTATTTTTCAGGGTTCTTGGCTTGGCAGTTTTCTGGATGCTTCATTCTATCTGGTAAGTAAAGATCTCAAACTCTTTAGAGGAGCTTAGTGAGGCTTCTATGGTCAATAATCACATAATATTGGGGTATTTGTATTACAGTATCATGCATGGATAGATGTCCCTGCATGTGTTTCCCATGGGCAACCGAGGCCACATTATGCTGTAATCTTTGCAGCCTTTCAGACAGATTGTATTGCCATATATGTTGGACAGTGATATTTAATTTTGTCTTTTAGTTTTTATTAAAAAAGAAAAGTCTTCTCATGACAGATAAAATCAAAAGAAATATAAACAAACCAGTAAATAAAAACTCACCTACTCCTCAATCTTTCTTTCTCCAATATCAATAACAATTTCTGTAGTGTGAAATCTTTGAAAATGTTCTCCAGATATTTTTGCATTTTGTGAAATTAATTCAAACTCTTCTATTGCTACCAATGAATTCTTTTTTCCAGGTTAGCTTCCTCTTCATCAAAAAGATTCTAAGATGCATATGCATGGCCTTAGTGTTTACATCCAGGAAAATCTTTCAATTGCAATGGAACTGTCTCTTGAGTCCCTAGATGATTCTTTCATATTTTCAACTTATTGCACTCTGTCAGTTATCTCTTTCTTTTATCACACATATTTTAAATTTCACAGGACTGTGATATATTAGTGTAGCAGTGACTTGCCTCAGCGACCCAAACTGACCAGAGTCGGGAGTATGTTTTGTAAGGGTGTGTGACAACGGCGAATTGGCAATCGTTGGTCAGATGGAAAATCGGACAGCACTTTGTAGTAAATAGAATTGGTGTCACTTGTAGCAGTTTATATTTACTGTGCTGAGCACTCATTGGCTGAGCAGTAGCCAGGTTGAGTGCATAAAACATGGTATGCTAATTTTTGTGCTGTGGTCGTCGTTATTTGAGCTGTCATTTGCGTGAGAATAGCGTTTTGGAGATCAAGACAAGACGTGTGAATTTGGCGTGCCTGTTTGGAATACTTTTGTGTGGTTGCTTTTTACCAACACAATACTTTTCTTCCTCTTTTTGCAAGAATTAGACAAAATATCTGTCAATATAGAAATGGCTTTCTCACTACATACATCTGCAAACATTTTTGTGTTTGGTGATTTTAATGCTAATCTCATCAAGGAGCTTGATCATTCTAATGTTACTGATGTTGCCAGTATTCACACTTTCAATTTTTCTGTTGCTCAATCTCTCACTCAAATAGTGAACACAATCTTCCAATGGCAAGTGAATTGTTTCTCTAGTCTTCAGATTTCATATGTTTTGACTTTTATTATTACACTCTGTTAGGTATCTCTAGTTCCTTTATTGCTCTCCTTCTTTTCAGTACTGCAATATATTAGACAACATTTCTGACATCTGCAAACATTTTTCCATTTAGAGATTTTAATGCACATTAAGAAAGTGGATAAAGTATTCTAATATTACTGATGTTGCCAGTAACATTAGAATGCTTTCAATTTTTCCATTGCTCAGTCACTCAGTCAAATAGTGGATTTCCCTAATAAATCTGATCAACAAGCTTCTTTACTTGATTTGTTCCTTACCTCTTCTCCTGACTTTGCTCGGCACCAAGACTCTGTGCACTTGGCAATTTGGATCACAGTGCAGCATCTGTTGCTATTTCTTTTGAGTTGTCTATTAGAAAAGAATCTCCCATTCACAAGACTTCTTTCTATTACCAGCATACTGATTGTGAGTCATTTCATGATTTTATTCATGACACCACTTGGAGCAAAATTTTTAATCTTCCTATTAAGAACTGTGCCACTGAGGTTTCTTCTTTGTGTCTTCTAGGAAATACTAGGTGAATCCACAATCTTTTCCCTGGTTCACATCTTCCTGTTCAGCTACTATAGTCCACAGGAATTGCTTTTACTAGCCATATCAATGTGATAGTTTTGATCAAAACAGATGTCTCTTTGTGTTCATTTGTAATAATTTTAAATTTGTCAGTATAATATTTTGTTCATTGACAGAATAAGATCCCATATAACCTCTAATAAGTCTGGTTCTCATGACTACTGGTGGCTCTATAATAATATTATATAAGAGTAAAACTTATCCCTACTCTCTTCAAATACGAGTTGTTACCTTCTTCAGCTGATAAAGTAAAATAATGTTTAAAAAAAATAGCAAAATTCTCAAAGCAAAGAATAAAATCATTACTATTATGATATCATTTATCAGAAGCTTACTTGAGTAATATCGTTATAATTTCCATGTCCAAGACATCCATTTGCTCCACTTCCAAATGTCATTAAAATTCCACGATCTACAAAAAATTACAAAAATACATGTGAACAGATTTTTCATTAAACATATGAGATAGTAATAATATTGTATATTGAAAGACTCATTCAAGATGCAATAGCGATTTGAACAAGAAATTAAAAAAAATCATTTTGCTCCTAGCAAGGCAATAAAGCCACTTAGATGCAAAGAATTACTCACTGTAAAAAATATGAGAAAAAATTAGTAAGGAGAGAGAATAATAAAAGAAAAGGAATTAAAGAGATAATCCTTTGTAACAACTAAACCAGATTCTTGACTTCATCTGACCTTTACATACAGACCCTGATAGGCCAGCTTTTGACACTGGAAGATTTTGATCAACTGACTCAGCACATTACCTATTCAGGACATAACCTCACCTACACAGAGACATTCTGCTCACATTCTCTGTATGACTTCACATAACTCTTCACACTCACACCCTCTGTATTGGTGACTATTCTCAGCTTCACTAATTCACTCCAAGCGATCTGCATATCAACAATTTTGTTATCCTTTCACACCACCTCCAGGTTGGTTATTGCTGCTTTCATTTGATCTCCCATTTGACCTGTCTAACATCAACAATCCACTCAATCAAGCTTCACTATCACATTCCAGGCCTCTCTTGTCATCACTGCCATGACCTTGGACAACCAAATGTCAAATGCACCTTACTAGGCCTTGCTATGGCTCAATACTGCCAGTGACACACAACTCATGCTTCCAACTGTGTATACATTGTGAACTCATACTAGTGAGTCTACACCAGATAGTCCTTTTCACATAGATTCACAAGCTTGCATTTAGTATTATGTATATTTGTTGAAAATTAGTCAAAACAAGCTTGATGAAAATTTAATCCTTTTTTGTTCTTTCCTTTGCAACCATATTTTGAACTTACATTTATATCTAGCCAGTTCAGTTGAAAATAATAAATGAGGAGACCTATCTATCAATCCAGTCCTATGCTTAAAATCTTAAGTTTTTTTTAATTTTTTGTCATCCTGTGTATGCATTGTATGTATTCGACAATCCTACAAATACTGTCATGAAAATTTAATCAGTATTAAGTGGTTTTTAACAATTCTATTTAAATGGCTCAAAAGCATTTTAGGATATACAAATTATAATTATTGCTATAAAAGTATTAAACAGTAACATCTTATTTTTACATTTCTAAGACTGAATTTTCTTGTTTATATGCACAACTGTAAACCTACAAATTAAGAATGATATTGAAATATTGTTGATTTACAAACATTTGTAATTTGTTTGGTATATAAAAATATTCAAGTAAAAACTTATTGGTTACAGGTACATAAATATATTGTCTCAGTTACATTTACAGAGGCAACAGTGTTTAATTTCATACATGATAGTGGTTATAAACACCTGATACTGAATATTAGGTTAATTTTCCAAAGTGTTCATTCTGTTTTTGTTGGTATATGGTATTAGTAGCATTTAGTTTTAATTAATATCATTAAAAAAACATTACATCTGATTGTGACAATTGTTCTGTCAGACGTGTATTTTGTTTACTGATTTTAACATGAAAGATGAAAGGAAATAAGCAACATTTTCAGCATATTAAGATTTTTTAATTAAAGAAAGGGAAAATACTATTCAAACATAAAAAGACATTTGTGCAATTCAGAAAGAAGGCACTATAAAGGATAAAATGTGTTAAAGGACTATAATATTCTGAAGCAAGTTGTTTAGTTGATATCATTGTTTTTTCTGCCATTTCAAAGATGAACATGTCCATATTGAGGGTTAGCCTCAGTTAGATTCTGTCTCCTCAACAACTGGTTTATATTTACTTTGATGCATATTTCTTTTCATTAAAACAGGAACAAGAGTACTTAACAAGGATTTTAAGCTTTAGTAATTTTTTAAGTTTTTCACTCATAAAACCCTTATTTGTAGTGTACTACCAGTATCAAACAAGACATTGGTTGTATAAGTACTGTTCACAATTACTTTTTGATAAACACAAATCACTGCTAGTAAACAGAGTACTAGTGTTATAAAAAAAAAATCATTGTAATTACCAATACTGAGGACTGCAGCTGATGTTGAAGACTTACAAAATTTTCTAAAATGCCCTTTTTTCTTGGATAGGAACTATTTCCACAAAACCAGCAAGTTCATTTCAGTTGTTCAACTACATCTGAGTTTGATAATGTCTGTAAAGAATATTTAAAATCTAAAAATACTTTAGAGCATTTTAACTGCTGCTGCTGCACTGGTTGTCAGTAATTATGGAAAACTTTGATTATAAAGATTAGAGTTCTTTGGGGTAATATCTAGAGTTACCTAACCTAGTTAAATGCATTGTCCACACTTCAAGCAGTCTCTGTCTGATGGTGCTTGAACTTATTCCATTAATGAAGGTATCCTTAATAGACTTGGTCTTATACTGTTCAGATGTAACTATTTTGTAATTGTAGTCCCTTGCTAAATTTTTCAGTTTTTCAAGAATTGATTCAGTATGTAACTAGATTGTTATTTGCATGTGGTGAGGGTGTGATGGGCAAATATTGAAAATTTTGGTTTGACCTACAACTCTTCAAGAGTCTTGAGTATCCTGGCAATTATTGCATTCTGTGATATAGTTGTAAACATTCAGCACAACAAAGTTTATCAGAAGGTTTAGTGTAGCATCAACTGGTAATAAATTTATGATATTGTTAAATGCTCATATTCAATGTTGGTCTTAGCAGAACCAGGTAAATTTGGATCTGTGCTGAAGTGTTCTACTCTTATCAACTTGCCCATTGTTTTTTTCTTTCCTAGAAACATTACCACAATAATAATTTTACTGGTTCAAAGTCACAAGTATTTTAGACATCGCACATGCATTTAATAGCTTAAAACAAGTGTCAAAAAACCTAAGATAACTAGTTAAGGAGGGAAGCAACACAGTCTGGTGACTTCTTAAAACAGTCCTATATACAAATTTAGACAGTGTTCTGAATTTTAACCTTCATTTCACTACAATCATCAATTAAATCTACCTTGCATGAAATGATGAAATGAAAGAAAAAACTAACAAATTTAATAATTAAAGTAATTTAAAGTGGAAGACAAAAACAGGAATTATAAAATTTTAATGGTTAGTAAAAGAACCAGAGGAATAATTTTAAGACTTGAACCACTGAACCAGTTAAAAAAATGCTTACAGTGAATCTCAGGTTTCAAAATAATGTAAATATTCTACATATTAGTGCTATATATCTTGACAAACAGTAAAATATTGCAAGACTAACTTTTATTAACATGAATGGTAGCAATTTTGAATTAGAACAAAATTTTTTAACAAGTTTCTACTGACAAATTTAAGCTAAAAGCCAATACAGGATAATATGTTAAAAATAAAAATTAAAATATCTGTATAGGCAATTGATACACAAGATGGCAAATAAAAATCATCAATTAAAATTATATTAACAGTGTGCATAAAAAAAAGATTTGTCAAAAATTTTTAATTATTTTTAGGACCTTGAATAAGTTCTCACTGATTTTTCATGAAATGTAATACTGTGCATTGTGGTGCAGTGGATATCAACTTGGAACGACAAATCGGGGATCTGAGTTTGAATTCCAGTTGAATCCCTTGCATTCACTTACACAGAAATACCCTTGGGAAAGGTATTAATCCATCTCTTCTCTCTAGTTATGGGTTAAATAATAGGACAGATTGTTCTATAGCTTTGGTATGCACCCAGTCTACTGCAGAAAGTCATTGCGGGATAATCTTCTACCCAGTCAGTCATGTCTCTTTCAAGATATGATCGCCCAAAGTATCATGTATGGCACTTAACTGGCTGACTGAATTCAAAAATTAGTAAGAAACTTGTCACTGAAAGAATTGTCCATTGCTTGTCATCTTTCATCTTTTACCCATCTTTCTGGTAGCACTTCAATGTCAGAAAAATGACACATCTTTTGAGGCTAACCATGAGTTGACTCATTTTTTAGCATTTTCATAAGAATGAAAGTGCTGCTCAGCCAGGCCATGTTATATATATATATATATATATATATATATATATATATATATATATATATTGGATGGGGCAATGTCTGGTGAATACTACAGGTGTAGTAGGACTTCTTAGTTAAACATTTTAAAGTAGGTTTTCACCTGATTTGCAACATGTGGCCGAGCATTGTCATGTTGAAAAATCACTTTGTCACATCTCTGCTTGTATAGTGGCAGTTTTTTCTTCAACTCAAATGCATAATAAATTATGCCTAAACCAAATGCAGAGCAGAAGCTTCATACTATGGATATTCGACTTTGCCACCAATGTTAATGCATGGCCAGGCTTAAGGTTATTGTAGTATATCCACTTTTCATCGCTGATCACAATATGATGCAAAAAGAAATTCCTCTTCTGCTACTGAAGCAGGTGTTCACATGTAACAAGATGCTGTTTGGCATTTCTCGATTTCCACATTTATGGCACCTAATGTCCTTGCTTTTGAATCATTCCTAATACTTTCAAACATTTCGAAACTGTTGTGTGATCAACTCCTAATGATTCTTCAAGTTCAGCTTGTGCCTGACATGAGTCTTCATGAAGTAATTCCTCCAATTCTTTGTCTTCAAACTTTTTCAGTGCACCAGACTGTTCTTTAACTTCAACATAAAAATTATTATTTTTGAAGCATCTAAGCCAATCTTTGCATTTTGTTTCCAACAGGGCATGGTCACCGTAAATCTCAACAAGAATTCTGTGAACTTCAGCTGCATATTTCTTGTTTAATTTGTTTAAAATTTATAGTGAAAATAAAGTAAAACTATTTACATAAATGATAATATTTTCATTGAAAATAAATTTAAAAAATAGAATATCTAAAATACCACAATATTTGTCACTTTACACATTCTAATGTGATCCACAAATAAGACAGCAAGGTCCCAATAGACTGTGAGCTAAAAGGACCTTTCTAACATCTATAACTTATTTTTTATTAATACTAAAAAGAAATGGCAACTTACTGTGTGAAAATCTTCTGCCTAGTCAGTCACAGATCAAAAGAAATATGATTACCCAATCATGTATCATATATGGCACTTAACTGACTGAATGAAGAAAGAGACCTTGGAAAATTTGACACTCAGAGGAGCATAAATAATTTCAACTTAAATCTTTTTAACATCATTGGTGTAATTTGAAATTCTATAATGAAATTTTAATTTGTGAATGAACTGATTGAGCTTTAATGATGTCTTATCATAAAAAAAACTGACATCATTTATAGTGCAATTCACAACATGCATCATTCTAATTCTTGTTCATAATGTTTTTAATAAAGTTAATGATCAGTCACAAAATACTGACAAATAGATCAACATTAGAAAATGTTAGTCAAGCAATGAGTATGGACTGGATCCATTTACATGGGTTCAGGTAAATGGCTCCCTTCAATACTTGTTCTCAGAATGCTCCCATAATAGACAATTTAGGATTAATCTCTCAAACTCAACTCTATTGGATCCTAATCAAGAAGACATACAGGCAGTTGTCTCAATGCTACAGCAAACTGCCTCACATGTATGGTCTACCCAAGATTCATGATATTCTGCTTAGGCTGATTTTTAGCAGCCATGGCTCTGTGTTCCACTTGTTGAGTTGCTTCCTGGTGGATATAATTGACCCAGTGATAAGAAAGTCATCATCATATGTCTGAAACTCCACTCATTTCATGGAACTAATCAAAGATGTTTCCAACCAGATGGTAAGCCTGGATGTGGTGAGTTTGTTCACCAAGGTACTCACGGTGGAGGCACTATTGATAGTCAGGGAAAGACTGGCCTTGGACTCATCCCTAGGAGAACGCATCATAATACCACTAGATAACTCTTGTATTGTTGAGATGAATGATACACAGAGAAGAATGAGTACTTAATATATTTATTCAGTACAGTATCCAGTGCTAACAAATATATGCAAAAAATACAGAAAGATAAGATAAACAATTAACAAGACAAAACTTACAAGCAAAAGAGAGGAGGGTCTAAATGGTGAATAGCTGATAGCCTGCTTGTCTGCAACTTATTAAAAACGACCCTTTAAATACATACTCGTAAACTCTTTCAGGCTATGAGTTAGTCCATCAGCTAGAATTCTGAAAGGGTGCTAGCTACTCTACAAAATCACCCCACTGAAATTTTATGACTCCTGGATGACATATTTCTGTCTTTTAGAGTCTCTTTTCATAGAACCTATTGGTATTTGTTTTCGCTTACTTGACCGATTCTGCCGTACTGTTTGAGGTGTAGGTTCATCAAACATATTTTAAACTACCGTCATAGGTTCCTCCCTATGTTGATCTTTGCCATATATCTTCTTTTATTTGATTTAAATGTTTCTTAATCACCCATTTTGGACGTTTTATCAAGTACAACATTCCGTTAATTCTTTTATCAATGGTTCCTTCTTCCCACGTTGCTTTTCCCAATTTATAATTTTTAAAATATTCACTGGGGTTATTGGTGTTTCTATTTTCATCTGTTTTCTTTTCTGTAAGTTTCAGTTTATTAAATACTGAATGAATTTTCCTCGCAAACATGAGTTCAGCTGGGGGCCATTCCTAAACTTGCATTTACATAAGGTGTTATGCGATATATGGACAAAATTTTTTGTAATTCTTTGTTCACAGTTTCAATTCTGCTTGCCTTCTTAATTGAACACACCAATAAATCTTTCCATCATTCTGTTTGACCTTGGGTGGTAGTGTGGGGATGTTAGGTGTACAATTGAATGGATTTTACAAAAATTTTCAAAATCTTTTGAAGAAAATTGTGTACTATTGTCAGACACAATAGTCTCAGGCACACCAAATCTAGTGAATAATTGGTGCATAAAAATCTATTGTGACTCTACTAGTTGGGATTTTACATTTAGAAACTTCTAGCCACTTGGTGAAGCTGTCAACCACAATAAAGTAATAAGTCTGATTTATTGAGCCAGCATAGTCAGTGTGTATTCTTGACCATTGTTTATCAGTCTTTGGCCAGGGACTGGATTTCACAGGTGGAGCCTCTGCTACCAATGCACACTTTTTGCAACTTTTTATGAGATTTTCAATTTCTTTGTCCATACCATACTATTGTATCTTAGAAATGAGTGCACGTAAATCGGAGATACGGACAACAACGTTTATTATTCCCAGCAGCTACAACAGGAAACTGACTCCTCACTTAAAGTCTCCTTTTTCCGAGAGTATCTAAACCAAAGGGTTAATGGCAAGTTACTTCCCTTTGATTGTAAATACAACAATCCTCCCTTACTTTGAATAAGGGTTTTAAATTATATAGTCCTTTAGGTAAGTTGAGGGTTTTTTTTGGCGTTGTGGTCTGGAGTGTAGTCTCGAGTCGAACGTAGTGGTTTCGATTAAGGAGATCTCTGGTTCCAACAAAGGGGCAATGATTGGTGATGATGTTGGTGTGGTGTCAATACTGGTTTCAGCTGAAAATGGCATGTGGGCTGAATGGCAAGGCCTCTCAACATTTTTTTACCCATTCTCATTTTCTCCTTCCAAAGAAGCAGGTGATAAACCTTTTATGGGTTTAAAATGGGATGAGTTCCATGTGATGCTATTTTGGCAACGTTGTGCTGTTATCATACTGCCTTTATTTTGAGTTATTGTGTAAGGAAGGGGGGGAGGGTGGTGTTTGTTTTTTTGTTGCTGTTTTACTAGGACAATGTTGCCGTGTTGAAGTGCTGAGGGACAGGTTTTTCTTTTCCTGTCAACATATTCACACATCTTCTGTTTGCTGATGTAATCATTTTCACATATTTTTTTGTTTACTTTGTCATGTGTGCTGTTTGGGGTTGGGGCTTGAGAGGGTATGCTAGGTAGGCCAATTTTCATCTTCCTACCTGTGAGGGCCTCAAATGGGGACATTTTTGTCAAAGTATGAGGAGTGCCCTTATACACAGGAAGAAATGTGGGTAGTTGAGATTTCCATGTGTGTGTACCCTCGGTTACACATGACCTAATGTTTTTGTTAAGCGTGGCCATGAAACATTCCACCTCTCCATTTGCCTCTGGCCAGAGGGGCGTTATTTTTCTGTGTTATATCCCAAACTCATGCATAGCTTTAGAAAAGGCTTCCTCATTAAATGGAGGACCATTGTCTGTCTTGATTGAGGTAGGGATTCCTTGACGTGAGAAGATGGCTTCAAGTCTTGGCAGGACTGCTCTTGTTGAGGTGGATGAGATTATTTCTATCTCAGGGAAACAACTGTATTCATCTATGATTACAAGTAAGTAGTCACCTGAGGGAAAAGGACCAGCAAGATCAATGGCAAGGAAACTCCATGGTTCTGGTGGTAGTGGTGTGAGCTGTAGAGGTTCACATCAGCTGTGGCCTGGGTGTGATGACTGGCATGGTATGCAGGATTTTACTGTATCCTCCACAGATTTATCAATTCCTGGAGACCACACCTTTTCTCTAATGCACTGTTTTGTTTTGATTATGCCTTGGTGGGCCTGGTGGGCAATAGCTATAGTCTTCTGACTTAGAGTTTGGGGTATAATTATCTTTTTTGCCTGAGGATAAGCCCATCATAGATGGACAATTCATCCTTGAATTTTTTTATGTCTGGGTCAATCCAGTGGCCAGATTGTATAGCTTGCATTACTTTTTGGAGCTGTTGATCTTTCCCAGTTGCAGATTTTACTTCTGTCAAAGTCCGGGATTTCAGGATTGCATTCATTGCTATATATGCAACATATGCTTCTCTTGCATTGTTGTGCTTGGGTATTTCATGGTGATGTCTGCTTATGTCGTCAGCAGGGTTGTTTTTATCACGTCCATGTCTGTATATCAGATCTACTCTGTATGGAATTAGGTGTAGGCGCCATCTCTCTAGCCTGGCTGTGGTGGTTTTTTTCCTGTTCATTATTCCTATGAGTGATCTGTGGTCTGTGATGACTGTGAAATGTGCCCCAAAAAGATAAAGGGGAAAACGCTCAACTCCATATACAACTGCTAGGTATTCTCTATCAGTCTGGGAGTATTTTTGTTCTGTTTCTGTCAGAGCTCTACTTGCATAGCAAATGAGTTGACCTTCTTGCATTAGAATTGCTCCTAGTCCTACAGGGCTGGCATCCACCAGGATTTCTTTTGGTTTGTGGGGATCAAAATATGACATCACGTTACTACTGATGAGTGTCTCTTTCAGCTTATTGAAAGCATTTTGTTCACGTTTACCCCAATTCCAGACTGTGGACTTTTTTGTCAGATTCCTTAGAGGTTCTGTGATGGTGGCATATCCTGGGATGAATCTGGTGACATAATGTGTCATGCCTAGGAATGACCAGATTTCAGTCACTGATGCTGGTGGAGCAGAGTCACGGATAGTACCTTTACTGAGTCTGGAGAGATCCCATTCTCTCCAAATACATGGCCATAAAATTTTAATGTTTTAACAGAGAAGAGACATTTTTCTTTGTTAAGTTTGGCCACACTTTCCTTGAGTCTCTTTACAGTGTGTCTCAAATTTTTATCATGTTCCTTTTGGTTTGCTCCAGGTACAATGATATCATCAGACAGGTTTCTTGTTTCTGAGATATCCCTTAGAAGTTCTGATATGGCATTCTGGAATATCTCAGCTGCTGCATTGACTCCAAATCGTAGTCTTTTGTATCTACTGAGACCTACATGTGTAGTGAAAGTTATGAACCTGTTGGCTTCATCAAGTTCTAATTAGTGGTATGCATTACCCATGTCAAGTTTGCTGAAGACTGTTGCACCATTCAAATCCACTATCAGATCGTCAATAGTTGGCATTGGGTGTTTGATTTGTGTTATTGCTCGATTTGCTTCCCGCATGTCTATGCAAAGGCACACTCCACCTGTTTGGTCTTTCAACCTTTTCAATAATGTCAAGGTTCTCCAATCTTTCTAACTCCTTCTCTACATCTTTCTGGACACGGAAGGGAATATGACGATGTGCTTGAGCAACTGGAGTTATGGAGCTGTCAATGTGGAGAGTGATTTTGCAGTTCTTGATGCAACCCAATTTCCTGTCAAATAAGTGAGGGAATTGTTCAAGTATGTCTTTTGGGCCTGTCTGTAGTGAAAAATGGATTAGGTTTAATTGTTGAGCAATTTTACTGCTCATCAAATTTGAACATCCATTTGTATTTCACACATAGAAAATAGCCTCAGCTGCTGATGCTTTATGGCTAATTTTTGTTTTGAAAAATCCACGAACTGGAAGGGGAGTTGGTTGAAAGCATAAATTTTGGGTAATGGCATTTTGAGTATGGGTGTCATGCACCCAAGTGATTCATATGCTGATTTTCCAATAATGTTGACTGAGCAAAACATTACCCCCTCAACAACAACAACACGAGTAAAACCTCAAATTAACGAAACATTACCCCCTCAACAACAAAAAAAAAATATATTCTCGAATTCAATGACAACAACACAAGTAAAATTTTGAATTAACAACGTGAGTAAAACTTCGAATCGACAGCAAAAAAAAAAAAAGTACTTGAATTCAACAACAACACGAGTAACAAACTTTGAAAATAACAATTTTGAAAGAAATAGCTCTCTCTATGCCAACAATAGAGCCCCTAGATTGGGAAGACTCCAACCAGGAGCAAGCATGGCGAGAATGGAGTGAACATATCAAAGACACATTTAGAGCATTTGATATAACAGATAATAAACGACAACTATCACTCTTTCAATTTTACTGGGGAAAGAAACTGAAAGATATCCTCAAAACCTTAACACCAGATATACTACCAGGCCAAGTAGAGCCTACATACAAAACCATAAGAATAGCACTGGATGAATATTTCATCCAGAAAACAAATAAAGTCTTTAAAAGACATATATTCAGGATGCTTAGTCAAGAAAATGGGGAATCAGCACACAACTATATCTCCCGTCTACGCATACAAGGAGCAAAATGCAACTTTGACGAATACAGCCTGGACAAGGCTATTGTGGACCAACTAATAGAAAAATGCTTGTGAAGCAAAGTACACCGAGTGTATTTAAAAGAAACTGATTTAACAGTAGAGGAAGCACTTCAAAGAGCATTCATATTTGAATCCACTGAAACACAAGCTAAACAAATAGAAGAGAATGAAAGAAAGCACTCAGATATCCACAAAATTACAACCAATTACAAGCAACAACAACAATGAGATAACAGTGGGTATAGGAAACTATCCATAGACAACAACCTATTAAAATGGTCAAACAAAATGCCCAGCATTTGGGAAAACATGTAATTACTGTGGAGTAATAAATCACTTTGAAAAAAACGTGCTTTAAAAAAAAAAAAAAGAAGAGTAGTAAAGGGAAAACAAAGATGTCAGACGGCCACAATTATGTCCAACCAGTATTGACAAATCCGAATAATTCAGACAGCCAAGCATTTGTTTTTCAGGTGAAACTTATTCATTCAGCAGATAGCGAAATTGTCCATATTGACGATGTACCAGTTGAAATATTAATAGATTCTAGAGTAGACATCAACCTTATCAATGGCAAAACGTTTAAAGGAATTCTTAAAGTACAGCCAAACTTAACATTAAAAGAAGCAAATTGTAAACCAAAAGCCTATGGGAATATTCTAATACCATTAGGAGAAGAATTTTTCGCAACGCTGACAAATGGTCCCAGAAGAAAAGCCCACAAAGCATTTGTTACAAAGGCATATCAAGGTGGTAACATATTAAATAAGTGGGCCAAGATTAAACTAGGGTTTATCACTACCCAACAGGTGAAATTGATTACAACAAAAAGTATCCCAAAATCAACAAAAGAAATTCTAGATTGACACCTACCCTCGTTGGAAGGATTAGGAAGAATGAAAAATTTCCAGCTTAAAATTAGACTAGACAACAATGTTATACCTGTTGCACAACCACCAAAACGGACCCCATTTCATATCCAACAAGCAGTAGAAGAAAAAATCAATGAAATGCTAGAAAATGATATCATTGAAAGATGGGTCTTGCAGTTAGTAGCAGTACTGAAATCAAATGAAAAGATTAGAATATGAGCCAACATACATGTGGCAAATAAAGCTGTGAAACGCACCTGCTATCAAATACCAACAGTTGAACAGTTATTTTTTTTTAACATTTGACCCCAAGCAAGGCATTCCACTGCCACTATTGCGCATGGGGTTATATAGGGGAAGGTAAAAAGAAAGAGTGGTTAGATATAGGAAATGTCAGAAGAAGGGTGATAGATGGGTAAGGATACCGAGGTTGAGAGTTGGGTAGATGGGAAGAGTGTTTGAAGGAATGGATGCGAGTTAGTGTGTTGGGAGGTGTCTATTGACCTTACATTTAAACTCCTGGAGATTGTAGCCATCAGGGAAGCAATCATGTGGAAGGGAATTCCACAGTCGGGAAGTGCAAGAAAAGAAACTGTTGGAGTAGAAAGTGCGATTACATTTTATCGGTTTCACTATAAAAGTGTGGGATCTGGTTGCCAATCTAGTATCTTGTGCAAATTCGTACCTAGGAGGCACCAGTGATCTAAGTGCATCGGAGCAGAAGCCGTGAAAGTATTTATAGAAGAGACACAGGGAAGCCATGTTGCGCCAGTGAGAGAGAGACTGCAGCCGGTCTGCCAAGTCGGTATCGATCACATTACAGACTCTCCGTTGTATTTTGTCAAGAACCCCAAGGAGAATAGCAGGGGCACACGACCAGATGTGGCAGCAGTATTCAATGCACGGGTGGATGGTAGATTTATATATGTGCACGATAGATTCAGACGGAAAAATCTTCCGGGTCCTGCACAGAGAACCGACTTTCATAGCAGTAGATTTAGCAATGGATTCGATATAATCATTCCACTTGAAGTCCGCTGAAAGTGTGAGACCAAGGCAGCATAGTGTTTTACTCTCTGGGAGACAAGCCTGGTCCATGCTAATGTGAGGTAGGTGCGAATGTCTATGATGGTTAATTGATAGAAGTTTTGAAGCATTAAAATTTACGAGCCATTTCTTACCCCAGTCCACTACGGATTGGAGGTCCTTTTCAAGCTCGGCTGCAAGGTTAGCTTTGTCACCCACACCAGATTTTTGATCAAGGCGAGAGTAAACTGTGGTGTCATCGGCGTACATACCTACTTGGGATCTTATGGTATCAGGGAGATCATTAATGTAGATCAGAAAGAGTGTAGGACCTAGGATATAGCCTTGAGGGACACCTGCGTTCATATGGTAGTTCTGGGAGGCATGTCTGTTTAATACCACCTTCAATGTGCAGTTAGAGAGGAAAGACTGGCTTAGGTCAAACAAATGTCCAGTTATACCATAGCTTTGCAGTTTGCATAGAAAGCCAGCATGCCAAACTCTGTCGAATGCTTTAGAGATATCCAAGGTAACGGTTCAGGCTTCGCCATTCTTGTCGAGAGCCTGGTATATATACTCAGTGATGGTCGTTAGCATATCAGCAGTAGACCTGTAAAAGCGGAAACCATACTGCTTGTCTGAGAGGAGCCTGTGTGCTGTGAGATGCTGAACCACCTCAGCGTTGATAATGGCTTCAAACACTTTGCCAAAGATCGGAAGAAGGCTGATAGGGTGGTAATTTGTGGGGTCTGAGGGTTTTCCAGTGTTTTTAAATATAGGAACTACAGAGGAAGATTTCCAACAGGCAGGAAAGCAGGAAGCAGATAGGCAGAAATTGTAGAGCTTAGAAAGGACAGAGGAGAGTTCAGGGACACATTTCTTTAAGACTATGATTGAGATTCCGTCCCCTCCGCTTACTTTGGTCAAGTTTTGAGACTATGTTAGAGACCAGCGAGGGTGTAATGTGGATGTCATTCAGTTGAGCCTCAGTTCTAGGTGGAAAGTCGGGTGTAGAAACTCCAGATGAGTCCAGTCTTGAATTGGTCAAGAATCTGCGAGCAAACCATTCAGCCTTGTTCACTGAGGAGGTGAGGACCTCAAATTTATTGATTAGTGGGGTTATTGAGGACTTACTCTTGTTAAGCACTCTTTTACAGATTCGCCAGTAGTCTTTGGAGCCAAAAGAGGATGCTATGCATTGCTTCATTCTGGCAGCAAACAACATCTTAGCTTCGTTAAGTATCTTTTTACACTTATTACGAGCTGAGGTGAAAAGGCGCCTGTTTTGGTCTGACGCATAATTACGATAGAGCCGGAAGAATTAATTCCGGTGGGCAATGGTGGCCGAGCAAGCAGGCGAGAACCATGGAGACAAATGAGATTTAAGCTGAAATTTCCTGGCATGGATGAAAGCATCGATGTCAGCCCTAACCCAGGAGGAGACCTCGGATGCACAGTCTTCGACGGGAAGACTAAAAACGTTATTCCATGGGACATCACAGAGGAAGTATAGGAACGAATCCCAGTCTGCTCTTTGGTAGCAGTAGGATATTCTACTGGTCTAGGTTTCTTGGGTAGGGTGGGAGTGGAATGAAATGTTGATGGAAACTATGGTGTGGTCATAGTTTCCAAGAGGGCAGAGCTATCTGGTAGAGCAAGAGTCAGGGATGGAAGTGAAGCAGAGGTTTAGTAGTGAGTCCCTTCTGTTAGGGTTGTCGGAGACATGCGTGGGGAAGTCCACCACTTGCGTAAGGGATTGGGTGATTGAAAAATTCATGGTGTGGACACCAGCAAGGTCAGTGACAGAGTTCTCCAGCCACTTGGTCTGGTGGGCGTTAAAGTCACCAAACACAAATATATGGGCAGAGGGATGGGAAGAAATGGCTTTGTCGATATTGTCAGAGATGCTGTTAAGTAACGAACAGTCAGAGGAGGAAGAGGAGCAGTAGAGAAAGAAGAGTTAGAAGTGAGAGATGGAAGCACATACTAAGTGAAATTGGCAATGCAAACATTTTCTCAAACATCAACCTTAAACTTTTATTATCACCAAATAGAACTGGATCCTAGATCTAGGGACATCACTACCTTTTCATGTAAATCTGGAATCTACTGATATAAGGTACTGGTTATGGGCATTATATCTGCAGACAAAGAAGGACAATGATTGCTTCAACAAATTCTTCAGAAAATTCTTAACTGCTGTAATGGGGCAGACGACATTCTAATCTGAGGCAAAGACACAAGAGAACATAACAGAACCCTAGATATGGTGTTAAGCACATTGAAAGAAAACAACTTCGTAATTGCAGAGCACAAAAGTATATTCCCTAGTGAAGAAATCGAATTCTATGATTTTATAGTGTCCAATACAGGGATCAGACCAACTGAATCAAAAATAAAAGCAATCAGAAATTTCAAAAACCCTGAAAACGTCCAGGATATATGCAGTTTCTTAGATTTAATCAAAGTCTATCTCATGACTGGCAACACTCAGTGAACCATTAAAAAAGTTAACATGAGCAAACATGGAATAGCAGTGGACGGAGGAAGAAGAATCTTGTTTTCTCAAGTTGAAGAATGCAGTCATCCAGAGTAAATCACTCATGCACTTTGATCCAAAACTGCAAACATCTATTATAGTAGATGCCAGTCCTGTGGGACTAGGAGCAATACTTTGCCAAAACAAACAAGGGATACTCATTCCCATCAGCTGTGCATCCAGAACTCTAGCCAAAGGCGATTGCCAGTACTGTCAATTAGAAAAAGAAGCCCTAGCAATTGTATGGGCTTGCGAAAAATTCCATTTTTACCTTTATGGGAAGAACTTTCTTATAATGACCAACCATCAAGTATTAACAACTATCTTCAAACCTAAAAGTAACCACTCCACGTGAATTTTGCGAGGGATTTTACATCTCCAACAATATGATTATACAATAAAACACATTAACGGTAAAGATAACCTGGCGGACATACTCTCTTGGCAACCTATGGAGTATGAAAAATAGTCTCAGCTGAAGAAGAGATTGCCAAAAAGTTTATCAACACAGTTGTAGCTAACAGCATTCCAAAATCAATCACCTTATCAGAAATAATGGAGGAATCTCAGCGGGATCCAACTGTCACAGCAATGAAAAAGGCAATACAATACAACGACTGGACCAATAAGTTAATGGAACCCTTTAAACACGTGAGGAATGAACTGACAACAAAACGAGGCGTCGTCATACACGGAGCCAGAATCATTATACCCCAAAACAAATCCTGAAACTAGCACATGAGACACATCTGGGGATAATAAAAACAAAAGTCCTGCTTAGAACTAAAGTACGGTAGCCCAATATAGACAAAGACATAGAGGCTGCTATAAGCCGATGTATCGTGTGCACAACATTCGACCTGAAGGAAAACCATTGTCCAGTGCATATGGCCGAAATGAAATGCCCCTGGGAAATACTCCACGTAGACATTAGTGAGCCTTTCCCTAGTGGGGATTATATAATCAGAATAATCGATGCGGGATCAAGATGGCCTGAGACATTCATTACCAAATCCACCAGGGCTGATACAATCATATCAACAATCCACAAGTGCTTCTATACACATGGCATTCCAGCAATTATCGTTTCAAATAATGGACTCCAGTTCATATCCTCAGAGTTTAGGCACTTTTGCAAAGAATGGGGTATCCAACACTGAAAGGTAATCTCATATCATCCCCAAGCTAATGGAGAGATCAAGCGGTTCTTCACAACCATGTTGAAAGCCATTCGGGCAATGAACACAGAAGGAAAGGACTGGAGAAAACATCTAGGAAAATTCCTAATGTGTTACCGAAATAGTCCACATGCCATGATGGGAAAAACTCCAGCTAAGCTACTCATGGTTTGGGAAGTAAACATCAACATACCAGGATTACAAAAAAAGCCTAAAAACCAAGCATGGCAAAAAGACAAAAAGGAAAAGACAGATTGAAAAATTGCACAGATAAAAAAATAAAGCTAAACAAACTAACATAAGTTTGAATTTGAGTTTTGTTTAACAGCATATCAACTTCTGTGGGTTATTTAATGTCAAAAAGGTAAGGTTTTAAGGTATTTTTTAATGTTCAGTTATAGTGAGAAGGTTGATTTAGTCCAATTTTAATGAAAATGTTTTGTTTTTATTTATTTTTATTTTAGAAAACTGAAGATGTCTTCTAGTTTTGTATTCAAAAATGTTTTGCTGAGAATAATTTTTTTTCCTTCAAAAATGTGTTATTGGTAATATTTTTCCTTAAAAAATGTATTGTTGGTAATATTTTTCTTTCAAAAATGTATATTTTTCTATAAAAGTCTATTTTTATACTTTTGTAGTGTTTTGACTCCAGTTTGGGAATTAATTATTTGCCCATAGCTGGGACCCTAACAGGTGCTACCACTCCGGGTCAGAGTGGACCTGAGAACAACAGCAATTAAGATGTGGTTCCATGCTCCTCACAACCTTCCAATCAGAGACCTTGCTGCCAGATGCAGTTTACCGTCATGCCCAGGACCAACTAACACAGAACTCGGAGATGTCATACTACTTAAACAAAGTAAACACAACAAGCTAACGCCAATTTACCACACAACACCATGGAAAGTAAAAGAACGCAGAGGTGAATCTGCAATTATAACATGAGGTGACAAACTTATTTTATGACACACATCACAAATGAAAGGAATTCCCAAAGAGAGGACTTGCCGACAATCAAGGGATGATGACTTCCCTTTCAACGACGACCTTGTGGGGGCAGAAAGATACAGAGCATGAAAGAGAGAGTGAGGACGAGGAGAAAGGAGAAACAGATATCTCTATAGCCCTAAGATGAACAAAATGCCATATAAGAAAACCCCAAAGATATGCAGGCAGCAGTTTGGAAGAAGAGGGAAACAATGAATACAAAGGAGGGAGCAGATGTGATGTCCGCGCGAGTATAAATTGTTGAGGGAGAAACTCTTTAGTAGACAGCAAACTGGTATTTGCAAATAAGCCTCTTATAAATCCAACTTTGAACATATCTGACCACCATTTAATTTCGTGAAAATTTTGTCTGTCGATAGGAGAGAATAATTAATTTGTTTCAAACAGTCGTTTAAACCCGTTGAATAATCTGCAAAATCGCTTATCTTGTTTTTGTTTTTTACATATAGGGTCAAGCTTGCCCAGGGACTATAATCGTTTTTTTTTTTTGATTACTCCTAATTTGTCCAACCGTTCAAGTTCTTTGTTAACATTCTCCAATGCTGCAAAAGGTACTTGCTGTTTTGGTTGAAATTTTGGTGTTGCATTCTCTTTAAGTTCAAATTTTACTTTTACTTTTGAGCAAAATCCAAGACTATCTGAAAAAATTTTGTGAAAATCTGATTTGAGCTTCCTTTTTAATTTTTCGGTGTTGGTTGATGATCCATTTATATTATAACATGTGTTTATTGGTACATTGAACAAGTTGAATGATTTCATCCAGTCTGTCCCAAATAGGTTTTGTGATCGATCCATGAAGAATGCTTTTAATTTTTTCTTTTTCCCTGAGAAAGAAACATTTATGACAATTTTACCACAGAATTTTAATTTTCCACCTGTCAGCTTACAGGCATTTTTTTTAGAAGTGATTGCTATTAGTCCGTTGATTCTTTTCCAGGTTTCAGCATATTGTTAAGTCTGAACCCATGTCTAATTGAAATTTGACTTTTTTATTATTTATTCAGACATTTATATATTTTCTTTTCATTATCACGACTGCATTTTTTTTCAATAGTACAATGAACAAAATTTTTATTTTTCATTTTACTTTCAGGTTTCTTTCTACAATGAGAAAATTTATGTCCTTTGTCCCCACAACTGTGACACTCTTTGTTTTTAAAAGGGCAATTTTTAAATAAATGTAATTCACCACAACCAAAACAAGAATTAATTTTAAAAGAAGCTTTTTCCTACTTTGTGGCTCATTCTTGACTGTGTGAATATCGGACACATCTTGTTCTTCAATTTTCACCTTGTCTGCCCTTAAATTTACAATATGTTGACACTCTTCTACAAGATTTTGAAGTGTTATCTTTTGGTCCTGTTCTAATTTCATGAGCAATCTTGACCTTATTTCTGCATCTTTTGGTGCAGTCAGTTCTTGAACAAAAATTAGGCACTTAAACATATCTGGTGTTATTTCATTCAATCTAAATTTTTCACATGTTGTTTGTTGGCAAAATGCCAACATGTGTTGAAAAGTGAACTCTGTTCACCAAATATTTTTGTTGATATTTTTATGGTTTCCTACAATGAAATTTCTCCATGATGTCTTGGGAGTATAAAATTAGTGTACTTTTTGTGTTCCACAGCACCAAATTTACCCAGCAATAGCATCTTTTTTTCATAATTTGCATGCGAATGACGGGACAACGATTTTGTGTTAACCGTCCGAGACTGCCTGGCATAAAACATGGGCACTGCCATTTTGGTTCTTTTTATCACAGAGTAGTGTGATTTTACATGACGCACAGACTCATTGGCATTTTCAAGGTAAGCCATTTTCACAATTTTCCCCACATACTCGTAAACTCTTTCAGGCTATGAGCCTTTCCATTGGTTAGAGTGCTGAAGGGGTTTTAGCTACAATACAACAATATCCTGATGGAACTTCTATGTGAAGGGGTTATCAGAAAAAATACAAAGGATTTGTGGTCCATCAGGACGACCTTCAAAACTGGTCCTACACTTCACAGATACCTCTTTTGAGTAAGATCTCCAATAAAGGAGAACATGACATGTAGCTGTGGAAAGCAATATAAAAGATAAACAGGTCACACCCCTGCAAAAACATCACAAGGTCATAAACACAAGTGAAGATAGAAAAATTAGGCATAGCTGACCATATATGGCGGGAGAAATGGGATCACTACCCCTTATGGGATGAAATTGAAATAACTGATAGAGAACACCACTGGAAACTACGTAAACTTAAAGAATCAGTACATATACTAGGCCACAAAAATCTCCTAAGCCAGCCAAGCATAGCAATAAATACAATATGGGACCCAGTAATACAGTGTGCTAGAGAAAATCATTAGCTTCAAAGTTTGCAATATGAACACTGGTAAAAAATATGGTTAGTGAAACATTGGATTTATAAGTCCCAAAAATTAATACACTGATATCCTCAAGGACACAGGTCTAATAGTTATAGACATTGGTTAGTTCCAGTGATTTGACCCAAAGAGTTGTGAGTTCAATACCTGGCTACAGCAGTGGTGAACAATGTTACAGATATAGATAGCCACACACACACCTACACACATATATTGAGATGGGTCTCCTCGTGGTAACAAGGAGATGATCATGCAGGAGCCTGGAGTCAGTTTTGAGATAGCAAGTCAAGGTTAGTTGATCCAGATACCCTCAGTAACAAATGTCTAGCCAGGAAATAGACAGAAGCTAGACATAAGGTCGTGAAACAGCAGGAGCTAGAATTTGCGCCAAAAACAAATCACATGGAAAGCAAAGTTTGGAAATTAGTTGCAGGTCAAATCTTGGATGAGCAAGTCATGATTGCTGGGTGCTGATAAATTATGAACGAAAAGGAAAACGCATTTGAGATAACAGCATAATTTGACCAATTCATCTTAAGCAACTCCAAATAAGCAAAAACAAACTTATAAATTCATATTCGTTAAAACAAGAAGAAGACAAGGCCGAATTGTTTTTTTCAAAGAAGAAAAAAAGAGAGCGATGAAGAGATATGCTGATTCTTGTTTGTTAAAAGAAGAGAAAGAAAGCAAAGCCGAGTTGTTTATCAAGAGAAGAAAGAAAGATAGCGACAAAGAGATATTGAAGACAAGAAACTGTAATGTTATTTGTATGCTGATTTCTGTTTGTTAAAAAAGAGAAAGAAAGTGAAGCCAAGTTGTTTATCAAGAAAAGAAAGAAAGATAGTGATGTAGAGAAGTTAACATATGAAGGAAGAGATATTGAAGAGAAGAAACCGCAGAATTGTTTGTGTACAGAAAATACGACGCTTGTTTGAATAAAGGAATAATGAAAAGTGCGGATATTTCAGAAATTTGTATGCTGTAAAATAAGAGAGAAGGAACTGATATAAAGATAAGTTATTATATTCTTAGACCCATGTTAGAACACGCATACACTTCCACAAATATTTTGTTACCACATACATCATACCACATGTGCTTATAAATTATATGGTTCTCCCCATTTTTATTTTGTGTTAATCTCTTGTATTCATATTCACCTGTATTTGTTCATATTTGTTGATATGTGTTGTAAATTGTTTTTTTGACCTCGTTGTGTATCCGAATATAAATTTTGAGGTTCAGGTCATTGGACATCCTTATTCATACTTAGATATTTTTTTTTTAGTTTAATATTTTCTTATTGAAATCTTATATCAAAAATCCTCTCAACTTGTCATTTATCCTTGAATTGTTGGTCAGCGCATGTGTTGATATTGAAGCAGACCTGGGAAGATTGCAATTCGATTATATCAAACAAACAGTAATCTTATTTTGTTTATCATTGTCATTTGTCATGATCTAGGAGAGATAACCCGTATCTGTCCATAGATGTGGAAATGTAAATATTCCAGAATCAACGTTTAATCATCTTGATGGTTATCGAGGCAGGCATATGACAAATGGGGTCCTCATCTGGGATTTATATCTAATGCTTCTTAAGCAAGTAGGGGCTCATGCCGTAAATCATTTTAATGCTTCATAAACTAAGATAACATTATCGCTGATGGCAACAAGGTGAACAAGTAGAATATGAGATGAATGGAGAACGTTGAAGAATTCATGAAAGAGCCCATCACAGGAAAAGTAAGGCAACTAAAGAAAGACAAAGTATACAAAATTGGGGAAAGACTGGAATTGAGTGTTAGAAAATCTATGAGAAAGATGGAAATAATAAGAATAATAACAGAACACATGGTGGATAATAATGAATTTGAAGAAGAGGCGCTTGAAGAATTCCCGAGGGAAGAAGCAGAATTATCGAACGCCAAGCGGAGCTTGAGAAGGCAAAAATATTAGCTAAGGCTGAAACAGAAAAGGTGCGTATTGAAAAGGAGATGAGATTATGGGAATTGGAAATTAGGCAGGCAAACGAAGAGAAATAGTTTGAAATTACGAAGCAAGTACATCTTTTGCCTAAGTTCATGGAAAGAGAAGTGGAAGAATATATGGATCATTTTGGAAAGACTGCGATAAATATGAAGTGGCCGAAACAACAGTGGGCAATGTTATTGCAAGCAGTATTAACGGGAAAAGCACAAAAGGCATATGCGACGTCAACCAAGAAATGTGCCGATTACGAAGTTGTAAAGGCCACGATATTAAAAGCATATGAACTTATGCCAGAGGCCTACAGACAGCAATTTAGGAGCTACAAAAACTTTGAGAGCCAAACATACGTGGAATATATTAGGCAGAAAGAGATATATTTGGATAAGTGGTGTCAAGCGAAGAAAGTAATCGAGGATTACAATGGCTTGAAAAATTTAATATTGACAGATTTCCATCGTAACTTGCCAGAGAATTTGAGAAATTATCTAAATGAAAAGAAGATGGAATCCTGTCACGACTTAGCCACGTTTGCAGAAGAATACAACATTACCCATAAGAAAACTCGTTCAAAGAATAGTACACTCACAATACACAATGCAACCCAGGCATGTGGGAATAAAGAACCTAAGCGCATTGGAAAGCAGATAGGGGCAGAGAGATGAACCTCAGCCAGATGGGAAATACCTCCGATTGTTTACTACAAATGCAGAAAGCCTGAACATATTGCTACGAACTGTGGAAACTGTGCGAATATAGCAGTAAATGCAAAACCCCAAGAGGCAGCAATCATGAAAAAGTTGGATAAGAGTTACTGGCCATACACCACAATGGTCAAATTTTTGCTAGAAATAGAAGGAGTGTGAAAACTGTAAAAATGTTAAGAGATATGGGAGCCTCCCAATCATTGGCAAAACAAGAGGATGTGCCAGAAAACATGAGGGGCAGGACTGGGAAAATAATTACAGTGGTTGGTATAGGAGGAAAACCTATAAAGACAGAGATATGGAACATTAAACTCAGGTGCAAGTGGAAAACCGGAGAAGTAGAAGTCAGGCTGCTAGATTTACTTCCCATGAAGGGGATTGCAGTGATAATAGGAAATGATATAGATGAAGAACAAGTGAATAATGAAGTTAAAAATATATCAACGCATCAGGGGAAAAAAGCAGTACTGTAACTCAGAAAACGGTAGAAGGAAAAATTGCTGCAGTGATTACGCGACAGGCGAAGAAAAAGCTTTATGAAAAGGAGAAAAGTAGAAAGGCAAATTTAACCATGAAAGATTCAGTCCATTTGAAATAATTTTTGGGCATCGAGCAAGAGGACCACTCAAGTTGTTACAGGAACAATTGATCTTAGCTCAACCTATGCATGATGATATGTAACAAACATGAGACTGAGACTGAAAGTTGTGCAGGAACTGGCAAAGAAACACTTGCAAAGTAAGCAAATGAATATGAAAGAACAATATGAGAGAAGAACTGTTAATAGGCAGTCCCAAAAGGGCGAGGAAGTACTTATAATGCTGCCTTTGAATGGCCAACCATTAAAAGCGAAGTATCAGGGACCGTTCAAAGTATTGAAAAAGCTGAACGATGTGAACTATTTGATACACATGCCTAGTAGAAGAAAAGATAAAATGAGATGCCATATTAACATGTTAAAAAGATTTTGTAGGAGAGTGGGAAGGCAAACAGTAATGCTAGTGAGTGAACAAGAAAGATGGAAAGTGAAAAACCATGAAGAAGTGAGTCACTGGATGGAAAAGGACCAGCCTCTGAAGTTAGAGAATTCCAAAATATTAAGAAATTTAGAAAAAAATTGGCTCATTTGACGGGTGAGGTAAAGAGTAAACTGATGACCTTGATAAACAAATATCAGGACATATTTTTGAATACACCCCAGCAGACTAATGCTGCAGTTCATGACATAATATTAACTTCGGAGCAGCTGATCAAGCAGCATCCTTATCAATTGAATCCTAGAAAGTTAGAAGTTATGAGGGAAGAGATTAAGTATATGTTAAAACATGGAATTATCAAACCGAGCCAAAGTGAATGGACGTCACATTGTGTACTAGTGGACAAACCGGATGGAACGGTAAGGTTTTGCACTGATTACAGAAAGGTAAATAACGTCACTAAAGCAGATGCATATCCGATCCCCAGGATGGAAGATTGTATTGACAGAATTGGTCAAGCAAAATATATTACCAAGTTTGATATGTTGAAGGGATATTGAGCCATACCGCTAACTGATAGAGCAAAAGAAATATCGGCATTTGTAACACCAGATGGGGCATATCAACATAATCTTATGTCATTTGATATGAGGAACTCACAGGCCACATTTGTACGTCTAATGAAAAGATGTTTGTCTGATATCCCAGGAGTTGAGGCGTGTATCGACAATGTCATGATTTACAGTAATGCCAAAAGTGAACATGTAGATACGGTACAGAAGGTATTTGAGAAATTAAAAGTGGCAGGACTGACAGTCAATCTTAGTAAAAGCAAGTTTTGTAATGCCAGAATTAAGTATTTAAAACATGTGATTGGACAGGGAAAAATTAAGCCAATAGAGGCGAAGACTGCAGCCATTGTAAACTTACCGTGTCCCCCGAACAGCCGAAGTCTAAGAAAATTTTTAGGAATGGCAAATTATTACCGGCGGTACGGTAGAAACCTAACCGAGATTGCTACACAGCTAACAAATTTACTAGGAAAGGGGAATAAATTTATATGGACTACAGAGTGTGAAGTTGCCTTTGAAACCATTAAGGATAAATTAAAGTCAGCCCCAGTACTAAAGGCTCCAGATTTCAAGAAACCATTTCAAATGCACATAGACGCCAGTGATGTGAGAATTGGAGCAGTATTAATGCAAGAAGATGAAAATAGGGAAATACATCCCGTAAGATTTTACTCTAAAAAGCTGAATCGATTTCAAAAGTCTTATTTGATGATAGAAAAGGAGGCCCTAGTAGTGCTACACTTTGAGATTTATATCATGAATTCTCTTTCTCCCACGATTGTTTATACCGATCATAATCCCCTGACATTTATAGATTGCATGCAAAACAAAAACAGAAGATTGAAAAACTGAAGCCTGATATTACAGGAGTTTAGCCTTCAAATAAAACATGTTGCCTGATTGGCAAACAAAATAGAGGATACCCTGTTGAAATATCGAAAAAAAAAGTGAGTGCAGATATTAACTATAATTTGGGGGAGGATTAAATAGAGAAATGTGTACTCAATAAAAATGAAAAAAAAAAAAACAAAACAAAAAGACATGTACATTGCGTTAGAACTGTAAGAACAATGTGTATATCCTTGTGAAATTAAAAGAAAAAAAAATATATGTGCTTTTACGGAACTAAAGAAGAAAAAATAATACGCATGTATATAGCAGAGATACAAAATGTATTTGTTCTAGCCATATTGAAGAGAAGAAACTGTAATGTTATTTGTATGCTGATTCCTGTTTGTTAAAAGAGAAACAAAGCAAAGCCAAGTTGTTTATCAAGAGAAGAAAGAAGATAGCGACAAAGAGATATTGAAGACAAGAAACTGTAATGTTATTTGTATGCTGATTTCTGTTTGTTAAAAAAGAGAAAGAAAGTGAAGCCGAGTTGTTTATCAAGAAAAGAAAGAAAGATAGTGATGCAGAGAATTTAACATATGAAGGAAGAGATATTGAAGAGAAGAAACCGCAGAATTGTTTGAGTACAGAAAATACGACGCTTGTTTGAATAAAGGAATAATGAAAAGTGCGGATATTTCAGAAATTTATATGCTGAAAGTACAACAGTCAACTGAAAGAAAATAGAGACAATCATAGCTACATACATTTCAAGTGGACTGCATTTGAGTCCAAAGCTGTATAAAGAAAGAGGAAGAAGAGAGAAAAAAAGAAAAGACAGTAAAATAAGAGAGAAGGAACTGATATAAAGATAAGTTATTATATTCTTAGACCCATGTTAGAACACACATACACTTCCACAAATATTTTGTTACCACATACATCATACCACATATGCTTATAAATTATATGGTTCTCCCCATTTTTATTTTGTATTAATCTCTTGCATTTGTATTTGCCTGTATTTGTTCATATTTGTTGATATGTGTTGTAAATTGTTTTTTTGACTACATTGGGTATCCGAATATAAGTTTTGAAGTTCAGGTCATTGGACATCCTTATTCATACTTAGATATTTTTTTTATTTTAATATTTTCTTACTTATTGAAATCTTATATCAAGAATCGTCTTGTCTTGTCATTTATCCTTGAATTGTTGGTCAGCACATGTGTTGATATTGAAGCAGACCTGGGAAGATTGCAATTCAATTATATTAATCGAACAAATTATTATCTTATTTTGTTTATCATTGTCCATTTGTCATGATCTAGGAGAGATAACCCGTATCTGTCCATAGATGTGGAAATGTAAATATTCCCGAATCGATGTTTAATCATCTTGATGGTTATCGTAGAGGCAGGCATATGACAACAAATAACTTAGATTTTTGAGTTCAAGGGAGATAACTACATAGCATCTAGAGATTTTATTCTCTACTATTAACTGGAGAAAGTCATGGTTAACAAGTTACTTTGAATTTAAAATAAAAATTATAATATTGTTTATTTTCTTTGTACCAAATCAAAAAACAGAAGGTACAAATTCTATCCAAAAGAGTTTTTCTTATACAAACCTGTAAGGCAAGCAACAAAAAGGTCACCACAAGCTACATGTTGAATTGTTACAGCTGCCTGACCTTCCAAGTATCTTGAGATAAAGGCAGGTATATTATGTTCCAATGAATTTGATAGCAGGTTGTCAGTGCCAATACCAACACTCTTTAATATAAAAGTATATAATTCTTATTAAATAAAAGTACATATCAAAGACAAAAACAAACAAGTACATATTTTTCAATTTGTTCATGTAAAAATATTGTTTATCAAATTTTACAACCAAGAATGAAAGTAAAAGTAGTTAGAAAAAATGTTGATTTACTTAATATTCTGAACATTATAACTGAAAATTACTTATTGAAATTTCTACAACACTTCAACTTAATTCATCTGAGTCTGAATTTTACTTACAAAAGTGTAAGATTATAGCACATTCTTAGATTTCAAAATAGTAAGTAGAGACATTTATAACAGGTAAATAAATAAAAGTAATATATCCTTATAATCTTCAGTTTCCAACACCTCCTCTTGCATTCATATCATACATTTCATTCCAAAACCCTCTAATTTGAGTGGCTCTTGACCCTTGTACTAAGTCTTTTGCAGCTACTCATTTTGAGGAGATGCAGAATTACAACAGGAATTATGTATTTTTCAAAGCTCCTGAAAATTTAATGTTTTTTTACATAAATATGAAGTTTGTTAATTTTTAATAATATTTTTGAACGGGCATGAGGCTGAGTGGTTAGAACATTTGCTTTTTGACCATGAAGCCCGGGTTCAAATCTCACCATGGCCAATTTGTCAGGAAGGTGACTTCTTGATGTTATCAGTCTGGAGGAGGCAATCCCAGCATGCGACACCTTTGCAAAGTGCCTGAAAACCATAGTTTCACTATTTCACTCACAAAGCTTGGGTTGACCCAAGCCTTTGAGCATCCTGGCCTTTTTCAGATTGTTGTTCACGCTAGATAATACTCTCTCTCCCACAAACTGTAACTAAGGTCTGCTTAGCATAGTTACAGTATAAATCACAGATGGGCTCTGTGGGTGTTGAACAAACACAAGTGTGCCTGAGAAGGAGTCAACAATGGGAATTATCAAGCTGCCCTGGTAGACAGGTATCCTTGAATATGAGTGGCCAGCCATTATTAACGTAAGTATGACTTTTCTTATTATTATTTTATTTATCTGTTACTCTTTCAATGATTCTGATTGTTTAATCAACTTGTTTTCTTACCTATATTATTCCTTAAAGACTATATATTAATTGTAGATAACAATAAGTATTTTTGTTCAGTTCAATGAATAACTGAATAATTACAGATGTCGTATTTTGAAAGTTAAGTTTTGATTTTTTTTATTCATTATCCGCTTACTGTCATATTTTTCGTTGTGTATGTGTTTTTACATTATTGTGCATTTACAATCCTTAATTATTAATACACATACTTGTCCCTTTTTTCAGATAATTAATGCTGTTATTTTTAAAAGTAAGTGTTATGTAACAAGTTTAAGAATTAATATATTAAGAACATTCAATACCCTGTATTTGTTAAATTACTTATACATTTATACATTATGAATAATTCTAATTATTTTATATTTAGCATACCGTTTTTCTTTTTATGAATGAGAATGTAAATTCTGAAATTGTAAGGAAATCATTTATGAGTGGAATTGTCTGATTTTTAAGTAGAACATCGCTGATTTCCCTAAGATTTACTATTCAAATGTTTTGTTTTTTCTTTTAACTCCATTTGCCTGTAATTTTCTTATTTAATGCCTGCAAGTAACATTTTAAATTTAGCTGGGAAATATTTTCAAATTTGTCTGAGCATTTTGAGTCTTAGCATTCATTTTATTTGAATGTTAAATTTTGTCATGCTATAAATAAGTTATTTTTTGGGGAAGATTTATAGTAATATCACTTGTCTTTTTTTTTAATCCTTTATTGAATCATTAAGTTTTTCTGACTCATACTAAGTTAAAACTTAGTAATTTTTTTTTAATTTAAAAAAAAGAATTTCTTTTTTCAATAGGAGCAGATAGGCTCTCTTATCGCCCGGTCCTTACTCCTTCCCTTGAACAGAAGTAGAGGCTCATTCCTTGATTTTTGTTTATAAAGAGGTTATCGATTTTTTCTGCTCCACAGGTCTTAATAGTGGTCCTGTCATAAATTTTTTGTGATGTGAGTGGATAGTGGCAACGGCTCTTCATACTGAGGGTACCAGGTTGGCAGTTTTCTGGTTGCTGCTTCCAACTGATAATTAGGAGCCTGAACACGCTAACTTGTAGTGTTTTGAGAGGCTGATCTGATCAGCAATTGAATAATATTGGGGTTTTGTAGTGCCACATTGTGCATGGATGGATGTCCCTGCAACCTCAAAGCCACATTATACTGCAGTCTTTGCAAGTTTCCTTACTACACATGTTGCATTTGACAGCCAACTGTTATTGCTACCCTAGGCCTCTCCTTACTCTAAATCATAGCAACACATAATCAAAGATATTAAACTAAACCAGCCAAACCAAAAAAAAAAAAAAAAAGAAAAACCCTCAACATCTCTTTCTCTAATGTCTGTGGTATCTGTACCAACTTTTGCAGTGTGGAATCGTCCCTATATGAAAAGTCCCCCCAACAGCCTAGCTTTCTGCAAAACTAACCTCAACCCTCTGATTTCTTGTTCCTGGGTACCTTCCTCTCCTTAGAAAGGACTTCAATGTCCACATGCATGTCCTGGGCATTTATGTCAGCAAACAATTCCTTCTGGTTATCTCTTCTGTCTCAACCACTTCTCTTCCTCTCCTGACTGCTGCATTCTAGATAATATTTCTGACAATATAGACAAGGCTATTTCCCTTTACCCAATTGCTAATGTATTTGTGTTCAGTGACTTCAATATCCATCATATAAAATGGCTGGAAAACTCTGTCACTGATTTTACTGGAGTTCAAGTGTTGAACTTCTCAATTACTCAGTCTCTCACACAAGTGGTTGATTTCCCAGTAATCAAAATGAACATGATTCTCTTCTAGATATTTTCTTTGCTTCTATTCCAGATTCTTGCCATGTTATGCAGCTCCGCTCTCTTGGCAACTCTGATCATACTGTGGTGTCCGTAAATGTCTCTTTCTACTCTTCCCCCACCCAAGAACCTCCTACCAGCAGAATATCTTACTGCTATCACCAAGCTGACTAGGGCTCATTCTGTGATTTCTTTTGTGATGTACCTGGAAACCAAGTTTTTAGTATCCCTGTTCAAGACTGTGCCTCCTGGGTGAAAGTTCACATTGATGCTTTTGTCCCAGCTAGAAAATTTTGCAAGTTTGGCTCCAAAGTCTATTGTCTCACTTCTTTCTACTTTCTTGTTTGTTGAAAGTTTTCCTCTATAATTCTTGTTTTTAAGAACTCTGAGGAGCCCTGTAACTCCTCTAATTATTGTCCTATTAGCCTCTTACCACTTTCTGGCAAGGTATTTGAGGCATTGTGGATGTGCATTGTGCTGCAGTGAATGAGAAACCAAAGAGCTGAGTTCAAATTCCAGTTGAATTTGTTGCATTCACTTACATGCAAATACCCTTAGGAAAGGTAGTAATCTGTCTCTTCTTTCCAGCTATGAGTCAAATAGCAGGACAGTCTGGATTCTATAGCCTTGGTTGGCAACAAGTCAACCGCAGAAAGTAATGGCAACTTCTGCCCATTCAGTCATGTCTCTTTCAAGATATGATCACCCAAGCATGTATCACGTATGGCACTTAACTGACTGATCTGAGACTATTATCAATGCTGAAATAGTTAAACATCTCACACCTCACAACCTTCTCTCTGACAAAACAATATGGCTTTCATTTTGCCAGGTCTACTGCTGATGTGCTAACAACCATTACTGAATATATATATGTGGCTCTTGATAAGAATGACAAAGCTCAAGCAGTTGCTCTTGATATCTTGAAAGCATTTAACAGCGATTGACATGCTGACCTTCTGTGCAAGCTCCAGAGATACTTCTGGGTGATTTTTTTGATTTAATCCAATCATTCCTATCAAATCGTGAAATGAAGGTTGTTTTGAATAGGCAAGCTTCCAGATCCTTTCATATAAATATGGGCATAACACAAGGCTTGACTCTAGGTCCTACACTTTTTCTGAACTTCATTAATAATCTTCCTTATGTAATCAGTTCCCAAGTTGGCATCTATGCAGATGAAATCACCATTTCTGCCCGTCTCCATAAGAAATCTGCCAAGGCTAAAAAAGCAAACTTGGCTGCTCTCTTCAAAAGGATCTCCAATCTGTGATTGAATGGTGTAGAAAATGGCTCTTAAATTTTAATGCCTCCAAAATAAGGTTGCTCTCCTTTAACCACCATAGAGAAACTTTCCTGCCTACCATCAGAATGAATAATGCTAGTCTCCTAGAGAGCAATGCACTGTACCACCTTGGCTTCACACTCTCAAATGAAGTGACTACATTGAATCTATAGCTGCATCTACTGCTAGAAAAAGTTGGGTCACTCTTATTCATCTTGAGGTTCTCGGCAAAATCAAAAGGAGGATCTGCAACATAATTGATCCTGACTTGGCAGCCCATCTTCAGTCACTTTCTCATTGATGTGATTTTGTTTCCCTCTGTCTTTTCTACACATATTTTCACGGCAACTGCTATGATGAGCTTTTTCTCTGGTATCTAAACCACATGTATTTACTCATGCTACTAGATAAGCATCAAGGTCCCACTCTTTAACAATCAAAATAGTTAATTGTAACCACCTCTTCAACTCCTACAGTTTCTTTTCTCACACTTCCTGTCTGTGGAACTCATTTCCATTTGCTTGCTTTCCTGATAGCTACAACCTCCAAAAGTTTAAATGCAACATCAATTGCCATCTTTTATCTACTTGATTCTCATCCATCTCTTATCTTTTCTTTCACATCCCCTGTATCTTTTTTATTCTCTCACTGTAACTCTCTGAACACCAGTGGCATTCCTGCCTTGCTTGAGGTGAAATGATTATATATATATAAAAAAAAGAAAAACAAGAAAGACAGAGTGCACTTCTGCATCTTAAGATATGATAGGTGAGAGCTTTATACCACAATGCTTATAAGATGTATAGTAATAATTCATCATTTTAAAAAATATCTAAACATGAAGTGACTATACAAGATACATAAAGATTACTTTATTAATCTTTTTCTTTATGTGCTGCGTCCATTCAGGATGTAGGTGTTCTTCCACTTGCCCGTTCCTAGTTGCTCTTAATACTTTTCCTCTTGGTATCTCTTCTAAACCCTGCTCTACCATCCATTTGCTCAAACCCATCAAATATGCCTCATGCTGCTTTCCCCAGTTTCTCTTTCTTTTTATTTGTCCTGTGAATATTAGATTCTTCAAATCCCCCTTACTCATTAAGTGTCCCAGAAACCTCATTAGATTTTCCTGTCTCTCAGTACTATGGTTAGCTTTTGAAATGGGTCCTTGGCCATGCCAATGCATCTTTGGATCTCATTAACACACTTTCCATCCTCTGTCAGAACACTTACTCAAGTATTAAGTCAGAATACATGAACTTTGACATCACAAAATTCAATAAAAAATTATCCTTAATTTCTGAATAATTAATTTTTAAATAATTTGCTTTTCATTTTTATTGTTCTTTTTTATTCCATTTCTAATTCATGCTGCTTACATTAATGGTTGTACATTGTAAAGACCTGAGCCTGTAATAAAAAATAAATAAATAGTAAAAAATTAATAATATAATCAGCCTCTTTTTGAGAGGTACAAATTGAAATTGAAAAATATTTTCTAAAACAAAGCAAAAATTTCAGAAAACAAAACTGACTTCCCAAACAAACAGCCTTCCATTTTTGGTAACAGCAGCCTTTTGTGTTCGTCCAGTGGCTACTTGAATAACATGAGTTTCACTACTTGGGAAAGGAAGTTTCATAGGCAGTGTAATACCACTACCCCAGCAAAACACAGAAGTCAAGGTTTGAGGCTTTTCAGGAAGATTATCTGAAAATAGATATGAATGAAAATAAGAAAAATATTCTAATCCCTGCAACAATCATTAATATGCAACAAATTACACAGTACTTAATTCTTTGTTCAGAATGATCTGCGATACAAAAATTATGGATATTATTTCAAATCTTTTGTTTCATTAAAGGATTCCTTCAAAACATTCTAGTGTTTGTATAACAGAACAATCAAATTGCCAAAGTTGTAGATAAGTCTTCATAATTTATGATTTCCGAGCTGTTCCCAAAAAATTCTGAAAATTAACATTACTTGGCTACCTGATTGTAGCCATTTGCATATCTAAATTGGTTTTATTTATTTTAACATGCATTAAACTGTTCTTTTATTTCATCTTCACATTGCTTTTAAGTGACATTCAATATCTTTCTTTTCGACTGCATACAGATTAGGTTCTTTTTTGCACACTTTTCTACACGTCTTTCCAAATGTTGGGCACTTATCTTTCTCTTGTACACACCTACAATATCGACATATGTCTTTTGTTTCTTTGACTAAGTACATATTGGCAATTTCTAAATCTTCCTGTTGAAGTTCAGTCATTTCAAGCTATTGTATAAATTTAATTGAAGCATTAAATCATACGTTTCTTAATTGAAGTTACTGCATTTGGTATCAAAACTTTAATAATTCTCATTTGTATCAACTTGTCTTCTCTGAAGTTCATTCCTAACATTTTCAAAAGAAACAGTACTGGCTAATCTCTCTTAGTGTATATATTTAATGACTAGTTTCTCAAGTTTTGTTTCATGAACATATTGTCCTTTAATTTGGTCATATATTTCTTAATATTATTTAACTTAATTCCTGAAACATCAAGAAAAATTTCAGTCACAAAAATTCTTATTTCATTAATAATGATTGGTTCGAATACTTGCATTAAAACAATCATGTATAAAAACATCAGAGTCCACTAGAGTTAACAGGCATCCTGTCAGTGACTAGTAATAGTAATATTTGCAAGTTGCTCACAAATGCTACCATCTAAATCTGTCCTCCTCTGACTACTTGAGTTTATAAAGAGTGTTTCACATCCATATGCAAATGATTAGACTCTTACATTTACATACTGTTACATTAACCTTAACTTAGCTAGTCATATTTACTGATTCAAACTTCAATGTTCCTTTCACCACAAAGTCAAATTTATACAAATACTTTCATGTAACAATCACCAAAACAACACACTCTCAATAAAATTCCTTCTATTTAAAAATCATTTACAATTCAAGTGTATAATTAAAACAAGATGATTTTTATTTATGGTAATTTTTAAAAGAAATGATAATTTGAAATTGAAAATTAATTTACAGTGAGTATATTAAGGAAAAATATGATAGTATGGGACCCTCTTTACAATCTAAATTCTGGCAAAAATGTTTCTTCTTTATGTGCTGTGTCTCTTTAAGGCATGGAACTGATCATGGACTTCCACTTGCCCCTGTCCCTTATCACTAATAACACTTTTCCTCTTGGTATCTCTCCCAAACCCTGCTCTGCCATCAGGTATGTCTCACACTGCTTTCCCCCATCTCTTTTCCCCTCTGTCTGTCCTGTGAGTATTAGATTCTCTAAACCTTCCTTCCTCATTATGTGTCTTAGAAACCTCAGCTATCTCTTCCTGATGCTAAGTATAAGTTTCATTTTCATTTACATCCTCCCTAATACCTTGTTGCTGCTCACATACTCGGTCCATGGTATCCTCAGCATCCTTCTGTAGAACCATATTTCTGTTGATTAGAGTCTCTCCTTCATCTTTGAAGAGATTGTCCAGCATTCACTGCCATACACAAGGACAGCTATCACATAACAGTCTAGTATTCTTTTCTTTGTTTCCTGTCTCTTAATAAACTGCTTAGCTTTTGAAACGCATCCTTGACCATGCCAATGCTTCTTAAGATCTCAGTGTTGCACTTTTCATCCTCTGTCAGAACATTTCCCAGGTATTTAAATTTCTGCACCTGTAGTTGGCATTTTGGGGTCCTCTTTTTCCTGATGACCATCCATTCAGTTTTCTTGAAGTTTATGTTTAGTCCTTTCTTCTCGCTTTCTCTTATTATCTTCTGTAGAAGGTTCTGTATTTTCCTTTCCATATCTGTTATCAGCACTGCGCCATCAGTGTATCTTATATTGTTGAAATTGTTACTGCCAATAATGAATCCTAGCAGAATTCTAGCTCTCTCAGAACTGGACAGGTTGAATAGATCTGATGAGAAGACACATAAGCAGTTGAAAAAGGTGGGAGAATGACAAAAATAAAATAAGACAAAATTAAATGTTCCCACAAAACCAGAAATTTCTGTCATTTATAACAGTTGGAGTGGGTGTAAAAATTGAAATGAGGGACTAAAAAAAACAAAAAACAAAAAAAAAACAAGAAGATACCAATAAACACTTAAACAAACTCAAACAAAAACAAATTTGATCTAACCTAACTGGGTTAGCAGACAACTTCTCAGCAGGACAAGTCATTCAACCAATTAGTTCAAGATGCCAATCAAGGTTAGACACTTGAACTAGATGTGCAAGATTCATTTGGCTTTCAGCAAAGTTCTTTCCACTCTGATCTTGAAGTTCAGCTGAAGCTTAAAGAATGCAACTAGATGATAATAAGGAAGAAGCAACTGTCCATGAAATTCATTCATCTGCATTGTCCATATCACTATGTCTATTACAGCTAACAATTGTAGAAACAGTACATCTTGTCCAGTGAAGAGCTCATCTTGCTACAAATGAAACTAGCATGCAAGACAGAATTGCATAGCATACAAACCATGTGTGACACTAGAACTTCAGGGAGTTAATCGGCAGAAAGAAAAAAGAAGAGGAAAGAGACTACTAACTAGATTATAGTTATTGAAATTCTCAGGAAAGTAGATTGAAAAGTTTTTTTAAGACAATGAAAATGCATTTAAAATTATGTTTTAAAATAATAAAATAAAACAAAGGATTGTCCAAAGGAGAAGTGAAACCAAATTTAACTAGATGGAATTCAGTAAGATTGAGCAAAATCGAGACTACCAGTCCTTCCCCGCTTCCTGTCGATAAGAAAGAAACAACGTACCATTGAAGATGCCGAACCTGGAAAATTGCAAAACATGTCAGTAAAGTGACCGCCCATTGGTTACTGAAATAACATCTAAATTGTTCCAGGAAAAACATCTGATTTGTGTCAGTCACCCTGATGAAAAATATCCCTACAAATAAAGATTAGCACCTAAGATTGGGGATGGGCTCATTTATTTTAATTTCTGTGACATTCATCAAAATTTTTATAGCTGACATTATTTTAGATATCTGGAGACAAGCCGATAAAAGAAAGATTACTTACGAGATTGGAGTGACCATAGGTAACAGGCTGTGTGGTCTGGTTGACCAAGAAAGACATACAAGCAAAAAGATAATTTTTCTTTATTACTAAAGATATTGAGGATATTTTTCTTCCTTTTCTTTCCTACTCAAAATGACCATAAATGAACAAAACAATTCTTGAAATTGGCTGGCAGGAGTGTCATTCAAATTGGATCTGGTTATCTTAGATATTGTCAAGTCCCTGGCCTTTTGGAAATCACCTAAAACAACCAGCATGAAGCAAGCTGATACAGAAAGATTATTTACTGGAAATCCACTTTTTGCCTACACATTCTAAAAGTTTATATTCGTCACAAAGACAGTTGTGCCAGCCTTTGGAAATAGGCTGAGATTGGATGCAGAGAATGTAAGAGAAGAGAGAGAGAGTGATTAGCACTCCCTGAATGGAACAATGGTGTGAAATAAAAAGTGAACAGTGTTAGAGTTAAAGGGTGGCTTGATTCCTCTGAACACTCAAAATGGGGTTAAACAAACCTAAATTTGGAAAATTACTCAAGTAAAAATATTTTGAAAATAAGGGATTTTAGAAAAAAGTTGATGCTAAGGGTGAGAGATAACCAAACTCCAGATCCTGCTCAACAGCAAACATGTTAGACACAGAACTCCATATAAAGCTGGAGGTTTGGACAACTTATAGAACCCTTACATCCATTGCTAGTTGAATCTACATCATTTGCTGGGACCTCTTGACCAAGACCTTCTGATGTATATCAATAAACAGACAAACACGAGTGTATATAAAAATATATGACTTATATTTTTTATTGAACGAAGATGGACCGTGTGGCACAAGGGCAGAGAATTGAGAGCGCGCTTCTAATGGGGTTCGACGGGAGCTGGCCTCTCTGCTTATATCGTCTAGCTTCTTCTTTGACTTCTTTAGCTTCTTCGACTTCTGACTGACTCGTCTGTCGAGACTGACTTCTTCGACTTCTGACTAGACTTTGACTGTGACTCGTCTGTGACTTCTGGAGACTGGCAAGACTGACTCGCTTCGACTTCTCTTCTACTGTCGACTTCTGGAGACTGACTTATCTGTGTTTTCGCAGTCTTTATATATCTTCCAAAACCGGGGACTCGTTTCTTCCGGTTTTGCATTGATCACGCGACGCCTACGCGACGCCTACGTAAATTCTCAGATACCCTGTCTGTTTGCTCTGAGCTATTTCCGCTCTGCCGGAAATAGGGTCAAAATGACATCCGCTGCTTTCAATGACCGAAAACACTCACGCTTCATCAGCCTTCTTGGGTCGGGCCAGATTATTATATTACACTCCTCGCCCACCCATTTTTCAAAATGTTCGCCTAAGAACATTTTAAGCGCAACATCCTCACTCTCCTCCCCATGCCACACAAGCCCTACAATTGTATAACATGTGCATGCCAAAACAACAAAAACATGTGCATGCTGAAACAAAAAAAACAACAAAAAAAAATATATAGGGGAGCCTACATCGGCAACCCAACAATGTTCGTGTCCATCTTGAAAATTGTTCTACCAGCTCGATGTTTCATTGTTCTTTTTTTTTCTTTCTTTTTTTTTCCTCCTTTTTTTTTTTTTTTTTTTTTTTATATACATTTTCACAGAATTGGGCAAAGTTCTTAAAAATGTTCATTTTCTTTCTCGCGTCTGTCCATAAGCATAGACTCTTCGATGCATAATCACATGATTATTAAGCGGTAACTGCGCTCTAGTTTCAAAACTAACATCGAGTAAATGACCTTTGACCAACACCATGTGTGCTTCTGCTTGAGTTTATTGTTACCACGTAACCTCATTTAATTTAATTTAATTTCAAACATACTATGTTTGAACACAGAAAAAAAAATGGTCATTATTTGCCGTACATAACATTCATAGTCTGACCGAGAAATGTTCAATAGAAATTTAAGAAAATTACCCTGATTCCAACTTTAATCCGCATGCAATTTACCTGTGGAGGATATTAATTTAGTCTAAAAAAAAAATTTAAAAAAAATGGACCCGTGACTCGTAGTTCCCTAGTTTGTACAATGCTTTCCATTCCCTGAACTACTTCCTCTGGATTCGAAACCAAGCATATCTGATTTGTCGACATCTCTCTGTTTAACGTAGAGACATTTGAGTTTGAACTCTCGTTGACCCCGGAGTACTATTCACAACGGATAACTAAATTTCCTTTTCCGAAGCACTGTTGCTTCTTTTACACTTAAAATCCGCTTCCTGGCTACTATTCCCAGGATTATTATTACGCTGACCACGCCAGCAATAACTCCTATCATCAACTTCTTCGGGAGTTCCTCATACCCTTCACTAAATCTCTCCATATTTACTAGTTTTCAGAAATTAATATATCTTCAAAAGATATTTCACAAGTCACATAAATGAAAATCCACAGAGGATGTTAAATTGATGGGAACCTGCACAAAAGCATCTCTCACAAACATAGAAATGTAAATCATTTTTGTAGTGTACAGTCATCGAAAAGAAATCCAAAAAAAAAAAAAAAAAAACCTAACACTGCACAACCCACTTCATTTAATTTAATTTAATTTTCCCAAATCTCCCCAATAATCCGATTCCACCATATTGATACAAAATATCTTTTCAATATCTGACTCATATCGCGAAACACTGAGACGCGGGTGAATGTTTTAAGAATATATATAATCGGTGTATTCGCAAAGAAATAACCAAACAATGCAGTTGTCTTCAAGCAACGATGTTGAGATATATTTATAATTGGCGATTTTGTTGGCTGTTGTTAACTGCATAATTAAAATTACACTTTAAAACTCTTGATAACATTTAAGTCATTTCTATGCTGTAGAAATGTCACGCAAAACACAAACATTTTTAAATTTTGACAATTATCTGTGTAAAGATTACAAATTGACGTTTACGAACGAATAAAATTAAAGAACCCTTTCGTTTCTCCGATTTTCCCATTGTGGTAGCATTCAGTTATATTTATAATTTGTCAATGTTTACCAATTTTGATTTAGTTCATGCAATACAAGGCCAAATGGAGAAAATGGAGAGGGCCATTTTACGCTAATACTCCAATTGGGGAAAGTTTGTGTACGTAGAACATCGATTGTTTTTTTTTTTCTTTTTTAATTCGGCTCGAGTACTGATCAGAAAAACTCAACTATTTCAACCATACAACTGACCTTCATAATCACATTGAGAATAGTTGTTCGTCAATATTTCTATCGGGTTGTCTGGAAAGTTCATGCCGCTTTTCAAGTAAAATTAAGACACAACCCAAAATTATTTCATTAAATATTTATTCTACGAAATATTAACTATTTTCTTGCACAAACCCAAGAAAACCATTGCTAAACTCACTTCACATATATGGTAAAACATTAACAAAAAAAAATAAATCATCAACTCAGACGCCCTGCACCCACAGACAGGCAAATATTTCAACCCTCTCCCTCTCGTCAACTTCAATACCCTCGTCAATTTTAACACACTTTAACACTTTCTTCCTCATTTTAACACCTTCTTCCTCATTTTAACACCCCACTGTCAATTTTAACACTTCACTTTACACTTTCTTCCTCATTTTAACACCACCTTCCACCCTCTACATGTATTCCTGACCCCCGTCCGTTCTAACCACAATGCGTTCGACACACTTCTCAATTCTAGTTTCAGATCGGCAAAAGTATACATTTTTTTTTTTAACTGGACTTATTATAAACACGAGCAGAGAACACACACACTATTAAATCAAAGTGTCACTTATCTTTCGTTGATGTCCAGTCGCGCGGCTGCTAAATTTTCGTCTTCGTTTTTTTCTGGTGGCAGTTTTAATTCCGGAAATTTCAAGTCTGTTGAATTTTCAATTGTTGTCGCGGTAACTCAATAATGTTCGTATCACTCTGTCTTGTTGCTTCAAAACAGCAGGTCACTAGCACCAAATAAACGTCTGTTGTATACCAATAAACAGACAAACATGAGTGTATATAAAAATATATGACTTATATTTTTTATTGAATGAAGATGGACCGTGTGACACAAGGGCAGAGAATTGAGAGCGCGCTTCTAATGGGGTTCGACGGGAGCTGGCCTCTCTGCTTATATCGTCTAGCTTCTTCTTCGACTTCTTTAGTTTCTTCGACTTCTGACTGACTCGTCTGTCGAGACTGACTTCTTCGACTTCTCTGTTTCGACTTCTGACTAGACTTTGACTGTGACTCGTCTGTGACTTCTGGAGACTGGCAAGACTGACTCGCTTTGACTTCTCTTCTACTGTCGACTTCTGGAGACTGACTTATCTGTGTTTTCGCAGTCTTTATATATCTTCCAAAACCGGGGACTCGTTTCTTCCGGTTTTGCATTGATCACGCGATGCCTACGCGACGCCTACGTAAATTCTCAGAGACCCTGTCTGTTTGCTCTGAGCTATTTCCGCTCTGCCGGAAATAGGGTCAAAATGACATCCGCTGCTTTCAATGACCGAAAACACCCACGCTTCATCAGCCTTCTTGGGTCGGGCCAGATTATTATATTACACTTCTGCCAGCTCTGAAAACCAGAACTTAGAAAGTTATTGCTACTAACATAGGCTGTTAACTCTAAAAGGGATCCCAGTGTCATTTGATTATATCAGAACTGAGGAGGGTTAAAATGGCTGTGTACAACACATTATATACAAACCAATTTGTTGTTAAATTTTTACCCAGAGTTAATTCCTTATTCCAAAGAATTTTTTCTTGTATAGCTCCTCACTGTTAATCTATTCTTCACTTCAGTTTACTTCAACAGTGATCTTCTCACTTTCTGAGATCAAAAACACAAAGTAGCAGGAGTGAATGGTCATGGAGCAAATAAACTCCAGCAATATCAAGTGGAACTGTGCTCATCATGATGATATCAGTGACAAACCAGCAACATGTTAATGAGTGAAGAATCAACTAGCTGGTAATCATGGTGGTTTGAAGGAACCTGAAGACCAATGCAGCAATAAGTTCACACAATAGGCATACAACTGTGCAGTAAAAGGTGTGTGTTGCTTCGTTTTTGTATAATTAGAAGATAACACAAACTTGAATTAATGATGTTTATTTTTGGTGATGTAAAACTTTAGGTTTTACATCAAGTTACAACCTTTAAATTTTGTGTGGATACAGGAGCAGACTAGCTAAATTCACTTCACTGTGGGATGCTAGTAGTAAATGAGCCTATTCCTTCTGGACTCTAGTGGTCAACTGACTAGCGTATTCCTCTTTTCAAATCTCCTACACAAAACTACTATCCTTAACTCCTACTTCTTACTCCTACTCTTACCAAAAGAAACGGTTCCTTATTTTGCCGCCCAATTTTGAATTCTTGGCGTCAGTGTATCTATCTTTTTCTATTTTTAGAACACTCACCATTTTATAAACCGTAACAAAGGCATGCTCAATAGTCTCCTTATTTAACTGTAATAGATACAAAATAACCTGCAAAGACTTTTTTTCCAATCCAAAGCACATTTATAATTACTAGCCTCATCATTAGTGAGGCATTTCAATCTGGGTTCTCAAGGCCATAAGAAGTAGTACTGCCCTATAACTAAAACATGATATAATGCCTTTTCTCAACAAAAGATGGATGTCAGTGTAGAATAACAACACTTACCACTAGTGTCTATCTGGCAGACAAAAATAAAGCAGGTTGTAACTCAATACAAACCCTGCTGTATTTACTAGCCTTCCCACGCAAGGCCGGATGTGACACATAGTCATTTTAATGTGGGAATTCCCAGCCATATAGCCGGGCCAAAAATATGTCTGTCTATTTTTACCGAGTCGTGGTTCTGCCCTTCGGCGGAACCACGACTGGGTTTGTGCTCTCTGCTTGGAAGCAGAGAGCTGACAGTGTTATAGAGTTACAGAGCAGTCATCCTAAGACGACTGCTTCAATGCAAACTCTGCAAGCTAGGACTAGAATCAAGCTAGTATTTATACAGAAATGCTTCCACTCATTTACCAGCAGCCAATCACAGCCCAAGCAATGGACTATCCCACTTGAGCACAATGAGAAGGCTGGTATCCCTTATGTGCGCGAGCACACGCAGGTACCTTTTTATACACTTATTTTTATTTTTTTCACTTGTTTCAATGTCAATCACTTTCTTCTGAAATTACATCTCCTGACTGGCCATTTCAGCAAATTGTCATGGGCATCTTCCATATTGGGAACCACAGTTACTTAGTATGTGCTGATAGGTTAACCAGCTGGCTAATTTTATACCACTTGAGCCATGGACAAGCTAATGCCTCAAGGCTCATTTCAATTTGCCAAGACATATTTCAAACCTACGGTACCCTTGAGGAACTTAGCAGTGATGGTAGGCCACCCTTCATATTTCTTCCATTCAAACAATTTTTACAAGACTGGGCCGTTAAACACAGGCTATCATCTGCTGCATACCCACAATCCAAATGTCAGGCAGACCTCGCTGTCAAATCAGCCAAGAGAATCGTAAATGGCAACACAGGAGCCCAAGGATCATTGGACAATAACCATGCAGCAAGAGCCATCCTTCAATACAGGAATACGCCCATCCAAAACATCGGGCTTTCCCCTGCTCAACTGCTACTCCACCATCGGCTACGTGACTTCATACCATCCAAACCCACATTTCACAAGCCACATGCAAATTGGATAATTGCAGCCCAAAATCGTGAGATGAGTCTATCCCAGTGGAACGCTCATCTTATAGAGCGATATGACAGAATAGCGCACACCTTAAGCCCCCTTCAAAAAGGACAAATAGTGGCAATACAATGACTGACAACCCGCCAATGGGACACAACAGATCAGGTCATTGAAACCCTCCCCAACCACCAATACCATATCAGAGTTGACAGATCAGGTAGAATTACCTTGCAAAATTGCTGATTCCTCAGGAAACTGGATACACCTACAATTCCACTCCCCAACCTTGGACAATGGAATCACATCAAACACCGCTCAGCCATCCACAATAACACGTAAAAAAAAACCCCAGGCATTGTCCAGACTACTTCTGCACAACCAGCCAGGTTTAAAGAAACACATCCCTCCCAAAAGGCCATTACCCACACACAATGGTGGGGAAGGAGATGTAGAATAACAACACTTACCAGCATAAGGGTCCCAGCTAGCATCCAGCTAGCAGACAAAAATAAAGCAGGTTGTATCTCAATACAAACCCTGCTGTATTTACTAGCCTTCCCACGCAAGGCCGGATGTGACACATGGTCATTTTAATGTGAGTATTCCCGGCCATATAACCGGGCCAAAAATATGTCTGTCTATTTTTACCGAGTCGTGGTTCTACCCTTCGGCGGAACCACGACTGGGTTTGTGCTCTCTGCTTGGAAGCAGAGAGCTGACAGTGTTATAGGGTTCTAGAGCAGTCATCCTAAGACGACTGCTTCAATGCAAACCCTGCTGTATTTACTAGCCTTCCCACGCAAGGCCGGATGTGACACATGGTCATTTTAATGTGGGTATTCCCGGCCATATAGCCGGGCCAAAAATATGTCTGTCTATATTTACCGAGCCGTGGTTCTACCCTTCGGCGGAACCACGACTGGGTTTGTGCTCTCTGCTCGGAAGCAGAGAGCTGACAGTGTTATAGGGTTCTAGAGCAGTCATCCTAAGACGACTGCTTCAATGCAAACCCTGCTGTATTTACTAGCCTTCCCACGCAAGGCCGGATGTGACACATGGTCATTTTAATGTGGGAATTCCCAGCCATATAGCCGGGCCAAAAATATGTCTGTCCATTTTTACCCAGTCGTGGTTCTACCCTTCGGCGGAACCACGACTGGGTTTGTGCTCTCTGCTCGGAAGCAGAGAGCTGACAGTGTTATAGGGTTATAGAGCAGTCATCCGAAGATGACTGCTCCAATGCAAACCCTGCTGTATTTACCAGGCTTCCCACGCAAGCCCGGATGTGACACATGGTCATTTTAATGTGGGAATTCCCAGCCATATAGCCGGGCTGTCTATTTTTACCGAGTCGTGGTTCTACCCTTCGGCGGAACCACGACTGGGTTTGTGCTCTCTGCTCAGAAGCAGAGAGCTGACAGTGTTATAGGGCCACAGAGCAGTCATCTGAAGACGACTGCTCCAATGCAAACCCTGCTGTATTTACTAGCCTTCCCACGCAAGGCCGGATGTGACACATGGTCATTTTAATGTGGGAATTCCCAGCCATATAGCCGGGCCAAAAATATGTCTGTCTATTTTTACCAAGTCGTGGTTCTACCCTTCGGCGGAACCATGACTGGGTTTGTGCTCTCTGCTCGGAAGCAGAGAGCTGACAGTGTTATAGAGTTACAGAGCAGTCATCCTAAGACGACTGCTCCAATGCAAACCCTGCAAACTATGACTGGAATCAAGCTAGTATTTATACAGAAATGCTTCCACTCATTTACTAGCAGCCAATCACAGCCCAAGCAATGGACTATCCCACTTGAGCACAATGAGATGCTCCAGGGCACCATAAATAGCTCTCTTTCTCAAGGTGGATTTATTATGGTCTCAGATTGTTCCACAACTGAGTGCTTATCTTAACAACAGAATTGTTCTACAGTCAGAGAGGCCAGCTTTTACCTGAAAGAAGACTCTCAATGCATGTTGGTATTCACTGTAAGAGCATCCATTTTGGTGCAAATGCTGTGCTGTCCATCTGAGTGCCCACTTCTCAAAAATTTTCTTAAAAAGAACTTTTTTGGCATTTTCCTGCTAGAGGTCGCCATTATCAACATTTTGTGTACACATCTAAAGATGTCGATGTGTTTCAATATTCAGCATTTCAATGTTGCCCTTAGAAAGATGGAGATAGCATATCTCGGGATATGTCATAAGTGCTCTCTGACCCTATATTAGTTGCAAGTGCTCTCTCTAGCCCAGTTAAATTGGCACACCAGAATGGTAATATAGAAAGACAGGACTGCTCACTTCCACAATAGTTCTAGGAGTTGCATACAAGAGACAAATCCAAGTGCAAAAGTGTGGCTGGAATCTGACTGCAGACAAGACACCTTCCAGAAAACGATGGTTACCTCTATGAAATGGATCAGAATGGTTACACTATCAACTTTCTGTATGATTATGCAAACCAAATGAACATTTTATTGGATTGTTCTACTGTTTTCAGCACAAGTTTGTTCAGGAAATAAACAATGTAGCATAACTTGCAATAAATTCCAAAGACTTTGATTCTGCATTTACCATAGTTAAAGGACAAAGTTATTAATCCTTCTATGTTTGTTCTTATCTAGCAGCTTTACTACACCCCTGTTGAAATGTTGAGGAATATTCCTCAATTCCACCTAAAAACTTCATTGTTGACAAATCTAAAAGTATCCTATCAAGCTCTTAATTTACACACCACACTCACCCAGCAGTTCCTTAGTCATTAGCTTTGTTGAGTAATATGGACTATCTTTTGGGTCATCTGGGTTTCTTTTCCTTCTTTGGTTGAGGCTGATGCATCATTTCAACAGGGTTGATTCAAGTTTCCCAAAATCCTATGGGGATTGATAACAAAGTCTAGTGTGAACCTTCTACATAAATTGTGTAGCCAGTTTCTCTTGGGCATGTTTTCCCAACTGTGTGTTTTCACTCCAGTTGTTTCTTGTGGCTGGATTAAAAACATTGGGGAAAACTACTTGTTAGGCCTGATTTCCAACTGTCTGTCAGTCTGGGGTATGTTGCTTATATAGACAACTTTCTCTTCAAAATTTGACATTAATATATCTAATTTTTCCATCCAATTTCTTAGGATACCTTCTTAAAAAAATACCATAAGTTACTTCTTTGTTTGTTTAGAAACTTTTTAAATATCTTTCTGTAAAGATAATTGTGTTTCTGGATGAGTTAGTAAGTGCCATACATGATACATGCTTGAGTGATCATGTCTCAAAAGAGACATGACTGATTGGGCAGAAGATTTTTCCGCAGTAGGTTGCCATTACTTTTTGCAATAGACTGGCTGCCAACCAAGGCTATAGAACCCAATCTGTCATGTAATTTAACCCATAACTGGATGGAAGAGATGGATTAATACCTTCCTCAAGGGTATTTGCACATAAGTGAATGCAACAAATTCAAAACTGGAATTCAAACTTCACTCTCCGATTTCTCGAAACACATGCATTCAGGATAGATAGCATAATGCAAACAAATATCCAATTTTTAATTTCATGGGACCTAAGAAATTTGGACAATACATTAATCAGCGGAAAATAAATAAGATTGGTTTTGCTCAATTTTACCAAATCTTGTCTAGTTAATTCTGGGTTTGATCTTTTGTGAATTTTTCTTAAATTCCTTTTATTACTTATTTAAAAACACAAATTTTAATCCAACAACCTCAAATCCTCTTTGTACAGCAGTCCATAAATTCCTGAAGTCTCATCGTTAACAACCTTCTTTAACACATACAAGATTTTTCCTGTTATGCAACAATTGCAACTAGTAACTTCAGCTAACTTGAGGTGAGAAAAATCAGCCAAATAGTTGTTAAACTGAGTTGGATTCAGTCTGCAGTCTCTGGTTAAAAACTTTGAGCAGTCACAAAATTTCTAACATATGCCTTTGTTTATAGTCATGGTTCTCCTATCTGGCAATGTAATATTAACAATATGATGATCAGTAGCATTTTTGAATTCTTCTGCATACAATTCTGTGATCATATTTTTTGTCTTAACAGATATTCTATTTAACCTAGCTATAGATTTTTTCTAATTGACTTTTGTTGGCCATTTTGAAATATTTCTTTGTTTTTTGTTCAGCAGTATTGTAGATATTTTCTTTTTATTGGAGTCAAAACTATAATTTTCCTACATTTCAAAAGAAGGAAAAATGAAAAATGAAGAAAATTTGGTAAATGTTCGTTTTAACTCCCAACAGCTTTACCCCTTCAAATTTATCCAAAATAGCATTATCTCTGTGCAAATGTATATACTGAACTGAAATCAACAATTAGTTATTGAAGAAACTTACCTTTTTTTATCTAAATGTCCATAAAAAAATGAACTATATCTTGCACTTTTTCTCTCCCGTAACTCTCACGAAGTCATGTAATTAACTGCAGAATGATGTTCTCTGTAGGCGACAAATTTGTCGATTTTTGGTCGATTTTCTTCCTTTACTGAAACTTCCGGTGATGTACTTCCTGTCATGAAAGTAATGCGCTATTGTATTTCTATGCTTATTACTTTCATGACAGGAAGTACATCACCGGAAGTTTCAGTAAAGGAAGAAAATCGACCAGAAATTTGTCGCCTACAGAGAACATCATTCTGCAGTTACATGACTTTGTGAGAATTATGGGAGAGAAAAAGTGCGATATAGAGTTCGTTTTTTTTATGGACTTTCAAAGCAAAAAAGGTAGGTTTCTTCAATAACTAATTGTTGATTTGAGTTCAGCATATACATTTGCACAGAAATAATGCTATTTTGGATAAATTTGAAGGGGGAAAAGCCGTCGGCACCTAAAACGAAAATTTACAGAAAATTTAACCAAGAAGAAAAATTCAAGTTAAAATGACTACAACAAAAATACAAAATTAATCAAATTTCATTAAAAGACAAGACAAAAATAAAATTAAACAAGAAATGTAAGCAAAAAAGTTTAAAATAAAGATAATGCCTAGTGTAACAAAGAGGTTACATCAGATTATTAGAAAACAAAACATGTTCAGCATAAGCCGAAGAGGAGGCAATAGATTATAATAAAACTAAAAATGAAAAACTGAAAATGAACAAAAGCTTTAAACAAAATGGTGTAAAACTGTTAACATCATTTGATTTTTGACATTTTCTTTTAAGAAAACATTTTAAAATCTCAGTTTAGAGTCACTAAAATGTTATACCAGAAAAAATTAGTAAAAATTCTATGAAATAAAAAAAATATTGTTTGAATAGAGACATAAAAAAAATCTGTGTTAATGAAGAGGTCAGTAGCTGAGAAAGCTTACATCAGATTTGTTTTAATCTGTTGCTGCTAATTTTAACCTATTGTGTGGGTTGGGAGAACAGCCATTATCAGCAAGGATTGGCTAACCATCAATTTCTCCTGTATCATATTGGGATATAAGGCTAACAGCAAAATTTTCATTTTCTGAATTTTGTTTTAATACAGTTTGCTATTCAAGAAAAAAGATATGATTCAGTAAATTGAATTTTTAATGAGAAATTAACATTAATCCAAATCTATACTACAAATCTATGACAATAATTAAAACATAACTTTAAAAATATTATGATTAACAATGTCATTATTCTAAAATATTCATTAAATCAATCTCAAAAAAGAAAGAAATTTGAATATTCACCTCTGCTTGAAAGATTACATACTTGAGCAGATTGTCGACATCTTGATGTTGGTTGCATATTGGAGAGTGGTCTCTGTATTCTGAGAAGGATGCAGATAAATTTAACACTTATACAAAAACACAAACATTTGGTAAATTATACAATTAAATTGCCTAAAATTTATTTAAATATTAAAATGTAATTATTTATTCCGTATATTTCCAACCAGCTCTTATTATGAATGAAGTAAAAAACAATCCAACAAACTGACTGTATCTGTAGAAATAAAATCTGACACTAAAACTCGGAGAAGAAAAGTATCAGTTTTACTGAAAAAAAAAAACAAAAAACCAGAAGTTAATAAAGAATGTTTCTTTAATTCATAAAACAATTTGATTATTTTCCTGACATTGAATTGAACATAGATTAAAAGTTCTATAGATACTGGTTCACAAAGTTATGTGTGTTGGGTGGGGATCTTAATACTGAAACATTCCAAACTTAATCTACAGTACAAGAAGGAAGCAAAGAGAGCCCAATCTATTTAATATTTTCCCCTATATATATATACTAGCAGTATAGCCTGGCATTGCTAGGGTGTAATGAAAGCTTTAAAAATAATCCATGGTCCTGGAGCTCAGACTTTTTGGACGTTGGCACGAAAGACTAAAAAGCAATAGTTGTTTCCAGTTAAAGCAAAACTGTAGACTGAAAGAAAAATGAATGGATGTAAGTCAAATTTTGATTTCCTGGTATAGATATCAAATTTTCTGTACTATTGTAAGAACTGCAACCTTGAAACTACTGAATATTGTTTCTTATGTCTTTGTCTATGAGTGTATCAAATTTGATTAAAATTGGACCACTCCTTCTATAAGCCGATTTTTTCAAATATTGATTTTTGATATTTATTCGGGGTACCTTGACACAAAACCTTGCTAAGAACACTCGCAGACGCTTATAGTACAACTGTGTAAATTTTCAAGAAAATCGGTTCAGCCGTTTTGGAGTCTATAGTTAACGGACACACACACACACAAAGTTCCATTTATAAATAAGTTTAGATTAGATAGATATATATTTTTATATAACTTTAATCCAAAAGGAAAAGCAGGTAGGTAAATCCCAAAAACCCGATCCTAATTAATATTAATTCCATTAATATTAAAACTGATCAAGGTGGAGGGCTCAAAGCAAGTTATATTCAAATTACAGAGCCAATTATAAAATAAAACAAATTCTGATGTTCAAATTTGTTGTATGGCCATTTCTACAAGAAATTTCTAAGAGAAATTTTGCGTATCATCAGCAACAAATTTTATTATAAAAGCCAAAGACAAAATGAAACAAAGATATTTTACCGGCGGAAGTTAAAAAAAAATATATTCATCACGGAAAATTAAAGGGGTGGGATTAATAAGAAAGCAGACAGAAACCTATGTCTATTTTTATTTTTAGATTTTTTTGAAAACCCCTACTTCTTAACTGAATTGAGAGTTTAAAGTTGAAAATTATCCTTTTTTGGCTCAAAGAAGTGTTAAAGCAAAGAATAAACAGAAAAGAAGGGAGTAAACGGGGGAAGGAGTTTCAGATTTCCAAACAAATTTGCCTACAAGAATCATCAACTCAACGAGACCTGAAATTGGTAAAATCAGCAAAAAGATCCTAGAACGGATCAATAAACAAAGTAAACAGAAACATGGATTACTCCAGTGGACAAATAATATTGATGTCATAAATTGGTTTAACAACATTAAAGAAAAAAAACAACTGCTCTTTGATCCAATTTGACATACTACCCATCAATATCCAAAGACCTCTTCACTTTGGCACTGGAATTTGTCACACATTACTCGGACTTAACCAAGGACAAATATAATAATGGCCGCCAAGACATCTGTTCTTATCCATAACCAAGAACAATGGATAAAAAATAACTATGTTAACCAATTTAAAATTACAATGGGTGCATTAGACTCTGCAGAGTCTTCCAATCTCATCGACTTATTTGCACTATATAATCTTACTGCACACCAAGACATAAACACACAAAACATAGGGCTATACAGAGACGACGGTCTCATGCTAGTACAAAATTCCACACATTTTAAAACAGACAAAATAAGAAAACTTATCCACAGAGAATTTAAAAGTTTAAACCTAAGAGTAATAGTCAACACAAATTTAAAAGTAGTAAACTTCCTCGATGTAACACTTGATTTAGTTAATAATAATTACCAACCATACATAAAATCCAATGACTATCCATTATACATCCACCCAAAGTCAAATCACTCCCCAAGTATAACCAAACATATACCCTCCTCCATAGAATATAGAATTAGTAAAAACTCCTCCAGTGAAGAAATATTTAACAAACACAAAATTCTTTACAATAAGTCTCTAAAAAAAAAAGTGGCTACAAAAACCAAGACATCAAGTATATAACAAACTATAACCATAACAGGAAAAATAGAAATAGAAAAATCATTTGGTACACACCTCCTTTCAGCCAAATGGTAACACCAAGTTAGAACAGAAGTTACTCAATTTAATTAAAAAATACTTCCCCACCAATAACCCTCTTAGGAAAATTTTCAACAAAAATACACTTAAACTAAGTTATAGTTGGACAAACAACCTAGAAAAAAATCATAACAAACCGTAACAAATATATCCTAAATCAACAGGTAGATCAAAATAAAATTAACTACCAAAATAATAAAGATGACAACAATAAAAACCTATGTAATTGTAGAAACCTCAACAACTGCCCACTACAGAATAAATGTAAAATAAACTCAGTAATCTACCAATGCAACATAACATCAATTGAAAATCCCACTATAATTAAAATGTATATCAGATCTACTAAGAACACTTTTAAGCAGCGCTGGTACATGCACTAACTTCATTCAAAAACAACTTATACCGAAACCAAACATCCCTTTCTGCATATTTTTGGAAATTAAAGGACTCAAAACAGAAACCCAAAGTAAAATGGAAAATCCTAGAAAAACTAGAACTTGCAACTCACTTAACGACATCTGCCCTTTATGTTTAAGTGAAAAGCTACACATTCCAAAATACCCCAACATTAGCGAACTATTAAACCGTAGAGAATAATTAGCAGTATTATGTAAACATTGCAAATATTTCTCGTTAAAATTTAAATAACCAAAATATACCTCATCCACATGAAACAACCCCCCAAAATGCAATAAATACACATAATCAACCCTCTAAATAAAAAGAACATATAACGTAGAAATAAAAGAAAATAAATCCCACACCACACCAACAGCAATTCCATCCACCTATAAATAGTAGTAAAATAAAAACTATCGACACTGCATTAAAAAAAAAACATATATCTCAATATAAAATTACCTAAACTAAATGAAAATCTAAGCTATCCCACACCCTTCTCCTAACCCAAAGCTGCACCTCTAGAACCACAAACAGGCTACTAGATCATTCTAAACTTTCACCCCACATTTAATTACATCTTAACAATGGTGCCACTCCCATCACACTTGGACAGCAGTAAAATAAATAAAAAATGTCTACCCTTCTTTAAAAAAAACTATAAATCCCAATATAAGAACTACCCAGATAAAATAAATAAGGAACCTGTCTTAAACTAAGTTACCTCTCCTAACTCATATCACTAAGGCTACATTACAGCTAACGAAATTAGAATAAGCTCCCAAACCCCCATTCCCTTAAACATCATATCACCATTTAATTTTCATTTCAACTTTTCACCCAATGAGAAGCGCGCATAGCAGCTTTGAAACGTGAAAATATTCGTGTAGTGATACTATGAATTTATAAACCATTGTAACAACTAGTACAATACTATATATATATATATATATACACACACACACACACACACACACACACATATATATATATATATATAAAAAACAGAAAAATAAAAACACGCCACACACATACACACAAACACCCAACCGCATGCGTACAAAAGCCTAGGAATTTTCACGATAGATGCAATCTGTGTTTACAGGAAAAAATACAAATATTAAAATATCCTAAACAACACCTACTCTTGAATTTAAGAATTCATTAGCAAATGCCGCCATAAGGTGAAATTTGTGAACGTTTATACTTAGAATTAAATTTTAAATTTAGTCTAGGAAAATAAATTAATTTTAATTAATTAATTAATTTAATTTAATTTTTAACTAGTAAATTTGAACCCCACTACCAATGACTGATCCCAGCCTAATTAATTCCTTCTTCTTCTTTTTTCCCCTATTAGTATCTACCATTTAACGAGTAAGGATACTTAGACTAATTTACCGCCTTTTTCTTCTTGCACCTTTATATTTTTTCCTGCACCTTTGTATATTTTTTTCCCTGCACCTTTATATTTTTTTTTGGTTTTGTGCAAATTTTTACCTGGGCCCTTACATTAAATAAAATATAATAACTCATAGTTGTGATTATCCTTAGCCTTTTAAGTAATTTATGTTCAGAAATGTGTAAGTGCGTATATATGAGTGTATGTGTGTAGGCTTTTGTACACGTGGTTGTGTGTGTGTGTGTATGTGTGTGGTGGTTTTTTGTTTTTTATTTTTTGTGTATATATATATATATATATATATATATATATATATATATATATGTATGTATGTATGTGTGTGCCTGTGTACACTTGTTGAATTGATATACTCCTTAAGTTAAATTTTTTTTTTATTGTTAATTTTTATATGATATTTATGTTTTATTTCATTTTATTTTATAGTTTATTAATTTTCTATTAATTTTATTTTTTTAATTTAAATCTAGTCTTATATTTAAATTTTAAATTGTATGTCTAGGTTTCCCCCACAAAAAGTTTTTTTCTATAACCTTCATCACATATTTAAACCAAAAACCTCTTTGATTTATTTTGCAACATGATTGTTAGTGTATCTATGGAGACAAATTCTTTCCTTTTTCTTTTTTCCTTTCTTTTATTTTCTTTTCTTAGCTTACTTCCCTGTCAACCACCCCTTCCCTCTTTTACCTCCTTCCTTTCTGTTTATTCTTTCCCCTAACACTTCTTTGAGCCAGACAAGGATAATTTTCAACTTTTAATTCTTGATTCAGTTAAGGAGTAGGGTTTTTCAAAAACTCTAAAAATAAAAATAGATATAGGTTTCTGTCTGCTTTCTTATTAATCCCACCCCTTTAATTTTCCGTGATGAATATATTTTTTTTTAACTTCCGCCAGTAAAATATCTTTGTTTCATTTTGTCTTTGGCTTTTATAATAAAATTTGTTGCTGATGATACACAAAATTTCTCTTAGAAATTTCTCGTAGAAATGGCCATACAACAAATTTGAACATCGGAATTTGTTTTATTTTATATATATATATATATATATATATATATATTATTTATTCATAAATTATAACATGGATATGTTACAATATCACTACAAAAGTAGCCATTTTGTTTCAACACTTGTGTCTTTTCAAGTGATGTGATGCTTCTTAAATGCCATCACTTGAAAAATCACTTAAATCATATCACTTGAAAAGACACAAAAGTGTTGAAACAAAATGGCTACTTTTGTAGTGATATTGTAACATATCCATGTTATAATTTATGAATAAATAATATTATTAGCTCTACTTTTGTATTGAGCACTTTCTTAAAAATAGTGTTTCTTTTGATAAGGAATATTATTCCAGCAGTACTTGGATATATATATATATATATATATATATATACAGTCATGGCCATTAGCATATCAGTAATAGATCTAGTTAGTGAAGTGGAAGCTATATTGCTTATCAGAGAGTAGGTTGTGGGATGATGAACCATTTCATTACTGATAATAACATTTAACACTTTGCCAAAAAGCAGTAAGAGACTGATAAGGCAATAATTAGAGGTGTCAGAGGGCTGCCCAGAGTTTTTATAGATAAGAACTACAGAGGAGGACTTCCAACAAGCAGGAAAATAGAAAGCAGTGAGGCAGTATTCCAAGAAGTAAGACTCAACATCAACTTTTTCAACAAAGAAACAATGACCTGGAATTTGAATTAAAGTAGTAATAAAATGTGGAATTAGTAAATAATAAACACTTCAAATACCTTGATGCATGGACCAGTTGCAACAAATTTAGTATAGGAGATAAGGGAATTAAATATAGAATTGATAGTTTTGCCCAATACTGCAACATTAACCTAAAAACTAGTCATGTTCTTAAATAGTCTTATCAAATCCAGATTTTCATATGGATTCCATTCATGATGCCAAACTCATTCAGAAATATTTAAACTCTCAGCTGATTACAATTAATTTCTCAGATCAATGATTAAAAATAGCTTTAAGTAAGTGAAGCATCCTTCTTTAAACTTTGTGGATTGGCGTTACAGAATCACAAACAAAGAACTGTACAATATGAGGTAGATATTAGAACATCATTATGGAGTACAGTTCGAGACCTCTCCGTCACATTACAGGAAATTCCCAGACAATTTTTCATTATGTGATTATGTTCTGCTATATAATGAAAGAGTAGTAATCCTGAGAATGCTACATAGGAGAATCCTCAAGGATTTACACAGGGGCCACCCAGGAAAGAACAGGATGAAATCTTTCATGCAAAGTTGTGTGTACTGGCCAAACATTGACCAAAATATTGTACATATGGTGAACAAATTCAAGGGCTGTTCCTTAGCAGCCAAGGCACCTCTGATCACTCATAAGCCATGGCCTAAGACAGATCGACTGTGGTCGAGAACCCATTTTGCAGATCCATTAGAGGGCTTCTATTACTTAATTGTAGTAGACAGTTACAGCAAATGGCCAGAAGTATTTTGTTGTAGAAAGCCTACTTCTGAGACAACAATAAATTGCCTCCACGAGCTGTTTGTTCACATCAGAGTGGTGGATTGTCTGGTAACCGATAATGAGACGCAATTTACATCTGTGGACTTTCAAGAATTTTTTGAAACCTTTCAAATGAAACCCATCAAATCTCCGCCATATCACCCAAGGTCAAACGGGCAAGCAAAGAGGTTTGTAGATATACTAAAAAGAGCACTAAGGAAAGACATTACAACAATTCTTGCAAGTGTATAGAATTACACCAAACAGTACTACATCATTGGCACTATCGCCAACGGAAGTAATGTTCGCTCGAAAAATTAGATCAGTATTCGACAAGTTACTGCTGAAACAAACAAAGCAATCACCAATATGGTTTGTACCGAAAAGAAAATTTAACCCAGGGAAGAAAGTTTTTTTTAAAATGTTCAAAAACAACACATCCTATTGGGAGCCAGGTACAATAGAGAAACAGATCGGAACATGATTTACATATTTCAGGATCCGAAGTTCTCACATAAAAGGCATTTAAATCAGATCAGAAAGAGGCTGTTAGAAAATTCTAACAGACCACCTCAGGAAGAGAATGAAGTCATAGACACAATATTTGACAGATTTGATATGCAAAGGCCTCAAGCAGTTTCAGAACCACAGGAATCTAGAAGAAAAAAATTTACAGAGCCTTTGATGATTTATTCAAAAAAGAAAAAATATTAAAGACCCCTGCAAGGTAAAAGCTTGGGAAAGAGGTGTCATGGGTCCTTACCTGTAATTCCAGAATTAACTCTTCCTAACAATATATATACTATGTCTCTCAAGAGAGAGAGGGTCGAGTTGGTATTAGTTCACTCCAAACCAGACTGACAGTCATACTAACATCTTCCACATTTTGTATTGCTACTTCTTGTTAATATATATTTGTTATTTTTACCCTTGTGGTCGTGTTGTTCTTTTTGGACCTTAACCTGGTCCATAATATCAATACAGCATTAATAGTACAGTATAGTAACACTTATGTATATTTGCGAATAAAAACTAGATGTGCATAACATTCAAGAGAAAACACATTATTTACATATTTACTGAAGCTAGAATTAGATAATTGTTTATGCAACTGTTTATGCAACTGAATATATAATTAGAAGAAAGAAGTGTGAAAAAAATGAAAGAAGTCTTATTGGTGAGTAGACTTGTTTGTACATTGTGTCAGTGATGTGGCTTCAACCATAAAAAAATGAAGTTTGAAATAGATATGATGCTTTTTGAGGAATTAGGACCAACTAATGAGATAAATTTCCCATCTCTAACCAGACTGTCACATAACACATAAATTATAGTTGAGATAGAGCAGATACTTAAATTTTATAATGTTATACAGTAATATTAAATATGTTATTCAAATTATAAGAAGTAGCTAATGCTTATATGTAAGAACTGGATTCATTAGGATTTTGTTTTTCAATATCTTCAGTTATAGAAAATGCATTGTTAGATTAGTAAATTAGTAACATCATGTATGTTTTTTTGGTAATGAGGATAAAGAGTAAAGCTGCCAAATAGAGCTGTTTATATTAGGGAAGAATATAAGAATCGTGGAAGTAATTAAAAGATTTTGGTGTGTGCATATTATAATGTTTACATTCAAAACATGTTACCAAAACTAAATCTTTTCAAATATTATAAGTTCTGGACATGAAAACAGGAAGTTGGATGAATGCAGAGTTGAAATTTAAAACAGTGACAACTGTAGACAATTGATGAATATTGTAATTTGCTGGTAATTCATTTAAAATTGTTCAGTGTTAGCTTAAATTGAAAATTAATACTGAAAAAAAAATCATAACAAAGTTTACTTAATCTAAACAGTGAACAGATAAGTGAAATCAAAGTTTTTGGCAAAGAAAATATATATTTTTAGTATCTTGTATTTATCTTATATCAATGCGTGCATAATAAACATACTGAAACATTTTTATAATAATAATAAAAATCTCATCAATAAAACAAAGAATCTGAGTGATTGAAAAAACAATTTTAAATTATTTTCTATGCATAAACTGGATTGTGTATATTTTTTAATGTGTACATATATTGCTAAGGCATTCAAAATTCAGTAATTTACAAAATACCAATAACCTATACAACAAGCAACATAGAAAATTCCATTGAGTTTTTCACAAGAAACAAAATTATCCACAGAATTTTTTGGACGTCAGTCAGATCCTGACAATGATTTTGAAAGGCACTGTTGATAGAAATTATGAGCAAAATAATTGTGAGCTTTGGAGCAGAACGATTTGGAAACAGTGAAGAAAAAAAGTGGCGAATAGTTCCATGAATTGAATAGAAAATTGAATTAAAAAACACAGAGCAGAATTAAAATCACTAAAAAAACAATATAAGAATGCAAAGCTCGAAGAAAAAGAAACCTTAATAGAACTAAGAGACTCGATCCGATCAAATTTAAAAGCATTAAGAAGAGCCGAATGGCACCGCCGGAGGAGGAGAGAAAGAGCACAAAAAAGAGCAGCCTTCATATCCAATCCTTTCGCATTTACCAAACAATTACTGGGTGAAACTTGCAGTGGAACGCTACAAAGTAGCACAGAGGAAATAAATGCTTTTCTCAAAGACTCCTTAAGCGACCCCTACCAGCAGCAACAACTTGGCCAAAACCATCTACTTCTTACACCATATCCTCCTTCAAATGATCTCGACATAGGACTACCTAGCTTGGTTGAGTTGCAATTAGTGCTTAAAAAAGCTTGGTCAAGCTCCGCTCCAGGCCTGAATAGAGTTCCGTACTTAGTGTACAAAAGATGCCAGAAATTACAACGTATCCTATGGAAGTTACTGAAGGTCATTTGGAAGAGAGGGAAGATAGCAGACCAGTGGAAGTATTCCAAGGGGATATGGATCCCCAAAGTGGAAAATGCCAAGAAAATCAACCAATTCAGATGTATTTCGCTGCTGAATGTTGATGGAAAAATTGTTTTCAGCTTACTAAATAGTAGGTTGTCAAAATATTTAATAATAAATAACTACATTGACACCTCTGTTCAAAAACGAGGAGTTCCAGGCATGCCAGGATGCATGGAACATACAAGGGTCATTACCCAACTACTAAAAGATGCCAAGGAAAATAAGGGATATACTGCAGTCCTCTGGTTCACCCAGCTCATTTTAAACTACTATAAGGATTTTAAAATGAGGGCAGTAACAAAGACCTCAACTTCAGCGTGGCACAATCTTGAAAGAGGGATTATAACAGGCTGCACCATTTCAGTGACCCTCTTCGCATTATCAATGAATATGCTGATAAAAGCTGCTGAAGTGGAATGTCGAGGACCAGTCACCAGATCTGGTGTAAGGCAACCACCGATTCACGCGTATATGGATAACATAACCAGCACGTCTGCCATTGAGGCAAGGTGGTTGCTGAAGTGCATCGAAAAACACATCGACTGGGCGAGAATGAGTCTTAGCGCTTCCAAGTCATGATCCCTAGTAATGAAGAAAGGTAAGCTTTCGAAAGACGAAAGATTTAAGCTCTTTGGAGATGACATACCTACAATACATCAAAAGCCAGTAAAGAGCTTGGGGAAGCAGTTCGATGAAACCCTAAAAGATTCAAGATCCGTAATATTAACAAAGGAGAATCTAGAAGGGTGGCTAATCAGGGTTGATAAATCTGGCTTACCTGGCAGATATAAAGCTTGGATTTATCAACACGTCTTTCTTCCAAAAATACTCTGGCCTGTAACTATCTACGATTTCACTTCCTCCACGGTAGAACTAATGGAACGAAGCATAACATCACGACTACGAAGGTGGTTAGGTTTGCCAAGATCTCTATGCAGTGCAGCATTATACAGGAAAACAAACGCACTGAAACTCCCGTTTAAAAGCCTACACAAAGAATTTAAAGTAGCTAAAGTGAGAGCCACAATCCAGTACGAGTGCTCAAAAGATCCCAAAGTAGCAGGTGCGGGAATATCAGTATGTACAGGTAAAAAATGGAACGCCTTGAAAGAACTGAATACAGCAAAAGAAAGAATCCGAGAAAAGGCGATACTAGGGACCGTAGCTACTGGACGCACGGGTCTCGGGTTTTTTCCCTCAGAAAAATATGACAAACTGCAAGGAAAAAAGAAAAGTCATCTTTTGCAGGAAGAAATCAGAAATGGCAAAGAAGAGAAACGAATAGCAATCCAAGCCAGGATGAGACAGCAAGGGGCATGGACCAAATGGAGCTCTATGTTGCAACGCCAAATCAAATGGTCCGAAATATGGCACAGTGACTCCAGATTAAAATTTCTGATTTGGGCAGTATATGACACCCTGCCAAGCCCTGCAAACTTACAATTATGGTATAAAACCCAGTTGTCAAATTGATATTTTCGTGGGCGCAAAGGTACCTTAAAACATATCCTGAGTTTCTGTAAATCTGCACTGGCTGATGGGCGTTACAGATGTCACCATGACAAAATTCTGAAAGAGATTGTGAAAATAGTTCGAAATGCTATCAAAGAGAATGTTTACAACCCAGACATAAGACAGATAAAATTTATTAAAGCAGGCGAGAAAATCCCACAAAATAGAAAGGTAAATCCAAACCTATTATCTCCTGCAACAGACTGGGAACTAAGGGCTGATATAGGCTCAAGATTGAACTTCCCAGAGCAAATTGCCATCACAAAACTTCGCCCAGATATAGTTTTCTTCTTACATAATTTGAAGATAGTTTTGTGGGAACTGATGGTCCCCTGGGAAGAAAACGCAGAAGAAGCCCATGAAAGGAAGAAGTTAAAATACGACAAACTGCTGGAGAGTTGCAGGGTTAAAGGCTGGAGGGCTAGCTGCACTCCGATAGAAGTGGGGACTAGAGAATTTGCAAAAAGGTCTCGAAGCAAAGCCTTAACAGATATTGGGGTAGTGGGAGTAAAAAAGGAAAGCACTCAAATCCATAACCGAAACAGCGGAAAGAACAGCTAATTGGTTATGGATCAAAAGAGCGAGTGCCTGGACTTCAAAACAAATTGTTAGCTAAAATTTCCCCGAAATTCTGCATTTCTGATTTCTCTTTATTTTATTAGTACTCGTAAATAAGATAAAATGCATAAATAAGTTTTAAATTAATTGTAATTAAGATTTTTTTTTTTACTTGGACATAATTTATTATATATTTTATTTGTGTGGTTTTAAAAAGATTTTAAAATACTTTTGTATAGACATAATATATATATTTTTCTAATTTTGGGGGGAAAGATTTTAAATTTATACATATTTGTAGATACATGTAGTTTTTAAACGGATTTTTTTTCTTTTGATAAATTTTTAGATGAGTTTTTTTATCCTCATATCTTTTTTTTTTAGAAACAACTTAAAATTATATATTTGTAGATATTTATTTATTTTTAAACAAATCGTTATTAATTCTTAGTTGAGTTTTTTTTTTCTCTAATAGCCGTTCAATAGGTTGTTTCATATTTTCGGACGAGTTTATGTACGGTTCACCTCTAAATGGAAAGTGGCTCTGACTCGCGCCAATCAGAAGCATTTGCAAGGTTTCATACTGGACCCAAACGTTATAAATTTTTCCAGTGTCTGAAAGCGCTTATCAAGGGTGGACCAGAAACTGATCATCTCTGGTCGGGTCGGCGTAGTGAGGTGGGTATGATGTTGAGAGACCTGAAACCCCCTAGAGATCTACCCAATGACATCACTGATGACACCCTCTAGTGCCCCCACTATCGTGTGTATGCTTGAAATACTGAAACATTTTTATAATAATAATAAAAATCTCATCAATAAAACAAGGAATCTGAGTGATTGAAAAAACAATTTTAAATTATTTTCTAAGCATAAACTGGATTGTGTATATTTTTTAATGTGTGCATATATTGCTAAGGCATTCAAAATTCAATAATTTACAAAATACAAATCACCTATACAGCAAGCAATATAGAAAATTCCATTGAGTTTTTCACAAGAAACAAAATTATCTACAGAATTTTCAAAAAATCATGCTATTTTAATGCTCAACAGCATAAAAGGTCTCAAGTAACTCATTTGTGTAGAGTGCAGTCCAATTTTTCAAGAACCTTAACTGACTCATGTGAACAATAGTATCAAACAGAAAGTAAGAATATATTTGAGTATAAAGATATGTACAAATAATACTTAAACAGGATACAGTAACAGATACTTATTAAATGTTTTTAGACATGCAGTGTGAACCAGAAATTACATCAAAGAGAGTTTATAGATTCTGTTCTCTTTCCAGGGATCTGGAAACCCCTAGAACCATTACAGAATCATTATTCAAAGTTTTCAAAAGGCCGTTAAGTTTTGCATGAAAAACTAATATTCATTGCTAAGTTTCTCTTAGACTAAATCATGACAACTGATTTGTTTTTTTTAGCATTTATGTTAGTGGTCCATCTTTGAGTTCTTGGAAACAACATGGATCAAAACAAGATGTGTTCATTTCAAGTTCATGATTGATAGAAAATGAAACAACTGTTGCATTATGTGACTTTCATGTCTTATGTTCAGAAATTCTTTGATAAATTTAAGAGAACCAGTTTCAGTTTCAGTTTCTTTGTTGGAAATGGCCTAACCAACATTGCCATAAACAAGGCTAACATCTTTGAGATTTTATGTTCATATACACTTTTGCTTGGTATAAATGTTATATTCAATATGACAACTATGGATTAGAGGAGACAGAACTCAAAAAACTTGCAGAAATAGCAAATTGTGTGCATGCTAGTCACAATGACAGGCTCATAAATTCTCTACAACAATCCAGTGGACAAAATGAAGAGATTGTTCATCTCAGTTGCAGAACTAACCAAACAAATGAAATGATTATATAGACAGAGGTTCAGTCACTTTCATCCCAGTCATTTTAATAAAAGAAGTACCAGCAGATACAGAGATGCCCCAAAACTTTTCTACATTTTACTGAACTCCATTTTCTGACTTAAGTCAGTATTATTCAGTTGATATCTAGCTTCAGGAATAAAATAAGCTATGAATTACAAGCAACAAATGTTACTATAATACAAAGCTATGGAGTAAAAGTAATTACTTCAGACTTTAGAGTGCAACATAGAAAATGCCCAGTATTAAAACAGATCTTGCTTTAAAATTCAAATTATCCATGAACATGTCTAAATATACCTTGACAGATGAAGATACAAGTAAAAAACAATGAAACTCGTTACATACTGTGGTGGTGTTTTAGCATAAAACTGAAGACAGAACAAAACCTCTTTACTAGGCTTTACCGAACTAATTTCACAGCCAATAGCAAAGGCAAGTAGTAAACGCAACACAAGAGCATGCAGTAAACGCAAGAGCGGGTAGTAGTAAACGCAAGAGCAGGTAAACAAAATGCCGAAGAAAGAAAAGAACTCAGCCTTTTTAAAGGAAAAGGAACGTGTGCAAAATCACGTGCAATAGAAATTTTTACTTTAACGAAAATATAACACATACTACAGGTATTACTGCAGAACTAAGAGACAACAATTTCATAAGAATAGTTCAGTATTTGAATATAAACTGTATTTTATTACATATTGGCATGATGAAGCTCTGGACACATTCTGATTGTTGATCAAGCATTATGCTCTACACCATGTAGGCTGTAACCAGAAAAAGTAAATTCACCGAAAAAGAATTTCAGCATTTACCCTTCAAAAAGTTCCTGGTCATCTCTGATACATTTCCCTATTTTATGTATGTAGGGATTTTTAGGTGATTAAACAAAGTAACATTATCAAATTGATATCTGTTTCCTTTCATTACAAGGATCAAACAAGTTAGATAGGTTGCATGCCATATAAAACTCCTCCATACCATCCTCAATCCAACAGAATCATGGAGTAGATAGTACAAACAGTTAAAATGACATTGAAGGCATTCTCGCTCGTTACAAAACACATTGAGGCGTTTCTAACAAAAATGCTCCTCAGTTATACATGCAGAGAGAAAGCTGAGCCCATTGACCCTCATGGGTAGACAGATTAGAGACTCCATTACCATGTCTTTTGCCACAAGGGAGAAAGTATGGGACAAAAATGCAAATCTTGAAGAAGCAAACTTCCTTTTGCAGGGAGACAATAATATGGCTTTGATTGAGGAGAAGGGGCAGCATTTTTTGGCTCATGCAGATCAATTTAGAAAAAAATTGTATTAGACAATGTGGAGATGGAAGTCAAAAGTCAAGAGGAGGAAGGTAGCTACAATGAGTAGGCAGAGCAGAGAACAGAAACATAGGAGCAAGAAGAGAGAGAAAACTACAGTGATGAGGATAAACAAGCAATGGACTTAAATGGAGAAGAAAAAACTGACAAAGAAGAGGATGAAGAAAGACCAAGGTCATCAGTAAAAAGTAGAAAAAGGAGCAAAAGCAAGAGCTACATAAATCAAGTGCAGTTAGACATAACAAAAGGAAAAACAAGGGTATACAACCACTCCTATGCAAATAAGCTGAGTTGTATTTAAGTGCTAATCCGCTATTTGGATCTCTTGTACCATGTATCAAGTACTGAAACTGCGAGATATACCAAATATAACACCCTTATATTCAATAGATTTCTTTACTTATTTCTGCAATCATTTCCAGTAAAAATAATTGTTACTTTAAAATTTGCATGAAATACATTTATATAGTTTACTGAATGTTTACATCAATGATTTAAAAGAGGATCACTAATACAAGTCATATAAAATATGTAAATGTATCTCAGATAGACTGATTAATAATATTAATGACTAATAAAAAGCTAGTATTAAATATCTTTTAAGCACATTTAATTAATCCTATTAGCTAAAATTATTTTTATTATTATCTGGGGCACATTTCTTCAGGACTATGATTGGGATTCTGTCCCCACCGCTCGCTTTGTGAGGGTCAAGTTTTGAGATTATCTTAGAGACCAGCAAGGGTGTAATGTGGATGTTATTTAGTTGAACCTTAGATGTTGGGTGTAGGTACTCCTGACGAGTCCAGTGTCGAATTGGTGGAGAATCTACGAGCAAAGCATTCAGCCTTGTCCGCTGGGGAGGTGAGAACCTCAAATTCATTGATTAGTGGGGGTATTGAAGTCTTACTCTTGTTATGCAAACTGCGGAGCTACGGTATAACTGGACATTTTTGTTTGACCTAATCCAGTCATTCCTCTCTAACTGCACATTGAAGGTAGTATTAAATGGACATGCCTCCCAAAACTACCATACAAACGCAGGCATCCCAAGACATCCATTAGATCCCAAGTAGGCATGTACACCGATGACACCACACTTTTACTCTCACCTCGATCAAAAACCCGGTGTGGGCGACAAAGCAAACCTCACTGCCGAGCTTGAAAAGGACATCCAATCTGTAGTGGACTGGGGTAGGAAACGGCTCGTAAATTTCAATGCTTCTAAAAAGAAGCTGTTATCAACTAACCACCATAGACAATCACATCTACCTCCCATTAGCATGGAACAGGCTTGCTTCCCAGAGAGTAAAACACTACGCCTCCTTGGCCTTACACTCTCAGCGGACCTCAAATGGAATGACTATATCGAATCCATTGCCAAATCTGCCGCTATGAAAGTCGGTTCTCTGTGCAGGGCCCGAAAGTTTTTCCCGTCTGAATCTATCCTGCACATTTATAAATCTACCATCCGCCCATGTATTGAATACTGCTGCCACATCTGGTCGGGTGCTCCTGCTACTCTTCTCGGGCTTCTTGACAAAATACAACAGAGAATCTGTAACGTGATTGATACCGACTTGGCAGACCAGCTGCAACCTCTCTCTCACCGACGTGACGTGGCTTCCCTGTGCCTCTTCTATAAATACTTTCACGGCTTCTGTTCCGATGAACTTAGATCATTGGTGCCGCCTAGGTACAAATTTACTCAAGATACTAGATTAGCAACTAGGTCCCACTCTTTTACAGTAAAACAGATAAGATGTAACCGTAATTTCTACTCCAACAGCTTCTTTTCTCGCGCTTCCCGCCTGTGGAATTCCCTTCCACATGTTTGCTTTCCCGACAGCTACAATCTCCAGGAGTTTAAATGTAAGGTCAACAGACACCTCCTATCACACTAACTTGCACCTAATCTCCCAACACTCTCACCATCTGCCCAACCCTCATTCTCGGTATCCTTACCCGCCTATCACCCTCCTTCTGACATTTCCTATATCTAACCATCCTTTCTCACCACTTTCCCCTCTATGTAACCCCCTGCATAATAGTGGCAGTGAAATGCCTTGCTCGGGGTGAAACGACTATAAAAAATAAATCTGATAAGGTTTTACCTATGATATACATAATGAAATGTTTCAAGGAGTAAAGTGTATAAAAAAATGTTACTGGATGCTCAAGTATAAAAATAATACAAAGTATTACTCATATTCCTAGCATCAAAATCTGTATTGATCAAATGCATTTAAAAAATATTCATTGACAGGTTAATAGAAGCAAATATATCATTAGAAAAGAAATTTACCTGATAGAAGGTAACTTTCCCCAGTCAGTGTACAAATACATGATGTGATTAATAATCTTTGGCTGAGAAATGATCTGATTAATGTGAGGTCTTTTGTTTGGGTCCCGATGAAGCATACTCAATATTAACAGCCGCAAATCTTCGCTGTATATGTCAGCAATTGGTTCAAATGTACCTCCAACAATTTTGATTATCAGTGCATGTAGGTTCTAAAAAAGAAAAAGTTAAAAATCAATTTAAAAAAATGTTAATATTTCCAACTTTTGTCGTGCCCACTAAAATATCAAATACAATATTTATAAACCAATCACAATCAATAAAGTGCTTACATTGTAAAAAACACCAATAAAATCATAGAATACAAATCAAAAAGGTTTTATTAGTCATCATGATTTAGGGAGATACTCCCAAAATTTTGTGTGGATGTAGTAGAAGACATACAACTTGATGTATGAGGGCCAATTAGAAATAAATAATTCTAGAGCTGATTTTCTTACAAAGCATATATAAAACACACAACATTCAAAATCTGGCCCCAAAGATTAGATACATACAGTCGTCACCAAGGTCCACATCACTCCAGTTTATGCCCTCCATGAACTCATTAACTACTACGTGCTAAAAGTGACAGTACTGACAAACTTCAAGGAGACTGTTTCAGAGTATTACAAGTCTTCAGTAGGAAACAAATTCTAACTCTCTTGTATCCTCTTTATTGTGAATCACACACACACATGTTGACTTTATCACACAAACACAGAATGCAAGACAAAATTATTTAGTTCAGGCCTTGTGTTTGGAATGAAATGGTAGAAAGAAATTTGGTTGGGGCCTGTGAGATATTATAAGAAACAGTCAGTCCAAATTTAATCAGCTGAAAGTTGAATAACCCATTATCCCGACACAGAACACAAATATTATCATGCTACTGAAATACCAGCCGACTGATATTTCTTTTCTGTTACTTGATTTTGATTTGCTTGTAATCTTGTATTTATTCAATATATATAAATATATATATAAATCTATCCATGTTGTTGTGGTCTTAAATTTGGTTTCATTAAATACTAATTGCATGTCTGGGCCAACCTCGTCAAATGACAACAAGCAATCCTGCTTTGGTTAATTTGAGACCAACAACACAATGTGTGTGAAATCAACCAAAGGTCAGGAAGATTGGCTGGACCAAGTCAGGGGTCATGTTATACAGAAATTTATCAACTGAAATAAAAAAGACATTACTTTCTAATCTTTAATCAACTGCTTGTATTCAATATTTATTTGTTGAAACTATGTTGTCATTGTCTTTTTCTGCTGGATTTTATTCTTTCAATAAATATCATGTGATTTAGAATAATCACATGATATCACATGATATTCGTCCATTTAGAATAATGGACGAATTTCAAGCAGTCTCTGAATAATATGTTATGTTGTTGTAGCGAATACCGACACTCAGAATTTTGACATTCCATGAAAAACAGAGTGTACAGATCCCTACATATTTAAGCTGTATTTTTTCTAAGTTCCATGAAACAATCCAAGTGTAGTATCATATGCAAATTAATGGACAAGTATAAATAAAAAGTAACTGGAGAAATAAAACAGAACAAACTCTGTTGTTACAAGGGACACAAAGAGCTGTGCTCGACCATTACAATGTACTAAGAAAAGCGAAACAACAATGGCATTGCTGGTAGGATCCTTAAATTTGCTGGATGACCCAGAACACATAGAAACATGAATAAGAATTTTTGCTGCATTTACAAGAATAAAAAAATAAAGAGACACAATGACTGATGGAGGAGAAAACAAGGAGCTGTGAAGAAAGTTTCAACACTATTACCCAAGCCATTTAGAAGAAATGACATTTGAAGAAATTGTGAAAATTATGAAAAAGAACAAAAAAACCAGAAAATATTGGTAAACACTGAAAGGACAAAGTTTTTAGGAACAAGACAAACTTCAAATGAGTCTATTATACAATACTTACATAGATTGAAAGAACGAGCCAAGTACTGCAAATTTGAAAAATTGGAAGCATTGAAAGTGACTATAGAAGATGAATTGCAAGACCAAAACCACAAATGAAAAATTACTAGAATGTCTACAGAGTAGCAGAATGAGTTTGGAAGTTAGTGTCAAGTTTCTGCAACAATTAGAGTTGATTAGAGAATTTAATCAACCAAAAGAAGAATTCGAGACTTACAGGACAAGCATGACCAAATCCATAATTAAATGTAGATATTGTGGAAAAAATCATGAGAGAGACAAGTACATATGTCCAGCTCTAGGGAAAATATGCTCAAATTGCAAAAAAGATATCATTTTCAGAACTTATGCAAATATGAAAAGCAAATAGAAAAAACTGTTCAAACCCCCCTGAAGAAGAAGCTAAAACATTTATGATGAATATACAAAAAAAAAGGTAGGAAAAAAAATAAGGATAAATGGCCAAATTGATACAGGCAGTGAAGTTATGCTGATACCTAAAAATTTCTGCATAAAACTAGGACCTAAATTAAAATTAAGAGCAATGTACAATTAAAGCAATCTGGTGGAATGACTATAAAAATAAGCATTTTGAAATAGTTCCCATTACAGTTGTAGCATGCAAAGATCATAGATTACCAGGGATTGATGCATTAAAAGTAGATACAACAAGACTGATCAATTCTGTGGAAGCAGAAGAAAATGAAATAGGATTATTGAAAGGCTATAAAGAAGGCATTTAAATGATAACATGATACAACAAGGCATACTAGAAAGAATAATTCAAGGTGGTAGTAATTGGGTGTCACCAGTAGTCGCAATAAAGAAACATGATGGAGATTTAAGGATATGTGGAGATTACAAGATAGGAATAAATCACCAGATATTCTGAGACTCTTTTCTTTTGCCAAATATAAATTTTTTTTATCTTTGATAATTCTTGCTTAAGTGTACAAATCTTTACAAATCTGATTCTTTTGCCTTGTTTAATTCTCTCTTGACTATGAAATTATTTTTACCCAACCTGTATCATCATACTCTGTGATAAGAGGGGTTAGTTAGACTTATACTAAGTAATTACATCTCTCCCTACCTATTTCATCTACAATTCACTATTATTATACCGGGACTGGTAATTCTCCAAATCATAGTAAACCTGACACCCTCACTAATTCAAAATTTAGTGTGTAAAAAAATTCTCACTCATATCCTTTATTTTATTTTATTTTAATTTTTTTAAATTGGAGTAGACAGATCCTACTATCGCCCGGTTTATACTCCACCCACTTCTATTGATCAGGAGTAGAGGCTCATCCCTTCTTTCCTGTTCAGGAAGGAGTTCCCGGCTCACTCTTTTTTCTCTCCTTATGCTTCACTAGTGGAGCTTTTGCAACTTTTCTACAAAGTGGGTGAACAGTTGCAATGGCTCTTCATACTTAGGGTACTGGGTTGGCAGTTTTCTGGTTGCTGCTTCTGACTGGTAGTTAAGATCCCTAACACTTGTGTAGCATTTTGAGTGGATTCTCTGATCAACAGTTGCATAATACTGGGGTTCTTGTAGGGCCATGACATGCATGGATAGGTGTCCTTGCAAGTTCCTCTGGTGGGCGACACTGAGGCCACCTATTCTGCAGTCTGCACCAGTTTCCTTCCTACATATGTCGTAGTCGATGACTGTCTGCTAATACTACTCAAAATCTCTCCTTACTAAAAAAAAAAGAACAAAATGAATACTCACAAATACAATGCTAAACCAGCCTCACAAAAAATCACCTAAACCCCTCAACATTTTCTTCACTAACATCCATGGTATGTATACGAATTTTTGCAGTGTGGAATCTTTCCTCCATGAAAGGTCCCCAGACATCCTAGCTCTCTGTGAAACTAACCTGAACCCCACAATCCCCTCCTCTGATTTCTTTTTTTTTCTAATCGTATCACACCGAGCAAGGTGGTAATGCCACTGATGTGCAGGGAGCTACATAAGAGTAAAAAGATTAGATAGGAAGAGAGTGAAGAGAAAGACGAACCAGTTAGAAAGGAGCAAGAGAAGGATGGGAATACAGGTGTGATGACAGTTGCAAAAGTGGAGAGAAAGGAAAGGATATACAGGGTGGTGTATAAAGAACTAGAGTCAAGTAGTTAAGAGATGAGTATTGACATTGCATTTAAATTCCTGGAGGTTGTAGTCATCAGGAAAGCAAGAATATAGAAGCAAGTTCCACAGGCGGGAAGTGCGAGAAAAGAAGCTGCAGGAGTAAAATTGTCGTCGGCATTTGGTTGATCTAACTGTGAATGGGTGAGACCCAGTTGCCAGTCTGGTTGCATGAGTAAACGCCTGTTGCAGGGGCACCAGTGATTTAAGTTTGTTGGAAGAGAAGCCATGAAAGTAGAACAGACAGAGGGAAGCCCCATCCTGTCGGTGGGGAAGTGGCTGGAGTCGAGCCACTATCACATTACTGATTCTCCTTTGGAGCCTGTCAAAAACACTAAGATGAATAGCAGGGGCGCCTGACCATGTATGACAGCAGTACTCCATGCATGGATGAATGGTTGATTTGTATATATACAGAATGGATTCAGGCAGAAAAAACATCCTGGCCCGACACATTGACCCAACCTTCCTAGAAGTGGATTTAGCTATTGACTCAATGTAATGGTTCCACTTGAGATCGGAAGAGAGGGTAAGGCTCGATCCCAGTTTACCTTCCCCTCTTTAGGAAGGACTCCAGCATTCATATGCATGTCCTGGGAATCTATGCAGCTATCTTTTCTTTCTCTACTACTCCCCTTCCTCTCCTGACTATTCCTTGTTGGACAGTATCTCTGATAATATAGATAAGGCCATTGCCTTTCACTCGTTCACCAACATATTTGTGTTCGGTGACTTTAATGCCCACCATGCCAAGTATTTGAAAACCTCTGTCACTGATCTTGCTGGCATCCACACGTTGAACTTTGCAATCACCCTTGTCTCTCACGCAAGTGGTGAACTTCCGCATACATTTCCCCAGTATACTTAAAGGACAAGCTTCTCTGCTTCACCTCTATATGTCATGCCATGCAGGTTTGACTTGGCAACTCTGATCATGCTGTGGGTTTCTGTTAATATCTCTCTCCACTCCCCTTCCTCCTAGGAAGCTCTGGCCAGTAGAATCTCTTACTGCTATCAAGGGGCAGACTGGGAGGCAATCCGAGATTTTCTGTGCAATGTCCCTTAGAAATAAGTGTTTACTCTCTCCATTGAAGATTGGGTCTGAGGTCTCCTCCTGGGTGAAAGTTGGCATCAATGCCAATACCAGCCAGAAAGTTTTATCTTAAACCTCATTCACCTTTCCTGGTTTTCCCCTGCTTGCTTGGCCCCCATAGGCCACAGGAATCACTATTTCTGGCTTTATCAGAGCTACATGTCTGACCATAATATGTACCTTTTTGCCTCTGCTTGTAATGAGTGCAAGAGGATTGTCAATGATGCTAAGCTGTTGCTTGCTAACAAAATGAAGCAGAGTATAGTAGTTCGCAATTTCGACTTCAAAGACTACTGGTGGCTCTGAAAATTTGTGTTAAACAGCAAAAAACCTTCCATCACTACTTTAATCAATAAATATGAGGACCTCACAGCTACAGTGGACAAGGCTAAGTGCTTTGCTCACAGATTCTCCCCCAACTTAATTCATCTGGAGTATCTGCACCCTACTTCCTACATAGAACTGAGGTTCAACTGAGAAACATTTACATTACCTCCTAGCTGTTCTCTAACATAATTTCAAAGCTTGACTCCCATAAGCTGGTAACAGAATTCCAGTCATCATCTTAAAAAATGTGCCCCCGGACTCTCCTTTGTCCTCTTCAAAATCAACAACTACAGTCTCTGCTTATTGCTTTCCTGCCTGCTGGAAGTCCTCATCTGTGGTTCCTGTTTTTAAGATCTCAGGAGAACCATTTGACCCCTCCAATTATTGCCCTGTCATCCTCCTACCAATTTTTGGCAAAGTGTTCAAGGTCATTATCAATGCTGAAGTAGCTCAACATCTCATAGCCCACTGCCTATTCTCTGACAGACAGTATGGCTTCTGCTTCACCAGATCTACCACTGACATGCTAACAACCATCACTAAGTAAATATACTAGGCTCTCGATATGAATGATGAAGCTTGAGCTCTTGCCCTGGATATTTCCAAAGCATTTGACAGAAAGCGGCACACTGGCCTTCTGCACAAGCTGCAGGGTTATGGTACCTGGATGCTTGTTTGAGATAACCAAATTGTTCCTGTTGAATCGCATAATGAAGGTCATATTGAATGCACATGCTTCCAAATCCTGTCATACAAACGCAGATGTCCCTCAAGGTTCTATCATAGCTCCTACACCTTTTCTGATTTTCATCAACAATCTCTCTGATGTAATCAGATCCCAAGTAGGCATCTACACTGATGACACCATCATTTACTCCTGCCTCGTTAAGTAATTTGCCATGCTGATACAACAAACCTTGCTGGAAACCTTTTTTGAGAGCTGTAGCAAGGATCTCCAGATAGTGGTGGATTGGGGTAAGAAATGGCTCATAAATTGTAATTATTCCAAAACAAAGCTGCTATCCTTTAACCACCATACACAACCTTTCCTACCAGCCATCAACATGGATTACGCTAGTCTCCCTGAAAGTAATGCACTGTGCCTCCTTGATCTCACTCTCTCAGCTGACCGTAAGTGAAATGGCTACATTGAATTAATAGCTAAATTTACTGCTAGGAATGCTAGGAAGTTCAGGTCCTTGTTTTAGGCCAGGTTTTTCTCTTCTGAATGCACATATATAAATTTACCATCCACCTGTACATTGAATACTGCTGTCATATCTGGCTGGGCGCCCATGCTATTCATCTTGGGCTTCTTGACAAAATCCAAAGAAGAATCGACAATGTAGCTGATCCTGACAGCTCAACTCCAGTCTCTCTCTCTCACCAATGAGATGTGGCTTCCCTCTTTCTCTTCTACAAATACTTTCATGATGTTCCAATAGCTGTTCCAACAAATAAAGAATCAGAATATTTTGAGGGACTGATAAATTTTTACAGTAAATATATACCAAGATACAGCACCATAATAGAGCCATTTGCAAAATTATGCAAAAAAAACAAAAAAACAATGAATTTGACTGGGCACAAAAGCAAACTATTGCTTTTGAAACATTAAAGAATATTCTGAGGAGCAAACCAATAAAAATTTTTGATCTACAAAAAGAAGTAATTTTAAGAGCACAGATATGAGTGAAAAAAGCGAGTGCTGCTGTTGTATCACAAGAAGAACACCTTTTAATGTAGATATCAAGAAAATAACTATTTGAATAATGCAAAAGGAGCACTAGCAATTGTATAGGGCATGAAAAGGGCACAAAACATTTTGATAGGAAAAAAAATTCTTATTAAAATCTGACCACAAACCATTAGAATTCCTATTTAACCCAAGAAAAGAATTGCCAAAAGTCACATCATCAAGGATTTTTGATGGGCAATAAAAATCATGGTATTCAATTCTGACATAGTAGACATAAAAGGAAACACTAAACTTCACATAGATGCTTTATCAAGGTTACAATTCAAGAACGAAACTGAAGAAAAACAAGAAAATACTGAAGATAAAATAATACACTGGGGGAAATGAACATTCTTTCTCTAAAAAGATTAAAAATAGAAACAAAGCAATACCAAATATTAAGCAAAATAGTAGAGAGAATACAAAATAATATACGGAGCAATGTGTTGCCCTGGACAAAATGCTGAAAAGCATCTCGTTTGGGCAGCCAGTTTAACTCAAATTCATAAGAACACAGACAAATTTCATAGAAAAACGAAAGATTTTATTCTTCGAATTAGGTAAAAAATCTGAAAGAAAATGAACAAAACAAAGATGTGTCCACTGTGACAAAGAAGACAAAAATAAAAGAGAGAAAAGGAAAGGCTAGAAACAGAGAAGGGAGCAAGCGAACACAAAGAAGGAAAGTAAAGCGACCACTCCTACCAGAGGGCCTGATATAGCAGTAAAAGCATTAAGAACTACGAGGTAGGGGTTTTAATTTAAATTTAACAAAGCAACAAATTTGGAAAGGCAGCTCAGCGTTTATATCAAGAAATAGGCAATTACAACATGGACATGGTATAGGCATGACTAAGCGACTGTGTAAATTCTGGACAAAAAGGCAATTTATTTCTTTCCTGAAATATCTATTTTGGGGCTAGAAAGAATGAGCAACAAAGAGAAAAAGAGGCAACAACTATTCGTTGTGCCACAATAATGTGTTTACAATACAGAGGAGATGAAAAGGTTAAAGAAGAATGAAATAACATACCAAAGTTGTATGAAACGGTGGAGAGGCAAAAAGAGCATGTGGATACAAGGGCCAACATGGAGAATCTGAAGATCCCGCCAAGATCCCGCCTTATCATGTTGCTGAGAGTGGGTAAAAAATGGTAAGGCATGATAAAGGACAGGAAATTAAAACAAAAGGAAGCATAGTCTATGTTAGAAAGCACAATGATGAAAGAAAAGGGAAACAAAATAAAATAGAATAAAAGACAGTAACAAGAAAGACGTCGCAGTGAGACAAAAGGTAGAAAGGTAAACAAACAAAAAAACGGTGTCTGAAAGAATTTGTCCTTGCTGACGGAAGGTCCAAGTTACGTTCATGACAAGCAATTGTCTGATGACAATGACTCTTTAAGGAAACAAAGCACAAACTGACCAGAGAAAATGGCATATGTAATGGAGATAGAATAGTAGCTCCACAAATACTGAAAAGAAACATGTTAAAAGCAGTACATGTTGATGTACATTGTGGCATAACAGCAACGCAAAGAAGACTAAAGTTACAAGCTTGATGACTAGGATATTCGAAAGATGTTGAGGAATATGTTGACAGATGCTCAAAATGTTTGGAAATAAAAAACTTCAAGCATGCAAAAGTTCACTCATGGCCCAAGGAAGCAGAGCCATGGGTTATGGTCCACATGGATCACTCAAATATCAGAGATAGGGAATTATTCTTAGTATTAGTGGACTCATATTCAGGATAGCCAGAGGTTATCAGAGTAAAAGACTGTGAGGTCACCACAATGAAGCAAATACTAAGAACTATATTCTCAAGGAATGGAGTACCCCAGACAATAGTCACCGACAATGCACCTAAATATTGCGATGAGAACTTATGTGTGCGGTTGAAACAAATATGGTTCCATCCCATACAAGACACCACCATATCAGCCACAATCTAATGGCATTGTGGAAAGAATGGTACAGACAGTGAAAATAGGATTGAAAGTATTCTCATTCCTTAATAGAAGCATATTTATTAAAAATGCTCCTATAGAAGAATATTTATTAAAAATACTCCTCAGTTAAAGATCCATTCCACATGCAGGAAGGAAAGTGGGAAGACAAATCAGAGTGCTGCCATATCTGGTCGGGTGCCCCTTCTATTCTCCTTGGGGTTCTTGACAAAATACAGCGAAGAGTCTGTAATGTGATTGATACCGACTTGGCTGACCACCTGCAGTCTCTCTCTCACTGGTGTGACGTGGCTTTCCTGTGCTTCTTCTATAAATACTTTCATGGCTTCTGCTCTGATGAACTTAAATCACTGGTGCCCACTAGATGTGAATTTGCACGAGATACTAGATTGGCAACTAGGTCCCACCCTTTTGCAGTGAAACCGATGAAATGTAACCGCAATTTCTACTCCAACTGCTTCTTTCCTTGCACTTCCCGCCTGTGGAATTCCCTACTGCATGCTTGTTTCTCCGACGACTACAACCTCCAGGAGTTTAAATGTAGGGTCAATAGACACCTCCTAACACACTAACTCACACCCATTCTCTCCAACTCTCTCCCTATGTACATCCTAACTCGTCTATCACCCTCCTTCTGACATTTCCTATACCCAATTGCTCTATGTAACCCCCTGCGCTATAGTGGCAGTGGAATGCCTTGCTTAGGGTGACACGATTAAAAAAAAAAAAAAAAAAAAAAAAAAAAATGTCCTTTTCAAAGAAAGGTATAGTATAGAAAATATAAAAAGGCAAGTCCAGAAGAATCAAATTTCCTGATACAAAATGGTTACAACATGGCTATACTTGAGAAAAAAAGACAACATATACTGGTACATGCAGATCAGTTCAGAAGCAGAACCCCTGTTGCTTGCCCCCACCTCTCGATGGTCCAGAGGAAGGGGAATAGAAAAGAATTTGGAAATGAAAGGAAGGCAGGCTCGAGTGTACTATTTGCTAAAAGAGGGGCCAGATTTCACCTGCAATGTCTTACTGGGAGGCAAGAAGGTTAGGGCGCTGGTTGAATATCAGTATCACTGGTTAGTTCTAGGACCTATCGACAGTTAGGGAGAAGGAAAAAGTTGAGGCCTGTAGATTTATCCATAAGCCAGGCTGACATCATGAAAGTATATGTAGTGTCTGACTTGCGTGGTGAGTTGACTCTGGGAAGTGACTGGCTTAATCAGCACAAGGCCCAGATCCATTTCAGCCCAGCCACCCTGACCTTGGACAGGGTAGGGATACTGCTAGAGGAAGACAATTATGAGCAGCTTCCCGTAGTAGCCCAGGCAGATATAAAGTTGCCTCCTAGAATCGCTGTATCTGGGAAAGGCGAAATTATAGTAGAGGAAGCCTTGAATAACGGTTTGTATCAGGTAATCCCTACGGATGGGTCTGATAATAATGAGGGAGAAGTGACAGTATGTAGTTCATTAGTGAAAGAATCAAGGACCATACACCTGCTTCTGACTAATTTGGCTTATAAAACCATCAGAATAAAGTGAGGAGAAGAGTTAGCACAGGCTTGCACTGTAAGAGAAGTGGAACAGGTGAGGGTAAGAAAAATAGGTGGGGAAACAAGACAGAGATTAGCGAAATAAGGGACGGGGACATAACAGTCCCTGAAGGAAATTAAGGGGTTTACTAAGTAGAAACAGGGAGGTAATAGCAATGACAGATAAGGAGTCCCTATTATAGAATAGTAGAACAGACAAGCCTAGTATCCTTTGTGATATGGGATCAATTAACAGGGAAAGTGAAAAGAGTACACGCAAACAACATAAAGTTAGCTGAAATAGAAGAACGGGAAGTGGGTGGCATGAAGACAAAACAGAAAAAACTGAGGAGGACCACACCAGTGGAACCAGAACTACTAGGAAGTGATAGTGAAGCTAGCGAGAAGGTCGAAATTAGTCCCACTACCCTTCAAAGGCTGAGGGAGATAACTTGACCCCCAGTTGGACCCCGTGAGGGAGAGAATATTAAACCTAGTGATAGCAGAGAAGATGGATTGTGCAATTCGGATCCTGATGACGAGATTCTGTTAGCTCAATTATGTAATCAATGGCAGACTGAACAAGCGCCTGATAATGAGGAGGGGTTGCCATTGAAGTTGCTATTGCAAAGAGTAACGCCTGTAGAGGAGACTGGTTAACTAGAAAGTCTGTGAAGAGGTTGTGTTGAATGAGTGGCAGTCTGGGATCAAGTGTGCAGTTGTTGTCGGCGTTATGCAGACCGCATTGAAGGGCCCCTGCACGAACTCGGTGCTGGCGGTGATGCAGGTTAGTCCTGGGATGTTACACTCTGCAATGCAGCCATCTGATGGAAAATATAAATAGATAAGTATGTAAAATAGACTGTTCTCCCCATCTTTTTCAGACATGGATGAGGGAAGGCCCTGGGCACTGATGAAGCTGATTTTGGCTGCTAATGCCTGGGAGTACAGTGAAAATACCATGTTTAAGAAGATGAGCAAGGTTATCATCACTAGATCAAAGTGGTTAATCACATTAGTGATAGATTTACAGCTGTATGAATTGTTACTAGCCCAGTTAAGGGTCAAGGTAGATGTTAGAGGCAACCAGGACACAAGTCACCAGGGAGTATTTACAAGGTCCAGACTACCCCCATGTGTTGTACTCCTTAACTCAGGAGTCCCTAATACTTGAGAGACAGTGGAAAAAAAATGAGCAATTAGACAAAAGAGGGCAGTGTTACCTATAATAGGTAAGGCATTAGGTGTGTTATTTGGCATGGTGTTTGAAGATGAAATAAGCTTGATCAAGAGAAAGTTGATGCAGGTGGAGCAGAAGCAGCAATTGATGGCTCAGGTATCTAAGGAAAGCATATCGATACTTAATGTTACTAGGTTGGAAGTGGCTAAGAAGAGAGAGAGTGTTAATTGGCTAATTGCATACCTACATGATCTTAGGTAAGAGCTGGTGAATGTAAACACAACTATAACAACTGAGTACCAGGAGCTGGAGGGGTTTTTGCTAAAGTATCTCCAGTTTATAACTATAGTGAATAGGGTGTGCCAAACCAGTCACACGTTAACAGTGCTGCTAGAACATGTGAGAGCACAGTTGGATATGCTGTCTAGAGGTCACCTATCCCCGAGTATAATAACCCCAGACCGACTAAGGGAGGTACTATTGGAGATACAGTCCAAACTCCACCATCATCTTGGTTTGCCGGCAGACCCCACTCAACAATTATGGAAGTATTATAGTATCTTGGGATGTGTTACCCTGTCAGAAAGAAGTAAATTGCTGGTACTAGTATCAGTTCCCCTATTCATCCGAGACAGCACTTTTGAGGTTTACCAGGTATTAAATCTTCCTCTTCCTTACCCAAAACCAATCCCAAGGTTAGAGGCAGTGGCTAGGTACAAAGTAGAGACAGAATTCCTCGCTCTAAACATAATCAGGACAAAATTTATGTTGCTGACAAGGGAAGAGGCACAGGGGTGAGACTAATGCTCTGGGCACTTGCGTGTCAGCAAGTCCCATTTATGTGACAGGTAGTCATGAATTGTGTGTGTGATAGAATTATTTAGAAAAATTAAGAAAGGAATTAGAGACCATTGCCAGCTAGAGATACTGACTGGATCAGACAGGATCTGGGCAGTGGCCACTTAGGGTAAAGTGGTGCTCTCTAAGGTCTGTGAGAATGAGGTGACAACAACAATGAGAGTTATCTCCCCCTTGACCATTTTTGCTTTGCCCATTGGCTGTGGTGCACACGGACCTATCCCATCCTTACCCCCATACTATCAAGCAGAAGAGAGGTTTGAGGCATTGTTGAAATTGGTAGGATCAAATGAAACTGGATGGGCTGAATTATGGGATCCAATTATGAAAGAGTTCCCTCAGTTTTTATTAAGGAAAATGCCGAGGTTACTGAGACCTGTTGGTAAGATTGATTTCGGGTGACTGAAGTTGGAATTAACTAGACTAAGTAGGCAAAACTCGGACTGAAGAGAGAAAATAGTAATCTGGCCAACTGTTGTGGAGATTATATTAGTTTGAGTTGTTTGAGTTGGTGGCGGTGGAAAAAGAGACAAGTGAGAATGTCGAGTGTGGAAGTTGAACTGGCAGAAAGTGGAAGTGCAGAGCATGCTGAATGCTCAGTTAGTGTGCCTTACCAAGATTGGCTTGACCAAGATGCATTAGAACCTGCAGTCAATGCAAAAGAACAGCCTTCAGTTGCTCTGAGAGAATTGGAACCTGTAAAAAGTCGAACGAGGCCTGCTGTGAAGGTCCAGACCAGTTGTGGGACAAGAGTGGGAAAAAAAATAAAATAAAATAAAAGGGAATAAATAAGTAAAATATGTAGTTAAAAACAATGAGTGGTTAATCTTGAAAAAAATGTATGTTTAATTTAAAAAAAAAAATAAGAGAAGGAAAATCTATAAAGGAAATCTATATAGATACAAGACATATGTAGATGAATGAAGAGATAAATGAGCTGGTGAGGATGTGGGAGCATCCCAAGTATTGAACTGGATGGAAATACTAATTGTTGTGAGATCAATGAAAACATATAGTCTCATAGTAACCAAACTTATTTTTATTTTTTTTGCATGCGAAAAATCTGAACAATGAACCTTATTCAGTGAAAGCATGATAGTGTGCTTTATAAGGATGCTCTAAAAAGAAACAGAAAAGGACTGAGAACACTATATCTCAACATCGTTTTTTTCTTTTTTTCTTGTCTGTTCTTGTTCATTCTAGAATTGTTCGCAGTTGAAGTCAGACTGGATTGCCGGAGAATCATGAACTCCCAACAGGGACAGCTGAACGGCCCTGTTTCTATTGATGCTTTATTTTGTATGACACCTCATATGTCATTTTTGACAGATGAGTAAGGGAGGAATTGTGACACAGAGAGCCACCCCCTGCTCTTGGTGGAATTATTAATTAACATTAATCAACAGATCTAAACGATTGAGATGAAGGTTCTAATTAGTTGGGTAGAAGAGATTCCAGAGTAATACCAGAAATAAGCTTTTTTTTTTGTATTATAATTATTTCTGGGGTTGTGTTAGTTAATTAAATGTAATAATTCTAGAGTGATTAGTGGACAAGTCCGTTAAGTAAAGTTTATGATAAATGGTGATTTCATAAAAAGTATGATAAATGGCGAATCAAATTTCTTGGGTGGTCCTCACAGACAAGATAAGTGGTTTTGGCAAGACTCAAGTGGAATTTGTCAGCAGAAAGGCCATGGGGAACTTTAAATTCATTTTTAGTACCACTTGAGAAATAGTCTCCAGCAGAGATTCGGATATTAGGTGAACATGCAAGGTGGTCAGGGTGATTTCCATATTAAAATTAGTGCAGAGCCTAAACATTGTTTAGCTCCGCCCCGCTCTATATAAGTGGCACGCTGGAGTAAAGCAGTTGGGCAGAGATCAGCAGATGGATGAGAGATTGGCAGAATGCGGCGAAAATGGTTGTTGAATCAGCTGGTCTAGTCTGTGGTTGTTAGGCATCAAGAAGTCCAATCCGAACTAAGAGACAGATAAAGCGCATACGAATCTAACTCTGTCAACAAAGCTGAGAAGAGAAACTGCTATGTATTGTGAATAGACAAAGAACCACGAAATTACCTCCCTTAGATTAGTTGGAGTTATATCTGACTGAATGTGTCTTTCTCTCTCTGTTACTTTCCGACCCAAATGAGTGAATCTCGTTCAAAAACTTTGTATTTGTAATTTCTATGGTAGCGACATAAAAGCAGTAGTCTAAAAGACTTTTTGTACAGGAACTGGAAGTTTTGCTTATATTTCCTTTTCTTTATGTCTTTGCAGTTGCGACAAGGACTTATTTTGCATGAATAGTGATTTCTTTCAGCGTAAAGATCCAGCCATCTCATCCTTTACCATTGTACCATCCTGAAAAACCTGGAAACTGATATTCGGATCAAAAATTCACAACATGGTGAATAGTGGTGGTTCTTTCAGCTCACGGAAGTAGGACTGAGCAGTTTTAATTTTTAACGGCCAGAACCACTAGAGAGACCGGATATAGCTGCTGGCAGCAGGATTTCTACGTTAGATACTAACATTGATAGCAAGAGCTGTCTTCTTTCATGTGACAGAAACTTTTTGTTCAACTCATATTGAAACATATTTGAAAAAAAAAAAAAAAGATGGCTTCTCTTAAGAAAAAAAACATGGGCACCTGGCAGTATTTTTATCATTTCCTCTAAACATACAGGAATGTGTTCAATATTTAGCCATGAGGTATATCGACCGAGAACATGGCTTAAAAATTATTACAGACAAATTGTATAAGATTTATTTACATGATGGTGTACATGGCTTTCAAACATTTTAACCCTCATAAAAGAGCAGCTAGAACTAATATAAAGGACTTTTTGGCATATTATGTGTAGCCATCACACCAAAAAGTACCCGCTGAAACAGGGCATTCGTCTCTCATTCAGGGCAGTCATCTCTCAGCATTGTCATCGGCTTCCTCGGACCCTACTGCCAAAGTCTTCAGGCACTCTCATTTTATAGACCATGACAAAGCAGCTGATTAGTTGAGCAGGAGAGTTTTACATATGCATAAGTGCACTCTGTTAAATTTCTTTTTATTTGCTTTGTAACACCATATGCATGCAATATGTTGGCATTTTTGGGCATGATGTCGCATATCTTGCTTATGACAATCACATTCCTTCCTGATCTGAGGATCACACAAATGGCAGTGCTGTGTGGGTTGTTTTATCCTGCTACTTCTTCTCAGTGGAGCTGGCTTGGCTATCTGCTCAGTTGTACTTTCCTCTGCTGTATTGATGAGTTGATCTCGTTCGAGGATGCCACTTGCACTTTCCGTTGAAATTGGGTCTTCCTGCATCTGCTCCTCATACACCATAGAGGTTTCTTCATCTGAGGTGGTATCATGGCTGCTGGTAGTCTCCACTCCATGTACCAGGTGAACATCTTTTACATGTTGTGGTTCCCTGTCTACAAGGACTGAATGTGGGCCATAGACTTATGTCACTTTCCCCTTCTCAAACCTTGTTGTACACCATCCATGCAGGCTCTTCACTCAAACAAAATCTTTTGCAGTGTATGTTCCAGAACCTGCAACATCGGGTGGTGGTGAAGTATTATGCTCTTCACAGAGTGCAGTAGGTATAAATTAAGTTGGCTGGTGCTATTTAAACAGTGGTGTCATCCTGTGGTGTCACATTATGCCAGTAAACTACCTCCATGAAAGAGCACTGTGTTCTTGCAGCAATGGGCTTTATCATACGGAACATTCCCTGATGGTATATGAATGCATCAGTATCTTATCTGGAAGCCTCATTCCTTTGCATATCTTGTGAATCTTTTCCCACAAATCACTGCTGCATTGTCGGCAAGCAGATCAATTGGTGGCTCACTCAAAAAAGATTGTCTCCAATTGCAGAATGATACTAGTGGAGTATGGCCTCCAAATGGCAAACCGACTAGGACCAAAGTCTATCAGCATTAGGTAGTGCATGTCCATCAACACACCAGTCTCCATGTGCTGGATCTGTTTGCGCCACTCTGGCGAAAATGTCCACCAACATCCAGCTCAGGAGGGGATACTTTATCATCCCATCCAGTTCACGGCATTTGCTCTATGCTTTATGAATGCAGTCACAACACATAGCCAGCCATGCACCAGAAAATGTCCTGTCAATTTCCCACACAGAGAAAATATTTTGACATGTGAGTACATTGGACAACATTGGCAGCTTACTTCCACGACTCCACTGAAGCTTGTTGCGCTCCTCCCAGACGTACAATCCTAACACGTGTGTGCCACTCCATAACTGCTCTGGGGCTTTGCATGAAAGCCCAAACCTCTCAAGAAGGTCTTTTATGCAAGATGCAGGACATATATTTGCATTGGCAAATACATCGTCAATGTATGAAGATGTTCGCATCTTGTGCAACCATGGTGTTAACGATGGACCACATCATCAGAGGTGCCACGTTAAGCCCAAACCCCAAGTGAGTGAGGCAGTATCTTTTTCCCTTAACTTCTATTGTCTGGAATAGCCACAAGGACTTCTCAATGTGAACTTGCAAATAGGCCTGGTGCAAGTCCAACACTTGAACCTTGCTGCTGCCACTCTTAATTTGTGTGCCCATACATCTACATGCTCATTGAGTTCACGGTAGTTCATGATGGGATGAACCTTTTGTTTGTTCTTCTGACAGCCATTAGAGGAATCAGATCCTTTAGGAGCCCAAGCTCATCTTCAGGGTATGGCAGCAGTCAGCCATTTTGTATCCACGTTTGCAGTTCTTGGTTGTATTCAGCCTGAGGGTGTTCAGGAGTAGGATATTCTGACAGCCTGTTTTTTTAACATAACTGGCGGCTGGGCACTGGACCACTTCCACGATGCAATCCACATCTGTCTGTTAGCGTCAAACTCTGCTTGGAAATCGGGCTTGTTGACGGTGATGGCAGTGCAAATTGGCTTGTGACATTGGTAAAATTTTACCTCACTGGTGCTAGTCATGGACATTCCACCCAACTGTTTGATTGTGTCCAGCCCAAGAAATAAGTCAAATCCAAGTAATTCCTTGTCCACAACCAAAGCTCCTATGTTAATAGAGGGTCTGTTGCTTATGCCAAGCCGAACCACCCCTACACAACAGCACCTACAGTCAGGATGTGTACCTCTTTTCTCTCCCATGCCTGGCAGCATGCTTTGCATATGAGTGTTTGGGTGCAACCAGTGTTGACAGTTTCAGGCCATATGTCCCTACCGCTTACACTGATAGCACGAGACAAGTCTTCAGTGTCCAGCATTCTTTTTCCTTGATGTTTCATGCCACAAGAGACAGTTGAGTGCCATTTGATTGGGCTTGCCACAAACATAGCATTTTGTCGGTACATCAACTTCCTTTGTCTAACAACACGATGTTTGTGCAGCTACCTTTGCTTGCTCAGTATCTGCAGGACTTTCCTTCAGCATGGCGTGTTCTTGAGCTAGCACTTGTGAAAACTTGTCTATATCATCTAACTGGGAAGAGGCTCAGAACAATTCCTCGGCATGCTCTGGCAACCCAGCGATAAACGCCCACATCAGATTCTATCCATCATACCACCAACCAGAACTGAAAGTTTACACAATTTCGTTAAAAAGACATTGACAGTCTCACCCGGGTGCAAACAGCATACTACAAATTGTTTCCAAGCTGTAATGGATTCCAGAGCAAATGCTGTATACAAAGCATTTTTGATGCAGTTAAAAGCTTTCTTCATTTCTTTGCTCAGCTGCTGGTACACTGCTTAGCTGGTATATCAATTCTGCCTTCTCTATCCAATCGATAACAGAATGTCCAGAATCACTTCCATCAAATAGCGGTATCAGTTTAAGATCAAAAGCCATAATTGCCAAAATTAGCTTGAAGCCGTCACACCAAAAAGAAGCCACTCGTACGGAGTAGTCACTGCTCGTACATTGTCATTGGCTCCCTGGGGCCCCCAATGCCAAAGCCTTCAAATACACTCATTTTATAGACCATGATGAAGCAGCAGATTAGTTGAGCAGGAGAGCTTTACATATGCGTAAGTGCACTCCATTAATTTTCTTCTAATTGCTCTGCAACACCATATACACATACAATGCACGGGCATTTTTGAGCATGATGTTGTGCATTTTGCTCATGTCAATCACATTATGAGTTTTTGTATCTGAGATTATGAAAATTTGAATCACCTTGCTGGAAGGAATTCAGGCAAAACCACCAAGATAGAAAGCTTATTCCAAGATAGAGGGCCTGTTCAATGGATGGGGCTTATTTCCTGATGTACATTGTTGCACAGTGGATATCGACTCGGAACGAGAAATCGGAGAGCTGAGTTCGAATTCCAGTTGAATTCATTGCATTCACTTACACGCAAATACCTTTGGGAAAGATATTAATCTGTCTATTCCTTCCAGTTATGGGTTAAATAACAGGACAGATTGGGTTCTATAGCCTTGGTCGGCAGCCAGTCTACCACAGAAAGCAATGGCAACCTACTGCAGGATAATCTTTTGCCCAATCAGTCATGTCTCTTTTGAGACATGATCGCTCAAGCGTGTATCACGTATGGCACTTAACTGACTAACTGACTATATATAGTATAAACTCAGAGAAATACTACTGTTTTCTTGACATGGCTTGATTTTTTATTTGTTTTGTAAATATTTTCACTGAAATAATTTACCAAACAAAATGACATATGGTTGCACTGTTCCAAAATGCAAAGACAATTATAAAAATGGACAAAAGGTGAATGTATTTTCATTTCCAAAAGATAAGAATTTATCAAATGGATATGTGCTATCAAAAGGGGAGACATTTGTACCAAACAAAAATAGTAAAGTGAGTAAATTCTTTTATATTATTTGTAAAATGCATTAAAACTTAATGATTAAATTAATTTCATGGTCTTATGGTTCACAATACATTGAACCAAAGTAAATGAGGTGGCCTCCATCATTAAAAGATTTATTGAATTATTTTTTTTTATCATTTCACCCCAAGCAAGGCATTCCACTGCCACTGTTGCACAGGGGGTTACATAGGGAAAGTGATGAGAAAGTGTGGTTAGTTATAGCAAAATATCAGGAGGGTGATAGACAAATGAGGATACCGAGGATGGGAGTGGGGTAGATGGGAAAAGAGTTCGAGAGAATGGATGCGAGTTAGGGTGATAAGAGATGTCTATTGACCTTACATTTAAATTCCTGGAGATTGTAGCTGTCGGGGAAGCAAGTATATGGAAGAGAATTCCACAAGTGGGAAGTGTGAGCAAAGAAGCTGTTAGAGTAAAAATTGCGGTTACATTTTATCAGTTTCACTGTAAAAGGGTGAGACCTAGTTGCTAATCTAGTATCTTGTGCAAATTCATACCTAGGGGGCACCAGTGATCTAAGTTCATTGAAGCAGAAGCCGTGAAAGTATTTATAGAAGAGGCACAGGGAAGCCACATCACTCTGGTGAGAGAGTGACTGCAGCCAGGCTGCCAAGTCGGTATCAATCACATTACAGATTCTCCGTTGAATTTTGTCAATAACCCAGAGGAGAATAGCAGAAGCATCTGACCAGATGTGGCAGCAGTATTCAATACATGGGCGGATGGTAGATTTATATATGTGCAGGATGGACTCAGACGGGAAAAACTTCCTGGGCTTGCACAGAGAACCAACTTTCATAGCAGCAGATTTAGCAATGGATTCTATATAGTCATTCCACTTGAGGTCTGCTGAGAATGTGAGGCCAAGGAGGCATAGTGTTTTACTCTCAGGGAGGCTAGCCTGTTCCATGCTAATGGGAGGTAGGAGCGATTGTCTATGATGGTTAATTGATAGCAGCTTCGTTTTGGAAACATTAAAATTTACGAGCCATTTCTTACCCCAGTCCACCACGAATTGGAGATCCTTCTCAAGCTCGGCAGCGAGGTTCGCTTTGTCACCCTCACCAGATTTTTGATTAGGTCAAACAAATGTCCAGTTATACCATAGCTTCGCAGTTTGTGTAGAAGGCCAGCATGCCAGACTCTGTCGAGCACTTTGGAAATATCCAGGGCAACGGTTCAAGCTTCGCCATCCTTGTCGAGAGCCTGGTATATATACTCAGTGATGGTAGTTAGCATATCAGCAGTAGACCTGGTGAAGCAGAAACCATACTGTTTGTCTGAGAAGAGCCTGTGGGCTGTCAGATGCAGAAACACCTCGGCTTTGAGATCGGAAGGAGGCTGATAGGGCAGTAATTAGCAAGGTCCGGGGATTCTCCAGTATTCTTAAATATAGGAACTACAGAGGAAGACATCCAACAAGTAGGAAAGCAGGAAGCAGATAGGCAGTTTGGCAAAATTCTAGGGATTTCACCTACATGAAGTATTGGTTTCTAACAATACTTCATGTAGGTGAAATCCCTAGAATTTTACCAAACTGTCCCTCATATTTATCTTCACTAACACCCTCTAGAGAGTCACCAGAATCTAGAAAAATTCAACTAAAAAATCCTGCCTTTAAAAGAGCTTTAGATCAAAGTATTACTGATGACTTGGAATACAAACAGCAGAGAAGATTCCACAGCATTAATGATATAGAGGGAAAGTTAATTTTTCTTGACAGAAATTACTGGAGTATAGTAAGGCAGCATCAGACACTTATTATATGTCACATCATATTCCAATCTCCAAATTCCAATTTGTTGTAACTAAACCTGATTTTGCAGTACTTCTGTTCTGTGATGATGTGGAAATTAATAGTACAGGGAAGTATGAGATTTCTGATCATGTAAGTGATACAAATACTTTGAGAGTTGTTACTGAAAACATGAAAAAATGGACATAGAAGAATATCAACCCAAACCTCAATCATTTAGATATTTTTATGCAGTTAAATTTATATATGAGCAGATGAATAAAGTTTTACAATGAAATTCAAACCATGGTTCTTTTTTTATTAAAAAAAAAAGTATTCTATACTTAAAAAAGCCTACAATCATTCATTTTTAGCAGCTTTGCTTTGGCTTATACTACTTGTGGTGACATCATGTTTAATCAATCAGACCTATTTTGGTGGTGTTGATTCAGGCCATTTTTGTAATAAAAATGTAGCAAATGTATCTGAAGAGGATGAAAAGTTAGCAAGAACTACGTGGAAGTCTAACATATGCATATATGAAAGACAATAAAGAAAGTGTTTGCTAACATTACGTCATCAAAATAAAATAGCATTTTGGCTATTAAAGAGGAAATGGAAACAGTGAATTTTAACCAATATAGTAAGAACAGAGAACAAAAATCTTACCAGGGTTATCATTGTGAAAGTAAGCCAAATACTACAGATAAACAAGGTAAGATTATGCAGTGTTTCAAATATAACTCTACTAGGCATGTTGCCTGAGATGTTTTTGTTCTCAGAATAGTGCTAATATTGTCATTAAATCAAACTAGGTACATATGACCTTATTTAACTTTGATACACCTTATTGGACATTGATAGATTCTAATGTAAAAATGTTTAATATTGTAAAAGAGGCACTTGGTATGGCAGTATTAGACTCTGCATGCTCAGAAAAAATTGATTGAAATGTTTGGTTCAATATATTTTTTGACACATCAAGTGACTTAGATAAAAATCTAGTGAAAATTTCTAAGTCTAACAGGACCTTTTGTTTTGAAGATAGAATGAGGTAAAATCTACTAAAGCAGTTAAATGTCCTGTGATTATAGGCAGTGTAAAATGTATCACAGTTTATATCAAAGAGAACATTGTCAAAAATGATTGACCCCTTCTACTAGACCACAAATCAATTAAAACTGCTGGAAGTGTCTGACTTTAAAAATGACAGCTGTTGGATTTTAGGTAAATCTCTACACTTGAGAACTACTACTTCTGAACACTACAGTCTTCCCTTTACTAACATGCTTTTGGAGGTTGGAAAGTCACCAAATATAGTGTTGCATGTAAAAGCTCTAGATAAATGTTCTAGAGTGGAGTAAAAAAAGGAATGCTTACAAATAACATAGGCAATTTGAACAGTCATCAAAGGAGAAATAGATTTTTGGTTAAAAGTAGTAGAATTTTTCATGACAAGGAGTTTCTGGATCTAATCAGGGATGTATGTGATTCTTGTTTGGTTTGTCTGCAGTTTCGAATACCCTCACTTCAACCAGTGGTAGGATTGCCTCTTGGAAACAAGTTCAATGACACAGTATATCTAGATTTAAAGGGGTATGGACATAATCAATACTGGATTCTACACCTAACTGACACAGCCACTGGGTACTCTGCTACCAGACAGATTAAAAACAAAAAGAGCAAAGAAATTATTTGCAACATATTTTTTTTATGTAGAATGAATGAAAAATTAAACATTGAGACCTGTACTACTGCTGTGGAAAGTTCATTTAGTAATGGTACTGTAGAATGCCACAATCTGATTATGGAAGCAATAAAATAAACATTAGAAGAGGAAATATGTGAGTCAGAAATAGCTCTGGCTCAGGCTGTTAATGTCAAAAATTCACTTCAGAACCACTCAAGATATAGTTCTAACGAACTTGTATTTAGTTTCAATGTAAACATGCCTTTAATTTTGACTGATAAATTACCTTGCACTGGAGTCTGCAACAACCAATAACATGGTTAGAGTAAATTTAAATGCTCTACATGCAGCAAGGAAAAGTTTTATGGAAGCTAAAGCAAGTGAAAAAATCTGGAGAGCATTGTGATCCAATGTGTGAGGACTTATATGGATGAAGATTTTTTGACTGGTGATAATGCTTATTATAGAAGACAAAACTATAAAGGATGATGCAGTCCTACTAAAGTGTTGACGACATCAAGGAAGATCAGTTTGTATTGATCAGATATGGAGGAGCTTTTTACAGGATGGACTCATATAACTTTATGAAAGTAAATAACAAGAAAACAAAGTATTGGGAATCATTAAAAATAAAGAATGTAAAAATTCATCAGATGAGACAAATGAAGTCCTGGATGAGGAAGATGAAAAACAATAAAAGACCTATTACTAATATTGAAGACTTAAAAGACAACAATGAAAAACAAATAGAGACAAGGTTGTGAAGTATAAAATAAGTGAAAGTGATGAATGGAAAAGGAGAAATATTATGAGTATAAAGCCAAAATCAACTGGAAAATATAGCCATTGGTTGAATATAATACCAAAGGAAGAACAAGAAGATTCTGTCTGTATTAAATGGGATTGTGTGGATCAATAGAGAGAACTACTCTAAGTGAGAGATGGAATAAATAATAAGAATCATCATGAATATGTGATATATCAACAATATGAGTGATGACTGGAAAATACAAATATAATGAAAGCTTGCCTTGTTGCATGTGATCTTGAAGAGGACTCTTATATAATTTAAAAACACTTTTTAACATGCAGCTATGAAACTATGCTTCTTGTAGTGTTAAGAGCTTCTGTCATGGTAGGAGGTTGAGACTCTTGGTTTCGCCTCAACATTTCTGTATGGTGATATGCTGGAGAGAGAGAAAGAGAGGAGTTTCTTAGATCATCATCTGGTGTGTATCCAGAAACACAAGTGTGAAAGTTAAAGAGATGCATCTATAGACTAAATGATACACCCCATTTGTGGTGCAAGAATGTTGACCAAGAATTAAATAAGCAGAAAGGAATAGCGAGGGCCTATGATAATACACTGCTTTTTTGGTATGATACAACTGGCAACTTGATTGGTATTTTGGCAATGCAAGTGGATGACCTTATATTCTGTGGAAATTAATCATTCAAGAAAAATGTGATCACAGAATTAAAAAAGATATGAAGACAGAAATTCATCAGAATGGAACCTTTAAAATTCTGGAATTGAATGTTAAGCAGTCAAAAGATGGAATTGTTATCAATCAAGATCTTTATGCATCATCCATATCACTCACAGAGATAAAAGGAAGGAAGGAAGGAAGGAAGGAACTCAAGAAAAAATCATGAGTTCAGTCACAATGAGAAAACAATTAAAAAGACTTACACATCAAATTATGTGGGTAACTACTCAGACACGATCAGATGTATCATCTGATATCTGTAGAATGAGCAATACTGAAAATATCTGAAAGTGAAGACGATCTTTGAGGCCAATAGGTCACTTTTAAAATTAAAATCTAAGGGATATTCTATATCTTTTCCTGAGCTGGGAAAACCCTCAGAACTTAACATTACTTATTATTCTGATGCCACTAATGCTAGCCTAGAAAATGGATCTGCACAGGGTGGTTTTATCATCCTTGTTTGTGATAAGAAGAACATAATGGCCCCTATAATATTGGTCATAAAAAAAAACTTGACCGTGTAACAAAAAGTCTTTTAGCTTCAAACTCTTGCATTCAGTGAACCAGCTGATGCTAGAGCTTTAATAGCAGCTATACTACAGGAGATATTTCAGTTACCCAGGTTACCTGAAGTTCTTTGCAAGACTGGTATTGCTAGGCCCATTAGTAGCGAAAGTCTTGTTCAAATTTGCTGTGTTATGGCATTGAGTGTATGTTAGTCATGAATAGACTAGTCTGAGTCGCATATGAAGTACTGGTCAATGATATGATTTTGGTAGCTGAAAGTTAAAATCCTATTAAGGTTCACAGGTATATTAAAGTAATGCAACATTAGAGACCTCAAAAAAGACATCTGCAGAATAAATCTTCAGAGAATGTTTTTGCATCCTAACTATACCAGCCCACTTTGCAGTGAACAAACCATATAAATGAGAAGCCCGAAATGCATAATTGTTGTTGTTATTATTATTATGTGCAGCTCTGATTTGGCACTATCAAAATTCTGGCTGTTCTTTAAATTGAAAAAAACATTAAGAAGTTAATATTTTTCATCCAGTGTCTAAGTTCATCAAAGTTAAACTAGAAAATGTCATCATAGATGAATGAAAATACAATATTTCTAAAAAATGTATACCACTAAATATATGTGTATCAGATGTTTTGCAAGTAAAAAATATTTGCAAGTGTTAAATAATTTTCAAAATCATCTTGCAGGTTGCATCCTCCCCATATACACATATATACTTCACATCTCAAAATACAAAAGCTTATATACACTTGAGATGCCCTTGACTGGTGAAACAAAATTTGCCCAAGTTGTCAGGCTCTTTATGAAAGTCAGCTAAAAACACAATTTGGGTTGTCCCCTAGTTTTGGTAGATCTGTAAGTGACCTGTAGGTGTTTTATTTGCTAAGTTATTATTTATAGTTGCTAAGTTAAACCATTTTCAGCTTGTTAAAAAATGAACTTGCAATTTTGTAAAGAAAGAAATTGTCATTTTGATAATAGTTTTGTTATTGTCTTATCTTAAACTTGTTTTATAGGATAAGAAACATTATTACAAAATCAACCCTTGTATTAGATCCCTAATTTCACATACATTTTGATGCAATAAACACAGAAATTAAAACAATTATTTTAATTATTTATGATTTGTAAATTGGTTTACTTATAAAAAGGATAAAAGTTCTACATTTTGACAATAGCTATTTTTTAAAATTTATTATAAATGCAAATAAATTTTATAAAGGTCATTACAACCCTAATTAAATGTTTCATTTTTGTACTTACTGATGCTTCAAATGCCCTTTTTAATGTAACCATTTCATATAATACACACCCTAATGCCCAAATGTCACTCTTTTGATTATAGCTAAAAAAGAAAAAAACAAACAAACAAAAAAAAAAAAAAAACAGAAGTCAAGGAAAATAAATATTTACTCAAGTAAAGCAAATAAAGCAAAATACATTAAGCTATATTCATGCTATGAAAAAAAAAATGTAAAAGTTACTGTAACTAACATACCCATAGTTTATCTCTAAAGCTAAATTATATACCATTTTAAAGTACTTGGTTAAATCTAAAAGGTGATCTATTCATGTTTTACATCATTTGTTGCATGTTCATGTTATTTTATGTAATCTTAACATTAATTCAAGATACTTTTTTAAAATATTTTTTTTTATTAAATCACATTTTTTATATAAAAATCTATTTGTTGTATAATAAAAATGTAAACAAACCCCAAAAATAATGTTGTTTATTGTTCACTGAATTGGTCTACATTTGACCACAAATAAGACAAATTCTATTGATTTTATGACAATGGTTCTTATATGACCTACTCTGCACCCCAGTCTCAGGTATGCATGTGTGTTGCGTGCGTTAACTGGCTGCAAGTTAGTTGCACCTGAGTCTGCAGTTGTTCACTTCTGTTCTGTCCCCCAGTGATTGAAGAGGTCAAAGATCCATTGAAATCCCTTACTTCCCCTGCCACGTTGTGATTTCTCCTCAACAGCTGAAATCAAGAGACGGTTGGGTGCACAATGCAGAAATAAGGGAAACAGACAAGAACAAAAAAATAGTTAACAAGACAGTAGCGAAGGCCAGTCTATGTGGACTGATACATTCCGGAAGTAATATCAGTGAAAGATACAGGTAAGAATGATACTAAACATGGGAAATAGATACCAGGGATTTATTATCTGACAGTACAATAAACCATAAGGTATACAATAGCAATCAACAACTAAGAGCGGAATAAAATATCAAGTAGAGAATGCCTTCGCCTATGAGGTGTGCCTCTCAGTTCGCTCTAGTCCAGCTTGTCACTGTCCTTTATAGACTGGATCATTCCATTATGGGGTATGCTAGGATGTTCCACTATAACACCTTCCCCTGAGCTAAATTCCTCGTAGAATTTTGCTCAATATTTTTTCCTTGACACATTTTCTTTCTTTCTTTCTGCGTTATAAAATTTTGTCCTTCTTTTTTCACGCTTTTCTGTCCAGTAGTCGTTCTTTCTTTTTTCTTACGTAGACTGTAGGTGATGTCCACTCATAGTAATCTACTTTTTTAATTACTCCCTTTTTCTCCAGTCTCTGCAACTCTTTATTTATCGTCTTTAACGATGCAAAGGGAACTTTTCTTTTCAGTTTGACCACTGGTTTAACTTTCTCCTTTCTCTTAAACTTCACTTCAGTCTGTGTACAACAACGAAGTTTATCCGAAAATACTTCAGTAAAGTCATTTTTCAAGACTTTCACAAATTTTTCTGTCTGTTTTGACTTCCCTACATTTGACGCATTTACTTTTCTATAAAACATATTCATAGGCTTTTCCCATAAATTAAATAATCCAATCAAATTCATGCCAAATAAATTTGCCTTTTTTTTCTGCAATCATATAGATTTTAGTTTTGTGGATTTTGCCGTCAAATGTTTTTTGAAAAATTCACCCTTGAATTTTAATTTGTTACCCACAATGCCTCTCACAATTTTCTTAGTTTTCTGCAACTCTGGTCGGCCTATTTTTCTCCAGGTATATTCATTAATTGTAGAAATGTCACTTCCAGTATCCGGTAAACAAGTGATATTTCGACCATTTATTTTGATGTCGACGTTCTTTCTTGTACCGAAATCCTCTGTAACTTTCTTCGTTAACACTGTACTTATCCTTTTGGACTTTCGATACTTTGTTTTTTGACATATTACTGCCTTGTGCCCCTTTTGCTGATTAGTTTTGCCACATGATTTGCAGTATGGTCTTTCTTCTTTGTAGGCACATTGCTTAACTTTATGTATTTGGGCAATACATTTTCCTTTAATACATACATTATCTCTTTTAATGTTTATCAATTTTTGTCATTCTTCCGATACTTTCTGTAGAGTTATATCCGTATCATGCTCCAACGTTGCTAGAATCTTTGAACGTACTTCCTTATCTTTAGGAGCCGTTAACCCTTGCACAAAGATTAGACATTTAAACATATCTTCCTTGATATCTTTAATTTTGAACCTTTCGCACTGTGCATTAACTTTCCCAGTGTACGCAACAAAGTCTTTGTCCTCTTCTTTCATGATATTTAAGCATTTATATCATGTATGAAACAAACTGTCCCGTTTGCCAAACATTTTCGATAATATTTCAACCGTTTCGCACAAAATCTCTTCTGGTTTTTTTAGCAAAATGAAGTTTGTGTACTTCATATTTTCCTGAGCACCAATTTTTTGTAACAAAAGCATAATTTTTTCCTCATCGGTCCATGCTTTGCACCTTTTCGAAAAAACTGTCTCATACCTTTTAAAGTATGCAGGAAAAGTTATTCTTTCCTCAGGTTTATACAAAAATACTGAAAGAGAGTTTGAAATAACCTTCCTTTGGTACTTCTTGCTTTAATAAAATTTTTTGCAAAACCTCTTGTTGAATTAATATTTGTTGCTGAAGGTCTGTTTGTTGTTTCGGTTGACTTTGTTGTTGTTCTATTAGTTGTTGTTGGAGATCTGTTTTAGTTTCGCCTATGACGTATGCCTCTCAGTTCACTCTAGTCCAGCTTGTCACTGTCCTTTATAGACTGGATCGTTCCATTATGGGGTATGCTAGGATGTTCCACTATAACAGTGGATTAATGATTATATTTGTAACTCTTTGTACAGCAAAACAGAGAGAAAAAAAGAATTAAAAAAAAACACAATCCAACTTTCAGTGTCCACAAATTACTTGCTGCTACTATGTCTATTTGTTGTTAAAGGTAATACAGTCTTTATATTTCCTTTCCTTGGGTTTCTGCTTGGGGTGATGGACAGAGAAGCTAACATGAGAGAATGCTCTCATCTTAACTGTCTGCCAAACCACTTTCTAACGTAGTGAGTGTCTCTTCTCTCTCATTTTTCAAATCCGTTCTGACTTTTCATTAAAAAAACTTTGATATGGCATGGGTTGGTGATTCGAATGTTTCTCTTTAAAAGTTTAATGACAATTTCATGTATCTGGCTTAAATCAGTCACTTACAATTTCGAGCTGATGTCTGCCAATCTGGAAATTTGGAGACAAGATTTTGTTGACTTTGTACATTTACCTGCCAGCATTAATTATAATTTCCATCCTTATGTGGGTGGTCTTCTTCAGAATTGACCAACAATTCAATCTTTAGCTGCTCCTTATCACTTCCTTGTGAGAGAAAGAAATAAACTAAGAAGAAAGAGAAAGAGTTCTCTCCCCTTCGTGAGGCAAGCCTTCCATCTGGTCAATGTTTGATTGTCGTCATATCAGTTGATGTCATTTTGTGAATGCCTTGTGTTTCTCCTTTCTCTTACCTCTCTTGGCCAACCCCAGTGCCTATTCCTTTCTTCTTTTTCTTAGCTCTTCCCAAGAAAAAGAAAAATATCTATTCCAGGTTTCGAATCCATGGTTTGTTAATACTATTTTAACGTGTGTGCATAAGGAACATTTACAACTTGTGCGGATATTAAAAAAAGGTAATGACACACTTTTTCAGAAATTAAAAGTCAACGTCAAATTATTATATTTAACCCGTAAAGAAAAATATAAATATATTCTGTTTTAGATCTATACAAGTACTTTAAAATGACATATAATTTAGTTTTGTAGGTGAAAAACATCTGAGATATTGATATTTAAACTTTGTGACTATTTTCCAAAATTCGCCCTTTTGGCAACAGTAAAAAGGTCATATCTCTGGAACCCTTTAACCATTCAATTAGTATCATCACGTTCTATAAGTGTACCAAATTTGAAAAAAAAAAAAATGTGTTAGACCCCTGTTAGACCCCTGTTACCATTTCTGATTTTATAAAATTAAATTCACAAATCTTTGACTATTTTTCCATGTAAAACTAACATACACACTGAAAATTTTCAGGAAAATTGCTGGTCAGTAATGAATTAGTTTGTCTTTAGCCATATCTGACACAAAGGCTCATTTTAAGTCAAGTCTTAAATCTGCCAATTTTAAACTTTTTCACAAACTGTAACAGTCAAACTTCTCAATTTTTCTAAAAGTAATAACTAAACATTTTCAATTTCATAGGTACAGACTCAGAAAAAGACCAAAATTAAACTTCTATTAAAAAAACATGTGATATTAAATTTTAAAGGGACTAAACTCAATAAGCTTTACTTTTTAAAAATGAGATAAAAGAGTTAATGAAAATGCAATAAAAAAACATGTGGCAATGGTGATATCACTCCTGAAATGATAATAATGTTAATAAAGGTGGATATGCCATAAAACAGAAAACATCAAGTGAAAGAGAGACCTCTTCGAATAACCAAGAGATTGATAGGATGTATAGACTTTGAAATATTAATAATGTTACAAAAAGAGAAATTAGAACATGAGATACAATCATTTTTTAAGTGTACAAAAGGTAGCAGATTTCTAACTGAAATATTAATTTTATCTACAAACAGAAAGCATAATCTTTTGTGAAGTTGACAAGCTGTGTCAGAACTATTAATAGGAAAGAATCTAGAACTATGATATATGGAACCCAAGACGGCTGATAGATAAAGCGTGAAGTGTCCTCTTTGAGATTTTTAATTAGGAGTGGTGAAGATCTGTTTATAAACAATGCAAAAGGCAAGATCTATAAATAATAAAAATGCCTTGTACGAGTGTCAGAAGATGGGTCACAGCCAGATCATAGGTGATGCAGACAAGTTGATAGATGAAGTTGGTAGTGGGCTGCTGAGGAGGCACTTGGGTCCAAGATTTAGTTGGTAGTGGTCTTCAAATGCAGTTGAACGGAGTTGAGTGACGACAGAAATGGAAAGAAAACATCTGCTGGTGTGTTCTAACACTGAAAGTGAAGAAGCGAATAACTTCCGCTAACATCTAAACACCGCTACTGCTGTGAAGATATGAGTTGTCCCCCTTAGACAGGCCCTCTCCAATAAAAAGAATAAAAAGATAGGAACTTCCCTTTCCCCCAGGAATTGCTGAATAAACGGCCCAGCTAAATGGTTGTGTTTAATCCAGCTCCCGTGTTCTGTGTTTTCTGTATCTTTATAAAAGACAACATCATACATTATTAAATGGTGGCAGCTGTAAAACCAACAATGGAACACGCAACACGACTATAAACTGACACAAGAAGAAATTTATTAACGAGAGCCCAAAAAAAAAAAACAAAAAAAAAAAACAAACGCAAACGCACATGTGCACACTAGAAGACGCCATCTTGGATGTTCCTGAGAAAACCGTAAGTTGTCGAATTCATTCTCTCATTCTCTTTCACTCCCGTATATTGTTGCAAAATGACGTCCAGTCACTCAATGGAACCGCACATGCACTGGGAAACAAATAATTTGGTGGAATCCTTCAAATTTTTTAAGCAGCAATGCGAGTTATTTTTCTCCGTAAGAGCCATTGAGGAAAGTAAACAAGTGGACCACATTCTGCTGCTGGCAGGCACAGAAGGCCTGAGAAGATACAACTCTTGGTTATTCGCCAACGAAGCGGACAAACGAAATCCGGCGGTGATTTGGAAAAAATTCTTAGAACAAATAGAGCCCCAAACTAATTTCCGAATTGCCCGCTTCACCCTACAAAAATACGCAGTCCGACACTGAGAGTATCGATGACTTTCTCGCAAGGTGCAGGCTTCAGGCGCAGAAATGCAAGTTCAGAGACGAGCTCGAACTTGAGGAAAGAATTACCGAACAAATAATTATAGGAACCCGTTTCCCAGAATTACAAAAGAAACTACTGAGCAAGAACGAGCCCGTACCACTGCCAGATGTGCTCAACACGTGTAGAAGCTATGAAGCTTCAATCAGCCATATGGAGAAGATGAATGAGCTAAAAAAAGAGGAAAGCCACATAAGCGCCATAAAACACAAGACTGTAAGTTTCGACGTCTGTGGTAAATGTGGTCGTCAACACAAGCCAGGAAATTGTCCTGCACGAGGCAGTACTTGTTCTGCATGTGGTCGGAAGAACCATTGGGCCAAAGTGTGTCAGACACAGACATACAGAAAGAAACTACTACTATTAGGACGTGAACGTTGACAGTTGCAGTAGTTGTGCTAAAAAAGAACTAAAAAAGGGTTAAACAAAAGCCACATTTCTCCTTTACATAAATTATTTGAAGTATTTAGTTCTGTTCATATACAAGAGATATTCAAATTTTTGCAACAAGGATTTTTTTTTTGTTTTGCTTGTATTTATATATAAGAACTTTTGTCTTTTCAAAATCAAATTGACTTGGTTATATTTATTTTTCTGTTAACCTGATTCTCACCTGACGAACTTGCAGGTGGACCAATGGAACTCTTCGGAACTCTATGATCTGATAACTGCTCTCCAGGATCAAAAATTACAATGTGGCTGGAGGGTGGCATCAAATCGACATTTGGAACTGCATACTCAGGTCTAACCCATAATAATGGACCATACAAAACTAATGGTCGGTCTCGTGGAGTACATTGGTCCAGTGGAATAGGATATAGTGTTACAAAAGTAATACTACATTAATTATACATACATTTAAAATTGTTTCTTTATAACTTACATTTTAACTTTAAACATTTTTATTTATCAATAACACTTCTTTTATAGCAGTTTTACATATTCAGTCATTTCCTTTTCTTTAAATATTCATATTTAAAGAAAAGTTAATGACTATGTGTGAAAAACTATTATTTTTTTTCTTATGAGACTTTTCAAATGTACTGTTAGTAAAGAATGACATGCTTGACAAATAAGATAAATTTTAAATTAATTTATGCTAAAATGTTAAATATATACTGCAGATCTATCCACAAAAAATAATGTCCTAATTAATTTCAATGAATCAGAATGGAAGTGAAAAACAGAGATGCAATAATGATACTATCACTATCGTATAGACAAGTTTGAGATAATAAATGAACAAAGGCCAGGGTTTATTAACTATACCACCATTTTATTTTTATTGTTGACTCCTTAAGGTTACATCTTTTGTTATATGTGAATGTTCATTATTATATATGTATTGCAGTGTCCAGGTTATAAAGAGTTTTTCTTCAGTATATATGTGTATTCATGTAAATATAACATTTATTTCTACATGTGTGTGTCTAGTGGAATGTAGTATCAGATTGCTGCTTGTGCTATGTTTTATTGTGTTCCAGGTATTTGAATGTGTGACTTGTACTCTTGAATTTATTCTTTGGTTTTTGCATAATTCTTTTTGTGAAATTATTTAAGGCACATCTTCCTTTGACTGGTTGATGTATTAATTAAATCTTGGATGGTTGCCGTGAACTCCATATGCCCAGTAGGTGAACTGGGACCAACTAAAGAGAGAAATAAAAGAAGTTATACATGTGTTCACTGTTCTTTTTATATATACTTAATGCCTGCATGGTTCTGCTTTGATTTTGGTGGGAGCATTAGTCATTAGTTGACTCATTAAGCTATGTCTGGGTTATATCTAGGTTATCAGAAATATGGACAAATAGAAAGAATGCAAAGGATGTATGTGTTGAGAGAGAGTTTCTCTGTCACTTTATTAGTAAAGAGGAAAGGGTATATGATTGTTTTATACTACTACTATAACTGTTACAATTTTCCTTTTCCTTTTTTTTTTTGATTTAATGAAAATAATAGTACTCATTCTGCTTTTTCCAGGTGACACGTCTACCTACACTACATGTGTATGATTTGTTATTACTGCTTGTCATATTTTCATTAGATGTACCGGTAATAACATCTTATGGTATATTCATTTGATTTTGCCTGTAATTTGGTACTATCTTTATTTTCTTGTACAGATGGTTCAATATACAGTTTTAATCTATCGATTGATACTCATGTATGTACATCATTATTTAAATCTATTAGGTAATGCTTCGGCAAATGTTGTAGAACTTTGTAAGGGCCTGAAAATGCCTAAAAGTACAATAGGTATAGATGTTAACCACAACTTCTTTTGAGCCATTATTGCTGTTTTTAGCATGTGATGTACTCTTTCTATCAGTCCATTATGTTGTGGATGATAATGCAGTTATTAATAATCTAACACATCACAAAATAAATTCCATGCCTAACTAATAAAACAAGAACATTTAAGCAAAATTCAACTTTACTCATCAATATAGTCTCTTTCTTGGGTGATACACTAATTTCAACTCTTCTCTAACAATTCGAAGCCTTTTTTTGCGGAATGATTTGTCTTTGGCCTCAAATTATGCCTCAGTTTCCAATATCACTTCTACACTGGAGCCAAATCTCTTTCCTTGAAGCATTTTTTCGAGGTCTGCAAACAGCCAGTAGTCGCTGGTGGCCAGACCTGGAGAACAGGGTTGATGCAGAAACAATTCAAAGTGCAATTCATGTAGTTTTGCCATTGTTGTGATTGACTTGTGACACAGTGTTTTGTCTTAGTGAAAGATCACATTTTTTTCATCACTTGTGGCCGTATTTTGGTGACTTCTTCCTTCAAATGCACTAATAATGCTATATAATATTTACCATTGATGATTCTTCCTCTCTCAAGGTAATCAATGAACAAAATACCTTGCACATCCCAAAATACGGAGGCCAAAACCTTGCCTGCTGATGTTTGCATCTTTAGTTGTTTTGGATGGCTTTCACCTGCTGCTGTTCACTCAGCTGACTGCTGATTTGACTCTGGAGTGAAGTGGTGGATCCATGTTTCATCCATTGTCATATATTTATGCAAAAACTCCTTGTTATATTTGTCTATATTTCTGAGTTGAGGTAGTATTTATAGTATTTACATTATTCAGACTATTGTCCTCATCTTTGTTGCCATTTGTACGACATTTCGGCCATTGTACACTCTGGAGTGGTGAACAAGTAAGTAACTTGCAGAGTTAGAGGGAGATAACTCATGACTTCCAATTGAGGTGTTACTACTCAAGGGATGAGAATGATATACCCCAGTGATTGTAATAAAGGATTCAATTTAAAATTTCTAGCACCTGAAGAAGGCTGGAGCATACAACAGCCGAAACGTTGTACAAATGGCAAAGAAGATGAGGAAAATAGTCCGAATAATGTAAATACTCCTTCTTCTTGCATTGAAACAGCTACAAAAAATGCTCTGAATCGTCAATGCATTGTTGTTTTTGATTGACTGTAAGCAAATGCAGCACCCACTTTGAACACAGCTTTCTCATTGACACATGTTCATGCAAAATGGTGAATACACTGCCATCTGATATGTCCAACTCCTTCACTATCTTCAAGCAACTTCAATTTATGATTGGCCAAAACAAGTTTGTGAACTATTTTGGTGTTTTTCAGGACAACTGCTGATTTTAGGCGACCTGAGTGTTCCGCATCATTTGTGTCTGTACGACTGCATTTAAAGTCAGCATACCACCTCTTAACTGTTGTTTCCAATGGGACAAAGTCCAAATAATACTTATCAAGCCATTGCTTTGCTTTTTTCCCATCAGAAGCAATCCTTTATCAACACACAAAATTCAGATTTTTCCATTATTTTGAAAATTTGCAACAGTAGCTTCACTTAAATATTGTAATTTGTAAATTTTGGCCACAAATTTTATCACATGCCATTTGAAGGTTATTACTTCATAAAAATCATATGAATTTTTTATTAGTGTCACCATCTATATGTCAGACCCAGAACTTATTGAGTAATGTGTTATAGAATCCTACTACTTTTGCTAATTCTTGGAATAATTCACTTTCAAATTGGCGACCACGATCAGTGGCAACGTATTAGCGGTATGCTGAAAAATGATATCCATGCATCCATGAAATCTTGGGCTACTGACTGTGCAGTGATTTCTATCATAGACTTTAATCAAAAGTGTCGCATGATCTATACAGGTAAATAAATACTGATAAGGGCTGATATTGTTCTGATTCTTTCCATGTTGGCAGTAACAGCCTGACAATGTCAATATTTACAGTTTGAAATCTTGTTGAAGGTAACTAAAAATACTGCACAGCAAACTTGGTATGTCTGTGAATCTTGGATTGTTGACAGACCACGCATTCTGCACAGAATTTCTTCATGGACGTGTCCATTTCAGGCAAAAAATATCTTGATTTTAATAATTTCGTCAAAGCAACTACTCCAGGGTGTGCTAAGCAATACTGTTCTATGCATATCCTTAGGAACAAATGGCCTAGGATGTATAGTGGAAATATGGCATAGTATGGATCCAATTTCAAGGGAAATGATATATTTCTTTTAATTTTTATATGACTCGATTTTGTCATCTTGCTTCTGTGCCTGTGCTATCTCTGAGAAATTACAAGTATCTATTTGAACTGCGAGCACGGGTCTAGATAAAATATGGAAGAATAGAAAGAAGGAAAAGAATGTATGTCTTGAGAGAGAGAGAGAGAGAGAGAGAGAGAGTTTCTTGTTACTCTATTAGTAATGAGGAAAGGGTATATTTGAACACACTTTATCTACAACCTATATAATTACCACAATATAAATGTGAAAGATGATATTGCAGACTACCAAGAATATATAAAACAAAGCTGTTTATCAATAATATTTATTTTTGCAATATAATCCATAATCTTCAAAATAATATCACTTTCAGTTCTGAAAACTAGTGTAGTATATCATCAAGGACACATGACCCAGTGGATAACAGCATTAGTAGACTATCCGCCCATGTTTTGAATACTGCTGCCACATCTGGTCGGGTGCCCTTGCTAATTCTCCTCGGGGTTCTTGACAAAATACAGCGAAGAATCTGTAATGTGATTGATACCGACTTGGCTGACCGCCTGCAGTCACTCTCTCACCGGCATGATGTGGCTTCCCTGTGCCTCTTCTATAAATACTTTCATGGCTTCTGCTCTGATGAACTTAAATCTCTGGTGCCCCCTAGGTGTGAATTTGCATGAGATACTAGATTGGCAACTAAATCCCACCCTTTTACAGTGAAACCGATGAAATGTAACCGCAATTTCTACTCCAACAGCTTCTTTTCTCGCACTTCCCACCTGTGAAATTCTTTTCTGCATGCTTGCTTCCGACGGCTACAACCTCCAGGAGTTTAAATGTAAGGTCAATAGACACCTCCTAACACACTAACTCACACCCATTCTCTCCAACTCTCTCCCTATGTACATCCTAACTCGTCTATCACCCTCCTTCTGACATTTCCTATACCCAATTGCTCTATGTAACCCCCTGCGCTATAGTGGCAGTGGAATGCCTTGCTTGGGGTGACATGATTAAAAAAAAAAATCCATTGACTTGACTCAAAGTATCATGAAATGACAGTTGTTTTGAATTGGCAAGCTTTCGGACTTAAAGCCAGTGAAACTGAAAATAAAACAATCTACCCCAGTGGACAAACCATAAGGTTCAGTTTGAAACTCCAATAACCTGAAAAAGGCTAAAGTGTACAATAGTTAAAATGTGAATATGACAACAAAAATGAGAACAACAGTTTGAACAATGTAAATAATGTAAATAGGTAACTGATGTTGCTTTTGGAGATTGTAGCACTCAGAGAAGCAAGCAAACAGAAATGAGTTCCACAAACGGGAAGTCCAAGAAAAAAACTTTGAGAGTAGAGGAGGTGGTTACATTTAACTATTTCAATGGTAAAATAGTGGAACCTTGAAACCAATATAGTAGCATGTGTAAATAAATGTGGTTGGGGTACCAGTGAAAAAAGCTTGTCAGAGAAGTTGCCATGAAAATACTTGTAGAAAAGATAGAGAGAGAGAAGCCACATCACATCAGTGAGAAAGTAATGGAAGGTGAGGCCAAAGAGATGCAGTACGTTGATCTCTAGGAGACTAGTGTCATCCATTCTGATGGTAAACAGGAAGGGTTCTCTATGATGGTTAAACTCAAATTTACGAGCCATTTCCTACCCCATTCAATCACAGATTGGAGGTCTTTTTGAAGTGCAGCAGCCAGGTTTACTTTGTCAGCCTTAGCAAATTTCTTATTGAAATGGGCATAAATGGTGGTGTTATGTGCATGTATGCCAACTTGGGAACTGATTACATCAGGAAGATCATTGATGAAGATCAGAAAAAGCGAAGGACCTAGAATAGGGCTTTGGGGAATGCCTGCATTTGTATGAAAGGATCTGGAAGCTTGCAAATTTAAAACAACTTTATTTCACGATTAGATATGAATGACAGGATTAAATCAAGCAATCTAGAGCTTGCACAGAAGACTAGCATACCCTGTCAAATGCTTTTGAGATATCAAGCTTCGGTGTTCTTACCAAGAGCCTAGTATATATATTCAGTGATGGTTATAAGCACATCAGTGGTAAACCAGGTGAAACAGAAGTCATATTGTTTGTCAGAGATAAATTATATATATATATATATATATATATATATATATATATGATTAAACACATCAATTAAAATAGAAAGAAAAAGAATAAAATGAAATAAAAAACAAAAAACACATGTACAATTAACTCTGAATTCAAATGGCTGTTCTGAAAACTTTCATATGGTCAGAATAATGACTAATATTATATTTAAATTTTGTTAGGTGAAATAATTCTTGGCAGAAGTTAATAAAGATATATGCATAAAATAATTTGATAAACACTTAGATTTTGTATTAATCATATTATCAAGGATACGGCATTCCTGAACACAACTCTGGAGAAAGATAACATGGAGTGCCAACAACCTGTAAAACAAAAAATACATTATTTACTTTCATGCACACAGGCACATGAGTAATGATTACTAATTGAAGTATATTCCACAGTTACATATTTACTTTTAAAAGTGATCAAGACATAAGATGAATTCAAACATTGGAAAAGATAAAATAAATGAAAAACATCAAAAAATCAAAACCAACAGAAAGATAAGAATAATGAACTGAGATATTAAAATATATACTTAAGGGGATTTGTTCATGAGTACAAATAAAATAATAATAGCAATTAAAAAAATTACCAGTACAATAAGCTAAAATTATTTTAAAATTATAGGGGGACTATCAGAAGTACAAATAAAATAATAATAGTAATTCAAACAAATAGCCAGTTCAATGAGCTAAATTTTTAAGTTATAAGGGGATTTTTTTACAAGTACAAATAACATAATAATAGTAATTAAAGAAATTGCCAGTCCAATAAGCAAAATTTTTAAAAATTACAAGTGGATAAAAATTCCCACAAACTGAGTTATTGAACCAATATAAGGAAATAACCAATTTCTGCAATCATCAAATCTTTCATACTCTTAAATATATCTGAATATAACACAAATTTATCTCAATATTTTCACTATTTACATATTTTATTACTTAAAACAATTAACATATTAAACTAGGAAGTTTTTAATTACTATTATTATTTTATTTATATTTAATCGTTCTTAAGAAATAATCCATATATCTGCAGCCCATGCCAATTCCCTTCCAGCGAATGTTGTACCTCCTCTACTTGAGGTCTCTCTGTACCAACAAAAATTTAATATGAACAACCATATCTCAAAAAATATCTAAACCAATCAAACTTAAATCACCTAAACCTCTTAACATTTCTTTTACTAACATCCGGTATAATTTTTACTAACTTCTGCAGTGTAGAATCTTTCCTCTATGAAAAGTCTCCTGACATTCTAGCGCTCTGTGAGACTAATCTCAACCCCTCAATTCCCACCTCTGATTTCTCAATCCCTGGCTATTTTCCTCTCTTAAGAAAGGATTCCACTGTCCATATGCATGGGCTGGGGCTTACGTGAGTGAACACCTCCCTCTAGCTAGGGTGACATCTCTTGAATCCCCTGACCACCCATATGTGTGTCTGTCATTTCTCAGTTCAGCTAGCTATCTTTTCTGTTCCCCTTCTTCTCCTCGCTAGACAGCATCTCTGACAATATAGATAAGGCTACTTACTCCCACCCATTTGCTCACATGTTTTCGGATATATTAACCATCATGCCGAGTGGCTAAAAGACTGTTACTGATTCAGCTGGCATTCAGGCCATGAATTTTGCCATTTCCTAATCACTTACACAAGTGGTGGATTTCCTCACATGCTTTCCCAGCTTTCCTTCAGTACATGCCTCTCTACTAGATCTATGCTTCACCTCTGTACCTGACGACTGCCAAGTCTCACAGCTTTGCCCTTTTGGCAACTTCAATCATGCTGTTGTCTCTCTCAATATATCTCACTACTCTCACTTCCCCAGGAGCCTCCTATCTACAGGATCTCCTACTGCTACCAAACAGCTGACTGGGACACATTTTGTAATTTCCTATGCAACATCCCTTGGGGAAATGTGTTTGGTCTCCCATTTGAAGATTGCGCCTCTGAGATTTCTTCCTGGGTGAAAGCTGGCATTGATGCCTTCATACCAATCAAGAAGTTTTGTCTTAAACCTCATTCCTCCCCTTAGTTCTCTCCTGCCAGTTCGCCTGCCACTGCCCACAGGAATCACTACTTCTGGCTATCTCAGAGACTTGCATTTGACCACAATAGGTGCCTATTTGCCTCTGCTCGTAATGAGTGCAAGAGGATCCTGAATGACATTAAGCAGTTGTTTGCTGAGAGAATTAGGTAGCGCATAGCTGACTGCAAGTTCAGCTCCAAGGACTCTTGGCAGCTGTGCAAACGTGTGCTGAACAAAAACAAATCCCCCATCCCTCTCTTAATGAATTTGAGATCACTCACAGCATTAGCGGACAAGGCCAAGTGCTTTGCTCATAGATTCTCATCCAACTCCACATTTGACTTGTCTGGAGTACCAGCGCCCAACTTCCCTCTTAGAACTGAGGCTAAACTGAAAGATGTTTACATTACCCAGTCTTCATTATCAAATGTAATATAAAAAATTGACCCCCATAAAGTGAGCAGAGGTGATGGAATCCCGATCATTGTCCTTAAGAAATGTGCCCCTGAACTCTCCTCTGTCCTCTCTAAACTATATAATTACTGCCTTTCTGCTTCCTGTTTTCCTTTTGATGCTGGACGTCCTCTTCTGTGGTTCCTGTATTTAAGAATACTGGAAAACCCCCAGACCCCTCTAATTATAGCCCTATAAGCCTTCTACCAATTTTGAGTGTTTGAGGCCATTATCAATACTAAAATAATTCAACATCTTACTGCCCATAAACTATTTTCAGACAGGCAGTACGGCTTCTGCTTCGCTAGGTCCACGTCCAATATGCTAACGACCATCATAGAGTACATATACCAGGCCCTTGATAAGTCCGGCAAGGCTCGCGCTGTTACCCTGGACATCTCCAAGGCTTTTGATAGGGTTTGGCATGCTGGCCTTCCACGCAAGCTACAGGGTTATGGTATCACTGGATGCTTGCTTGATCTGATTCAATCATTCCTCCACATGCTACAGCACAAACACTGGTGTCCCCCAGGGCTTTATCCTAAGCCCAACGCTCTTCCTGATTTTCATAAGTGATCTCCTAGACATGATCAAGTCCTAAGTAGGCATCTACACAGATGACACCACAATTTACTCCCGCATCTGTAAGAAATCTGGTGAGGCAGACAAACATAACCTCGCTGCTGATCTTGAGAGGGATCTACACTCAGTGGGAAACTGGGGAAATGTTAATGCCTCTAAAATGAAACTGCTGTCAATCATCACAGGTAACCTTTCCTGCCCTCCCCACTAAAAATGGACCAAGTGAGTCTCCCTGAGAGCAATATACTGCACCTCCTTGGCTTTACTCTCTCTTCCGATCTGAAGTGAAATCATTGAGTCAATAGCTAAATCTACTGCTAACATAACAATATTTTGTGCGGAACAGAGGTAATTAATTTTATTAATTAATTAATTATTAACTATAAATAGAAAATATTCTAATTACTATTATAGATCAGAAGAAAACGTAAAAGAAATTTCCTTTATTCTCTGAATAGGAGCAAAGGAAAAGAAAACTAAAAAAAAATATAACAAATGGTATTCCTCTATTGTTATTTTAAACCAGAGAAAGAAGGAGAGAAAGAAGAGGAAGAAAGAAAAGACTTAGTTTGTTTTAATGCCAGGAAGTGCCATGAACAATAGATGCTGGTTTCAGCCCACCCATAAAGGCTAACAATTGTCATTCTAAACCTATAAATTCAATTGCTATTTTTTGCTGGGTATTAGTAATAGCTGAAAAGAGATTTTACTTTTTTTATTATTGTATCCAATTGTCTTGCTAGTGTGAATTGTGAAAAGAATTAAGATAACAAATATCTGATTCCGAGTTGAGTAACTCAGAGAAGAGACACTTTACTTGACATCAGGGTAGAGCAGATAATGAAAATATTTTCCGTCACCTGAAAATGTCAGTGACTCAGAAATGGATATTAAAAACGCAGGTGCAGAAAATTCTTATCTAAGTGAGAGTCAATAAACCCTTGTCAACTCATTTTGGGTGAAGCCAGTTCAAAAAGGTTAATAGCGATTGTTTAAGAAAAAAAATCCCTGAAATTATTTCGTGAGAAAGAAAATTCGCCGGTTAAGTCCAGCCCAGAAAAGGGGTATGGGAAGATGATGTTATGAGACTGAGAGGAATATCATTGGTCCTGTAAACTACCGCTGAAAGGGGGAGACAATCAGCAGTTGACATCATGGAAAGAAGACTAATTCCATTTGGTAAACCAGAGGCAACAACGAGTAGCAGCTAACCTCAACATTGGTTGCCGAGATGAGGGGTTAGACACCCAGTGACCATCGGCCCCACAAATGGCATGGGCATAAATACAGGGTCCTGAGGGACCAAAATCAGTTCGAGTTGGATTGGAGTTGCCAGTTGAATTCCCATCAGCTCCCGGCCCAGAGATGTAACAACGAAGATAGGCGCCATGTTGTTGGGTGCTAACTGCAGGGCCTGCCAGCCAACCAGAGTTAAAGACAGACAATAAGAGAATTTGCAGACAAAGTTTTTGAGATCGACAACTGAATGCAGTTTTCAGTTGCAGTGGAAGTGAGTTGCAGCTCGAGTGGCAGAGAGTTTGAGTTCCCGGTCCAGAGACATAATGACAAAGAGATAATTACCATACATTTAGGTGCCAAAAATCACCACCTGCCAAAGACAGTTACCAGCTGAAGAAGTAAAGAGACAGAAATGAGATTGCCATGCTGTTGGGTGCCGACCGTAGAGAAGCCTGTCGCCAATCAACCAAACAGAGTTAAGAGACAGACATGAAGAGACTTTGCAGACAAAGTTTGAAATTGCCAAATGAAGAGAGTTTTTGATGAGAGTGATCCAACCCAGAACAAGAAATCCACCTCGATTCCATTTCTGAAGATGAACCGTGCTAACCTACACACAACCCAGCACTTTGGCGATTTCCGCAACATCTGGAAAACAAGAATCAAGTTGACTAGACTTATAACAAACTTAGAACTCTCTTCAGCTAGATTTCTCGTTATTGCTTAGGAGAATAATTCAATTTACTTAAAAGACTTCCGTTCCATTACCAGTTTGATAGAAGCAGGGATTGGGAATTATCCCAGAAGAGCATATTGAGTATATTCCACTTATTTTTCTAGGCGCAAGTTTCTTTCTTACTCAATTGTGGTGACAGTGTCCCAGATGTCGCTTCTGTTTGTTTGTTTCATGGCGTATCAATCCATCTTGAGCCATGTAACGCTAAATCGAATTAGTAAAAATCAAACAATTTCAAGAAGTTTGTATATTTAACAAATTAATATATATAACAGACTTATACATTTAACAAATTCATATATTTAACACATTTTAAATTCATAAAATATTTTATAGAAATGTATATATTTAATTTGGCTGTTTAAATTTTATGGCATACCAACCACCACGGGTTATCTGAAGCCAAATCCAGCTTACATGTATTACATATACAAGGTTTGTTTGCAAATGCACATTCGGTAGAACCAAGTTTTGGAATATATAGCAAGTCAAGAAATACATATATCTATGTGTGTGTGTGTGTGTGTGTGTGTGTGTGTGTGTGAGATACTATTCAGCCAGTCATATTTTTGAGTACATTCCGATTTCTTTTAAGTTTTTTCAGACTACTTGTTTGGTAATACTTCTTTCACACTATTTCAGTTTGTACACTCTAAAAGTATATGCTTGACACTTAATCTTTTTTGACAGCTGATACATACTGGGGATTCTGTGCCCTCCAGTAAATGATGGTGTGTGATGTAGGTATGACCTATATGAAGCAAAACCTGTTCTCTTCTACTTCTATATTGAATGTTCCATTCTCCAATAGTAGGTTTTATGTTTTGGAGTTTGTTGTTAGTGTATCTATCCCAATAATTTTGCCATTTTAAAAATTATTCTCTTTACTACAGCTTTAAAATCAGGATAAGGAATTTTGATTTTTGCTATTTTATCTTTCATTGCTTTCTTTGCTTCCAAGTCAGCCCTGTCATTTCCCTGAATACCTAGATGGCTTGGGATCCAACAAAAGATTATTTTTTTGCTTTTAGTTAAATTATACACTCTGTTTAATACTTGTGGGGTTAAAGGATTAGAAAGGTCTTTGTTTTGTAAAGCAGTAAGCACAGATAATGAGTCTGAATTTGTTGTGATGGGTTGTAGTTCTTATATCAAGTGCCAAATTAATAGCAATGATATCAGCACTATATATGGAAGCTGTATTGCTTCCCTCTGTTCTATAAATACTTTCATGGCTTCTGCTCTGTTGAACTTAAGTCACCGGTGCCCCTGCCACAGGAGTTTACTCGCGCAACCAGACTGGCAACAGAGTCCAACCCATTCACAGTGAGATCAACCAAATTCAGCTGACAATTCTACTCCAGCAGCTTCTTTTCTCGCACTTCCTGTATCTCCATATTCTTGCTTTCTTGACGGCTACAACCTCCAGGAATTTAAATGCAATGTCATACCCATCTCTTATCCACTTGACTCCAGTTCTTTCTACATCAACCTGTTATATCTTTTCTTTCTACCTTCACAACTGTTGTCACACTTATATTCCCATCCTTCTCTTGGGTTTCACTGACACCCACTGAAACTGGTTTGTCTTTCACTTTACTCTACTCCTATCTAATCTTTTGATCTTATGTAGCCCATGTGCATTACTGGCATTACTGCCTCGC